>RDRW01000296.1:0-499159 GCA_007896445.1 Puccinia hordei
TTTTTCTTTTTCTTTTCACTTTCATTTCTTTCTTTCTTTTTTCTTTCTTTCTTTCTTTCTTTTCCCCTTTTTTTTCTTTTATTTTCTTCTTCTTTTTCTTTCTTTCTGTATTCTTTCTTTCTTTCTTTCTTTCTTCTTTCTTTCTTTCTTTCTTTCTTTCTTTGTCTTTCTTTCTTTCTTTCTTTCTCTCTTCTTTCTTTCTTTCTTTCTTTCTTTTCTTTCTTTCTTTCTTTCTTCTTTCTTTCTTTTTCTTCTTTCTTTCTTATTATTTCTTTCTGTTGTTCTTTGTTTTCTTCTTCTTCTTCATTTTTTTCTGTGACTACTCCTCATGTCTACCAATACCAAAATCAATGACTACATCATCATAACAGCCCTCATCATCATAACAGCCCTCATAATCATAACAGCCCTCCCTCAATGACTACATCATCAAACCAGAATCTACCAAAGTTTTAGTAGAACCCTTCACTGTAGAAGTAGTTCTTGTTCAACCATTCACTGTAGCAGTGCAACACATTTCTGTGCTAAATTCACCAGTGGCTAAATTTCAACAGATGAATCTGTATGTTTTCAATTGCACACAGCAAGGAAGGAAGTAGTTGATATTTCAGTCTTTTTCATTCAGGATACATCATTCAGGATACATTTACAATTCTGTCTCTTTATGTAGCTGTATTATTCCATAGGAATCATACAACAATTACAAAACTATGTGGCCAAAAAGCCTCAGAGTCACACTGGAATACCATCAATTTCAGCTAAGGGGTCCACCTCGCCATCATCAGCCACCATGTCCAACGATGCATCCTCTCCATCATCCATATGCACATGCAACACTGTTTCCTCCTGTATTTCATCAACCTCCACCGGGTCAGACAGATGGCCACTTTGCTGTCTTACCCTGCTCTCGTGTTGATCAATCGTTCTGCAGAGATCAAACCATCTTGATATTGCTGGTTGATTACTGGTAGGCTGGCACCGCGACCAAAGCCAGACAATTTTCTCGGTCCACTCGTGTATCAAAGTCCCATGAGCATGCGCACGTTGTTGCAAATCGCACTTGATGAGGGTTGCCTTCTGCACACGAGCTCTTTGCTTTTCAAGCCACCCCACTTCCTCCTGTTCGACATTGGGCCCTAATTCTAACCGATCAATATAATCATAAGGTATTGCAGATTCATTGGTTGCATCGGTGATTTGTCTAATGCCTACGCACGGAAAGAGTGATGAAGCAGTATCACTTTTTGTTAGTACGGTAGTGTGTGTCAGAGTAGAATGTGAACATGTACACATACTTTCTCGAAGGTAATGGATGGTTTTGGAAATTATTCAGAAGTGCGAAATGGCCCATCCAACCATCCGCGCCAGATCTTGTGCTATCAACTGGAATTCTTCTTGAATTCTGCTAAGAGTCAAGATGCAATTGATGCCCAATCAAACATTGGGATCAATTGCCCATGGCTCTTTTGACTGATAGTAGAGTCCATCGTCCCAGAAAGTGTGGTCAAGCGGAAATGACGAGAAGACTTCATAAGTGAGGGGGAACAGATTCGGATCGGCCGGTGTGTGGTCCAGAAATTCTGTGGTATATTCACTGTATTGTTTGTTGTACAAGTTGATGGCTTTGACAACTGCTGGTTTCCAATCCCGCAACACCTTGAATATCTTCTCCTTCCCTCTGGTCCCCAATCTGGATCCGATTGTTTGGGAGTTGATCAGTGGCTGCTTCTCGGCTCTTATGTAGGTTGCTTGTAAGAATAGTTCGCTCTTCGCACTCCACAACAGTAATAGAAGTCTCTGCTCTTTGTCTACATTCACAGTTGGAGGTTGCTAGTTAACATCACTAAAGAAGGTGGTTGTAGGAGGTGACTTACCATCAATTGGTACCCGACTATTGTGGTTAAGTTCTGCCTTGAGCTGATCCACCTCTTGGTCTGCTTGTGCAATTTTCTCAAGAAGTTCTGATAGCTCGTCCTCCCTTGCTAGAAGCGCCTGCGGTCGTCGGAGCCATTTACTTTGGAATCTAACTGTGGGTTAGTTGGCTGTACAGTAGGTCACTAACATGCAGGGAATGCTTACCACAAAACAGCCAAGGTGGCCTCTTTTTCATAGAGAGCAACCAGCTTCAGTCGGTGATCTTCTTCTGGTCCTTTGCGCTTGTTTCGGAAGTCTTTCTGGGCAGCCTATTGTTTCTTGAAGAAACACTTTGTGTAGTTGCGGCCCTGAGGGTCAATCGCATTTTTTTGCGTCAGAAGTGAATGGAGAGCTATATTGGTATCATGTTGACGGTTCACTGCAGCCGTATACTTCCTGCGTAGCCAGTAAGCTGTTTATTTAGCAAGGAGGTTAGCTTGTCGTTTGGACAAGGGAAAACGTTAAAAAAAACTATGACTGACCTAATTTCTTGATATCTCAAACATTGTGATGTTTTAATTGGTGAGCAATTGACCCAAGGCAATGTGTCCTACTTGAATACCTTAGCGGGCTGATTAAAGGTGAAAGGAAGTACCACATTTGCTCCAAGCCTTCGCTGTCCGAACGTCCCCACCCTACATTGAATCGGGGATGGTATTTAAGCTGACATAGCCAATTGTGCGCGTATGCGTGAAATACGGAAGTCCCAAATTGAATCCTGTGTTGTTCTTCTTGAAACAATCCTTGCTGTGTGGTAAAGCGGAGCATTGGTCAGGTGAAGCGGTTGGGTGAAGCTCCTTGATTATAGTATTGGTGGGAATACTCACCAGCTGACAGAATTTATCAAGTGAACACCCAATGTCGTACAGGATGCCAACCTGCCGTTCAGGTTTGACATTGGATAGAAGCTTGCGGAGAATGGCAAGGGGAAGCAATCGTTTCTCACCTGACTTGTGAATGTTAGCCATGTAAACGATTGAGTCATGGCGGCAACAGCACCCCATCAGGCCTGTGTCGTCACAGCCCTTCCAAGTGGTTGCGTTGTGTTGGTCGTCGGCAGCTTTGTGAGATTCAGTACACTGATCGGCCTATAGAACAAAATGAATGCCCTGGTCATTGACATCCTACTCTACTAGCCAAAAGAATGGCTGATTTATCACTTACTGGTGTTCCTTTAACACCGTCTAGCTCCACGGAATTGATAATAGAGGCCATCTCATCAACTTTGTCTTTGCCAATGAAAATTCGAGGGACACACAGTATTTTGTATTGGGAGCTGGCTTTGGTATGGTGTTGGTGTTGAAAGTTGCCATCAAGGCAGATGATTAAGCGGTCACGGGTAGCCACCGGGTACTTGCTTGTGTTTTCTGGTTGTGGTCCAAAGCATGCGGGGCATGATTTGCATGCAATAATCTGCTGTGGGTTCAGCTGCAGGGCTTTGTGTGAGAGGTTGGCTGACATATCCTCCAGCTCTCGATAAAATTCAATCGCCGCAGAGAATGGTTTGCGCAAATCTCTAGCCTGTACAAGCATGAAGGTATTGAGCTTATTTATTGGTGTTGATTATAAAGAAACTGAGCTTACATGGGACCGATTCTTAACATGCAATCGTTCCGAGCACGGCTCAAGCCATTTGGTGATTGCCAACGTAAAGGGGAGCACACTGACATGGCAGTGGTTCCACAAGATGTTGTGGAAACAAAGCAGTGGTAGGGAGAATGCCGTTTGAGGTGTAATTGGTGAGCCCGCAAGGTAGCCGGAGTAGATCAGCAGCAACAGATCATCTGTGCAATCACAGAATTTCATGGATGTTTGACGTTGTCCTGCTCGATCAATGGGAAATTGTTATATTATACCTTGACAGTACATGGATGTGAAGGGATAAACTCACCAAAAATATTGATCAAATCAATGATTCTGGCTTTTATCTTATGAGGGGGGCAACTACACTCGGGTATTCTTTTGGCTCCCGGGTCTTGAGTCCAATTCTTGGTGTGTGTTTTCATTGAGAGGAAAGCAACATGGAGATTTCGGGTAACGTCCTTCCATTTGTACTCCCAAGCCTCTTGTTGATATCGTTCCTTGTATGCCTCAATGGCTGCATCAATTTGACGGGTGGGCTCTGGTTCTAACGTGGCCCATTCAATGTTGTTTTGGAGGAGGTGGAGTCGCCATCTTCATCCTCTTGATTCGGCTCGTAGGGATTGTCCATCATGTTATCTGGGATCATGAACTCTTGGGCCTGGCGGATATGTTGTTGTTTACGGAGGTTGTAATTGCAATTTGCAAACAATCGTAGATATGATTCTTTGTTTTCGGTGGAATTTTGCTGGCGGCGTAGACGTTGCATTTGATTTGTGATTAACGGTTTCTTCATTCGCACTTTGCGCATTTTGGTGGGTTAATGGGATGCGTGTTGGGATGAGTGGGTTGCTTACGGTGGGGTGGGTGGAGTTGTTGTGGGTTGGGGGGATGATGTATGTACATGAAGTTAGATCGTACATAAATATGTGGATATCACCGGTGGCGGATATGTCTATGCAGTGATTGTGACGGGCTTGATGAGTCAGCGGGGTATGTGTGGCCTCCGGGGGGTTAGGGGACGGTTGTACGTGGTGAGGACTTGGATGAATTTTGGGGGGACGAGAGCCCAGGATTTGACGCTCTCCCAGGTCCCCTGGGATTTATAATAATATGCCGTGCGGAGGTGGTTTAGCCCAAGTTATTAGCCCCCTCTGCCTCCCGCTTTAGAGCATCCACCCTCGTCTCTGTAAAGTGGCTCGGTAAGCCAACTTTACAGAGACGAAGCCCCCGCGCACCACCCTCGTGGCCTCTTTAGGCCTCGTTAACTGAGGAATCTTTAAGATTCTCGTTAGAGGTCTCTAAATTTAGAGACCTCTAACGAGCTCGGTAAGGTAAGATCCCTCCTTTCCCACGATGCCATCCTCGATCCCCCCCTACAGCCCCGCTTACCGACCGACTTGGAGAGTCCCGAGGGTGGGGACGCTCGGTTAGCCAGCTGCAGAGCCCCCCTACCGAGTCACGAGGGCGTGGTTTCTCGGTAGGGTAACCATCGCACTCGCTAACCTCTCCGCAGTTGCGGAAAAGTTAGCGAGACGAGGGTGGATGCTCTTAGGTATGTAGTTAGGGTTGGCCAAAGGTGTTACAACTACCGCTCATAAAAATTCCATCATCTAATTTAAAAATGTGGCACAAGTTTGATTATAAAACATGTTCCCAAACCCAGTGATACTTACAATGATCCAGTTTGCTTCATCTAGATCCCGGATTCTACTAATATTCCGAATTCCAGAAGGAAATAATACTGGTCTACAGATCAGAAGATTTGCTCAGATATCCTTGAAACTCATGGGGACTTGTACGCTGTAACATACAGTACAAAAATCTACTTTTTAGATGCGTATCGTTTCTCGCAAAATTCCACAGGACCAGACATTCCAATAATGCAAAAAGCAGACGGTTTTGAGCTTAGAATTCAAAAGAGTTCAATTACCCTCCCTCATTTGATAAACACCAAGGATATTGTTCAAGAAATATAAAACTTAATCTGTGCAAGAAAGAAGACCACTTTTTGAGATTTCATGCACCATCTAGTTGATTTCTTTTTATAAAATCATTAGGCCTTCTTTTCGGATCTCTAAAACCGGTTCTCCATTTCCCATTCTTGAATCAATCAGTCTAATAGATTTTACATGAAAACTCAGCCTTTTCTTTTATCTACGGCATTAATTTATTTCCTTGACGTCAGCCAAATATCCTGTATATTGGAAACCGACAATGCCTGTAGAACCGGAGCCAAAGAGCAATATATTGATCTGGAGCTCTCACTGAGAACAGGCGGTAGAGACCAAGAAACGGAAGGGAAGGTGAGATTTCGGGTCAAATATATCCCGAAAAGAAGAAAGCTGATCCCAACCCACCTACCCTGAATAGCTGTCACCAGCCAACGGAGCTGCAATGGAGAGCAATGAAGCCAGAAAAACAACTCTTGATTTATTTCCACTTTCTCCCGATAGATTCATGAGTCAAAAAAGAGTGACGACCATTGAAAATGAGCAGCCCCATCCTCTAAAGCGTTTGCGTAGACCATCAGTCACACTTGATGAGATCGAACATTGGCCTGTCAAGCATGACGAAAAAAGCAAACCAAAAATGTTTCTTCCCCTGAAAATCTCCTCGCCACTCCCAGAAACGTCAAGCAGAATCCAGGCTGTGAAATATTCTGATAACAATCATCCATCGGTAAATGGGTTCAAAGCTAGCCAAATGAACGCTCATAAACCACATCTTTTTTCCAATGATGTTGGTCCTGGCGCAACGCATCAAAACAATGGTAAAACAAGCGACTGGGTAGCTCCTCAGGTCATTGAAGGGAATGATTTTTTAAACTCTCATTACCCGTCGCTTCCGCTTTCAGGCCAAGGGAGACGTTCATCGTCAACTAACAATAAAGGAACCAAATACCCAATTGATGATAAACTCGAAAGCTCTGAAGAACTCAGTAAATACTACTCCTGTCAAATACTAAATTGGACGCCAGATGATATTGACCAGACAGCTGCTCTTGTTTCTCATTACATCGCCCCGGAATTTTCTAACAAGGCTCACTATAAAATACGAGAGATGCATCGATCGGACTCAATCCTACTTCCCTTCATTTATAAAATGGTAATCAAAAAACCGACAAAATTTCATTGGGCATACATACAAAACACTTGGAACACATGCTGGGAAGTTCAAACAAACATGAAAAGCGACTTTGAAATACTAAAGAAATTTACATGGATCACAGATCTTATCTCAGAAGCAACCCTAACTGCAATGTATCAGGGTTCCGAAGCAACACTTACTGCAGGAAAAAGAATTGCGTATGGGAGTTATCTTTCAGATACTAGATGTAGATTAATCAGGCGGCTCTCAGATGGAAGACCCCACACTGTTCGTTTTAGGTATCATAGGGATACAGTGAAAGACCTCGTTCGCAAGTTTGAGGAGGAATCGCTTTTGGCGCCTCCAATAGATTATAAGCTTCACGAAACAGTATTAGAAAATTTGAAACAAAAGGCAATCCTCATACGTGCCTCAATTCTTGAACTGGGGCCCAGATCTTCGGCATTTGATTTAGTTGCAAGCAGAATATCCCTAAGAAAACCAATCGGTAACCGTCTTGGAGAATCAATGAAAAACATTACACCCATTGAAAATCGTATTCTTCAGGATATTTGTCAACAGAACTTTGGTCCAAATCCTAGGCCTGAACCATTTTCCAGGTTAACCCGCGGAGAGAGATTGGCTGCCTTAGCTCATGTTAGATACGAACCTCAACCCTTTTCAAAAGATATGCTTTCTCTACCAAAGTCGATCAACCGCTACTTTCACGAAGTCTATCCTAAAAAATTCTATCAAGGTGAAAATTGAAAAGCAATGTGGTTTCATCTTTCTTTCTTTTTGAAGGTTCTGTTTCCCAGTATCAGATATTTAAAATGTCACACAATCTTTCTTCCATCATTGGGCTTGAAATTTGCTCTTTTTTTTCAACAAAATCAACCAGTTTGTGGTCCTATTTAGTATCATAGCTTTCAACGCACATTCTGAAATACAATGACTTATTTTTCTACCTTTTCCAATTTCCATAACTGTTCAAGCCCCTGTGCAACAGTTTTTGGGTGTTCATGTGACCATCAATAGTTATGCAAGCTTTCACCTGTCAAGACTACATGTCAGCTAGAGCGCGCAAGTGTGTGAAAAGGGATTACCCAAATCAATATAGTGAGCACAGTCCCCGACCGCTCCTTTTAGACCATGCATATGCATGAATTCCCATAAAAAGGTTACAAGCAAGTGCTGACCTTGAGTTCTCCTGTCCAGGGCAAACCAAGTCAAGCCTCAACAAATAAACCCAAAAAAATAAGCAAAGCAGGCTACCGGAAAGGTAATTAACACTATTCCACTTGTATGATGCTTAGATAAGTACTGGTAATGGTCTTCCCATTAAACAGGAACAATCTTTGCATCAACAAACATCCAGGCCTGCCCGGCTCCAACCTCAGTAATAGGATTACTCACCTCAACAGTGAAGGTGAGTAAATTAACTGCAGAGTCCCCAAGATTGGTGATTGGCCTTAAGCCACCAACTTCTGACTGTGGAATCAACTATCAGATACAACCAGTCAGAAGTGTCTTGCCAAGCAAATCACAAACTAGCCTTCAACCACCTAACAAAGAAGTGTCACTAGCGTCTTGCTCTTAGGTAAAGAGCTCCTGTTGTTTTTTTATCAACGTCATTTCATCTTTGTTATCATATTGAATATTCTATTTACAAGTTGTGCTTGGTTACCTAACTTGGAATACAATATCATATTGTTTCAAATTCTTACAGATTTACAGTCTCAAACGCTCAAATGTGCAAACAACTTCAAAACACTAAGAGCAACTTGCCATGTCACATATGATCTCTTGGTCTAATCCTTTGCCCAATCCATCTGCTTCCAGGGTGTTGATAAACGCACACCCACTCCAGGGGCTATTGGGGTGTTTTGACGCCCCCGCTACCCCTTTTTGGCAGGTTTGGCGGGCACGCCAATGCCTGTTGGCGTGTTTCCAGGCACGCCAATGCCCGTTGGCGTGTTTCCAGGAACGCCAATCGCCAAACCGTTGGCGTGCAAGTGAAACATGCCAATGGCAATTGGCGTGCGTGGAAAGCACACCAATCAACATTGTTGTGCTTGTCAGCGGCCCAGCTGCACACCAATGGATGTGCGGGTGGGGCCACACACCCTGGCCTATGGCTTATGGGAGACTGTAAGTCTCCCATAGGCCATAAGCCATGGGCTATGGGATATCAAATGGTGTGCCTGCCGGCACACCAAACGATACAAATTCACATAGTGCATGTGTATTGTTTGGTGTGCCTGCCGGCATTCCAAACAATACACATGCACTATGGTGTATGCGTATTGATTGGTGTGCCCACCGGCACGCCAGCCAATACACATACACCATAGTGTATGTGTATCAGCTGACATCAGCAGAGATGTCCAACTTGGACATCTCTGCTGATGTCAGCAGGCCAGCTGAAATGATTTTGGCTCGCCTGCCAACCCAGCCCCTCCCCAAATCCAACCACCAACCACCATATCACTCCCCAGCCCCCCCAAACCCCCGGAACTGCACCCAACCCCCAAACCCCAGCCCGTGCCCCCGCCCACCCGCAACCCACCCTCTGCACCCCACCACGCCCCAGAGCCCTCCCCAAACACCACAGAGCCTCAGGTAAGCACCACATGGCCCCCTTGCCCCCCCTAAGCCCACCATACCGCGGCCCAAAGGCCCACAATATTCCCCCCAAAAGGCCCCTATAGGCCCAAGGGGCCCATAATCACTAGCAAAAGGGCCAACTGGGCCAAGTCCCAAGCCCCAAAGGCCCCAAAACCCGTGGCCTCAAGCCCCAAAGGGGCTAATGGACCCAGCCCAAGCCCCCAAAAGGGCTAAATGCCCCAGATTGGCACCACAAAGGGGCTAAAGGTCCCAGCCCAAGCCCCCAAGAGGGCTACAGGACCCAGCTTGGCACCACAAAGGCCATCAAACGCCTGCCCTCAAGCACCAAAAGGACACAAGGGCCCAATTTCCAGCTGCAGAGGGCCTAAAGGGCCCACCCATTAGCCCCCAAGGCCATCAATAGCCTGCCACCAAGCCCCCACGGGTCTACAAAGCCTTTCCTTAAGCTAAAAAGAGCCCAAAGCACCCAGCCAGCAGCCCCAAAGGCCACCAAATTCACCTTAATGATACTAATTTTTTCAGTTTGATTTGTCACTTGAAAACAGGTTCCTTTTTTCCACACCACACACACTCAACACTCCAGAATCCGCCTCTCAGCCCCTTCACACAATGTCTGGACATAGTGAACTAGGATGTGAGTTATTATTCTATGTTTGTTGCATGATAAGATCCCTCCGGCTAAAATTTTACATCCTGTTCATCAGGCTTTCTCTGGCAGAAATGCTCTGAGCTGGCCCGGCACCTGGCATTGGAGGAAGATGAAAGGATGATCCTCAAAAATCTTGTAGAACAGATAAAGGAGAATTACAAGCAGTCAGATGATGAGGACAATCAGGTGGAACAAACATCTGCAGCAGCCAATATCTTGCTCCAGCAACATTTCATATGGAGTAATTTTCCCACTGGACTTTTTTGGTATACAATTCAGAACGTGAGCAGCCCACAAGAAAGTATAACTCCAAAAAGCCTTTGGCAGGTTTCTATCAAACAGGACAGTTCTTCCAATGTCATGGACCGTGTGATTGAACCTCTCAACCATCCCATTCTGATAATGGTGATAAGGCAGAGATTGTTCTGTATGGATACCTTTCGCAGCAAGGAAATCTTGGAGGGTTTTATTCGCAAACTCCCCGCCATTGTCACTTCTCAGAACTTTTACTGATAGACCAGTGAAACGTTCCAGCCTAGTAATCCAATCAATAATTGCCCTATTTGCATTGGACTTTGCTTTCAAAGCTTTAATGTATGAATAACCAGTAGCTGTGTCGCGCATTGTCAACAAATAACTGCTACCATCCACTGAAGGGACTTGGAAAGGGCCAATTAGATCTGCAGCCAATATTTCCATTTTTTCAATCTTTCGGTTTGTGCTGTTTAATGGGTTTAGTCTTGTGCTTTTGCTAATCATGCAGACGGGACAACAGATATTCCCCGGAGGCAATTTTTTAGGCAAGCCCAGTCCCAAATTTCCTTTGATGAGCCTCTTAATTACTTGCAAGCCAGAATGTCCGAAGACGCAATGCCAAAATAAGAGTCGTTTTTCATTTGCGGTGAGGCTATCAAAACGCCATACGTTGTCTTTGGCTGTGATAACTGGTTCTTTGAATAAGACCGTAGAGCCTTTATATTCCGCAGTGCTTATGCAGATATTGTGGTCATTATCAGACCTTGTGTTTGTGTCAGTGTTATAAAACAAATTCACTTCCGTAGACATTGCACACTTTAGAGAGACAATTGGCTTTGTTTGAATTATATAATTTGCAGGAAACATAGAGGAAGAGAAATCGGATTTGGTCTGAGAGAAGTTAGAAAAGTGTGGACGAGTAACAGGAGGGAAAGGTTAAACAGAATTGTTGGTACTAGAGGAAAGTCCACAAGAAATAAATGAGGAAAAAAGATGTGGTCGTTTATCGGTAGCCCAATCAGTTGCAGTTGGTACAGGAAGAAGAGGAGTTTGAAGGGTCCATCTGTTCTTTTTTCTATCAAAATTGCATTCAAAAACAGTTGCACCCGACTTGCCCGAGACAACAAACGTGTCTTTAATGTTGTCATAAAGGACAGAAGCATCAGCTTTACGTAAAGATGCCATTGATATTAAAGTCAATCTAGCATCCTTACAGAATAGAAAACCCTTTAAGACAATTGACTGTCCATTGTCTCGTCGGAAATGCAGGTTTCCCACACCTGTGATGGAAGATTTTCCTGATTTGGTAGCTACCAATAGGGGAATTGGTTTAGATAGGGCTTTGAAATCATGGAGGTGTGGTCTGAGGCCAGTGAAGTTATGAGACGCTCCCGTGTCAAAAATGGTGGGACAACTTACAATATCTTCACCTAAAGCCATGTTTTTGAAATCTAGGTTGTCCAAGTCATCAGGCAGATCACCAATCTCAATGAACTGCACCTCTGCCCCCCCGTAGATGTTTTCATTGTCGGAGTTTGAGTCATTGATTGTTGGGATCAATTGTTGCTGCTAACTGGATACCGTGGTTGATAGTAGTCTGCAAGTCTTTTGGCATTCATTTGCGCTTTCGATGGGGGGCAGGTTGAAAAGTGGAGAACAAACCGGATGGACAGGGCAAATTGGTGTACAAGGAGCCAACAAAGGTAGCTTGTGACCAAACACTTTGAGGGCTGAAAGTTGGCACTCCGGGACCACACATCTTCTTTTCCAGCTGATTAGATTTCACACGGTGTGGGCAATCTCAGAGGTAATGATGAAGGATTTTTAAGGTGAGGAGAGTGAACTGAGGAGTTTTGACCGGGAAAAAATCTTGAGGCAAAAGACTCAAGATGGAAAAAAAAGGTGGTCGAAGGGCTAATAACTGCTAGCTTGTATGGCAGAAAAGTGCACACACTACAAGTGGTTGTATCTTATAGAGACCACAGGGATCAGGGCGCAGAGAACAGATGATCTCATTATCTACTCAGCAGCATGGTTATTTATCTACATACAAGTTATGGCTGAGATGTGGGACAGAAGGTGAGATTGGATATTCATCTGGAAATGGGATAAAAAGGAGTGACAGATGTGTGAAAGAGGAAGAGAGGGAAAACACAGTGATGAAATTCCAACAAATGATCGGGTGCTCTGCATTGCCAGCACCGATGGGCTGTCATAGCATAGGAATCTACTGCATCAGGTCAGTTTTCCGCAAGCACCTCACTGAGAAAAGCCTGGACATTGAAATCATCTTCATCACCTGACGCTAACAGCACCGATGGGGGTGAAACAGACGACGGCTGAGAGTCGATGGAGTCCAAATGTTGCTTCTTGCATATCTCAAAAAAATTGACCAGAGCATCAAACTTCGGAATTGCCTTTGAGTTGTTGTTTTGAATGGATTGCTTGACTCTCTGCTCAAAATCTTTCTTGAACGGCGCAGAGGATTGCATGACAGCCATCTGGAAGATAAAGCTGAAAAACGCATCCGAGTGTATTCAAACATTCAGATTGTTCCACTCGCTATAAAGATTTCCCATTCGAGACAAGATCCCTACTGTGTCATTGTTTTCAACCGAGAATGCCAAGAACCTCTTGAAAACGTTCATCAGGGCTGCTCTGGACACCACAGAGAATTTCTTCTTGATGTCAGAAAGTATTTCAAGTGTCAAAGAGAAACGTTGGGCGTCAGTTACCAGAGAAGAGTGGATACCAGCGAGAACCACCATTTGAGCGATCTTCTCAAAAGTAGAATTCTCAATAGCTTGGAAGAAGAACATTGAACCGGTCATGTGGACCGCACCGATTTCTTCAAGATCAACCAACCACCGTGCAAGATTATTTCCGTCCGCAGCCAACCTTGTGGAGTCCGACCAACGCAAGTTGATCAATGCCGCTGTCTGGTTCACTAGCTTTGCCTGTTCCAGCTGAAGTTTAGCAGCTAGAAAATCCCGCTTGCTCCGTTGTAACTCAGTACCCGCAGGAACGGAATTGTCTAGGTGAGGAGCGGCTCAACCTGCATTGTTTGAAAGTCCCGGAGCCCTAGTTGTTGGTCCGGAAGTTGAAGCACAGATGGTTTCATCTGCTAGGCGAGTATTTTTGTTCCTGCTGATTACCAAGTCAAAGAGATTGCTCATTTGAACTCCACCATCCGGGATAAAGTGGTTTGATTTGCTTCCGGTCAGGAAAGACTGAGATGCTTGACAAGACATGTTGATTTTGTTATGAAAGAGGAAATCGTCCAGTGAAAACAAGCCTTGTTTGCGCCGATAGAAGAGAGAAAAGAGGTTACTCACCGTGACGCTGTGAGATAGCCAAAGGAAAAGAAGAGAAGAAAAGGAACAGAGGGAGTAGATTGGTGATGTCACAAAACGTCTCCTTTCTGCACCGGATAGTGGGCAACACTACCATAATCAGCTAGGTGGCTAACCTGCTTAGCTTATTTGGATAGTTCAATTGTCACCGCTGTGGAACTACTCAAAGGGCAGAATAGAGCTTGGAAGGGATATGTATAACTACACTAGTACTAATGTAGGTTATGACAAAGGTGCTGATATAAGAGCTGCCTTCCTGACTAATGCTATGGGGAATGAGGGTAACACTAAGAATAAAATAAAGGTGTGGCTAATTTATATCTACTCTTAGAAGACTAATACTAATGTGCTTGTTTACTACACACACCAGGTGAGAGGAATGGATAAAAGGGGGGTTTGTGATGTATGGAAAGTATATGTAATAATTGGGTATAAGTATTTGTGGTGTGAGGAAAGGTTTTATAACTCTTGAGTCAAGATGGACCAAACAAGAGAGGGGGATAATCTTCTTATATATAGTTTTAGCTGAGTAACTGAGCTGTACTGGTATTTATATGTATATTTATATTTATAAGGGTGATGGTAGCTCTACTAAGTTATGTATACTAATTATAGGATCTGTAAAGTTGGTATATGTAGGGGGTAATTTAGTAAGCTGTGGGGTCCATAAGGGAACAAGAGGGAGGAACAGGTGTCCTTATATGTCTGAGAGAGAAGATGAGCCATCAGGCTAGAGAAAGGAAAATATGACAGATGAAGTAGAATAGACAGTGACACATATGAAATGGTCATGACAGTGACAGATGAGTAGTGAAAGGTAGAGTTTATGTATATGATGTAAGATGTTATGTAGTATATAATGTGTACTATGTATTATGTATCTTGGTTGTGAAATATATCTAATTATAATATGTACTTATTATATTCTATACCTTGCTTTATACTATAACTTGCTGTATTATTCTGAGTTTGCCTGTAACTCTTGAACTATGAGGAATTTGGGGGTAGTTGTAGTGAGGGACTAGGGTTAAAATGGGGTGTAGAATGTGATTATGAAATAATAATAGTGAATATATGTAAGGTTTGGGATTTTATGAGTATTTATTTGTAAGTGAATGTGATTTATTAGTGGTAAATAGTCTTGGAATTTATAGTAATGATGTGGAATGGATCACCACACCGCTCGGGATAAAAGAAGGGAAAAAGCGGAGTCTACTTGACCAAAGCTATCCCACAAAACACCACCGCAAGATAACACAAAATTCTCTCAAAGATGGGCGATTACGCTCTACGCTGAGCTACCGGACAAGAAGAGAGAAACCAATGAGGCAAATCACTGGTTGGCTATTGATGAGGTTGTTTGGTCGTCCTTGGGATGAATGTTTTATCAAGAACGAAAAGAAAAAAAACAAACTGTTGGATGTTTTTTAGATTTGAGAAAGCCACCCTCGTCTCTGTGAAGTGGCTTGGTAAGCCAACTTTACAGAGACGAAGCTCCCGCGCACCACCCTTGTGCACTCTTTAGGGCTCCTGAACTAGAGACTTGGCAATTTTCTCTATCCAAGTCTCTAAATTTAGGGACCCCTACCGAGCTCTGTAGGGTAAGAGCATCCACCCTTGTTTCGCTAGAATTTCTGCAACTGCGGAGACTTTAGCAAGGTGCACGGGCCTCCGTAGCTGCCCAACCAAGAAATTTCATCCTCGCGGCTTGGTATTGTGCCTCTTCTACTGCCAAACCAAGCCGCTCCACCCTCGTGGACTTGTCAAACCCTTCGGTAACTGATCAATAATCATCAACCCACAAAAAAAAAAAAAAAAAAAAAAAAAAAAAAAAAAACGCACAAGTCCAACATTCAGCCGCCAACCAACAGTGACAGCCACTGAGAAAGAAAGCAAACAATCCGACCCCCCAAAAAAACTTTCCCCAAATTGGGTCAGCCAGGAAGAAGAACAGCTCGCGATCTCCTGGCTCAACATCAGCAAGCAGCCCGAGTTTGCTGTCAACCAAATGGGGGAGGCCTTCTTCCAACAAGTCAAGGTGGATTTCAACTTGCATATCAAGTTGCACCATCAAGACTACAACCAGATTGGAACACGGTATGCCCACTCATCTCTTCATTTTATTTCTTGCACTGATTTTTTTTTCATTTTACAGGTGGGCTGCTCTCAACACAGCCACACTCAAGTTCAGCACAATATACTATTTGATCAAAAACAACCCGCCGAGTAAAATATACTATTTGATCAAATACAGCCCGCCGAGTAGTTCTAGCCCAGCCGACTAGGTGAAGACTGCGTTGCAGCTTTACCAGGACCAAAACAAGGCCCCTTTCAAGTTGATGCTGGCGTGGGAGAAGGTCCAATTTTCCCCAAAATGGCAAATGGATACAAAGAAGACTGTCGAGCTACCACCATCTGACCCCCCCCTCTCCCCTAGCACCTTGTATACTCCAACTCCCCACTCGGACACATCATTGATATAAAGTCGTCCTATTGGCCAGAAGGCTGCCAATAAGCGCCGTCTTAGTCAGCTTTCAGACAATGCCAAAGACAAACAATCACTCCAGATTACAAAATACACTGAGCTTTCTGAAAAACAATTGGTGAGTTGTGTCAGAAGGCAACCATATCTCCAAGGAAAAGAAAGAGATTGCCAGAGAGCATCTGGAACTAGAAAAGATGAAGATCAAGATTGATGAAGAAGGACTAACTGTTGATAAGGAAAACTTGATAATTAATAAGGAGACAGCAGCCAGCAACATACAAATGAATGACCTCAAGATTTTAATGTCATCTGAGAAAGATTTTGAAGACAATATTGAAGATCTAGAGGTACTGAGAATAATGAAAAGAAAAATGAAAGAAAAGTGGCTAGCACTTGATCAACAAATCCTACAATCTGTTCCTGTTGTAATTCCCTCTTATCTTGTAATTCCCTCTTATCACCCTCCCTGTTATACCTTTCCCTGTCTGAATAATTCACCAAATGGGACACAAAAATATACACATGTGAATCAAACATATATTGAAATCATGTAAGTATGAATAGGATTTTTGAAAACAATTGATAATTCTGAAACAAATGTGCATATAAATATTTCTTTTTGGAAACAAAAATAATGACTATCCAGCCATAATCCCCCTTGCAAGCCAGTTGTGAATCTTAAGGTAATCTCTCAATCTGGAATGGGTTACAGGACTATGAAGGTCATGGTTTCTTTGAATATAAGCCATTGTTGAATGTGCTAAAGAGGGGTCTCTATGGTTTGATATAACTTGAGCAGATATAGAATTTTGTCCAATAAATTGATCATTTTCTGATCTTGATTCAACAATCATGTTGTGTAAAATAACACAACATGTCATTATTCTCTTGACATCTTCTATATCCCATAAACGGCATGGCTGTTTGATAATTCCCCATCTTGCTTGTAAAACCCCAAAAGCTCTCTCTATGTCTTTCCTAGCAGCCTCTTGAAGTTTAGCATAATGCCGGCTGGCATCATCTTGTGGGTTTGATATAGTCTTAACAAGAGTTTCCCAAGGAGGATATATTCCATCAGCCAAGTAGTATGGATGATTATATTGGTTGTTGTTGAATCTAAAGAAAACCTGATCCTGTGTTCCAGATAGTAGTGCATCTAATAGGTGGCTACGGTGAAGGACATTGATGTCATTGAGAGCTCCAGGTGTACCAAAGAAACAGTGCCAGAAGCAAAGGTTTTGGCTTGCAACAGCCTCTAATATCATAGTTGTAGTTTTCTCCTTTCCTGTAAACTGACCAGCCCAACCTTGAGGACAATTCTTCCACTCCCAGTGCATCCCATCAATTGATCCCAGGCAGCCAGGGAAGCCACGGTCCTCATATTCACGCAATATTTGATGCTTTTCTGCAGTGTTTGGTGGCCTTAAGTATTCACCCTGGTATAATGCAATAATGTCTTGAACAAAATGCCTCAGGCAGCAGAGAGCAGTAGTCTCTCCAATTCTAACATATTCATCTGTATTGTCTGCAGAGATTCCATATGCCAGTTGACGTAAAACTGAGGTTAATTTCTGATGGGGTGATAAACCCACTTGACCACAGCAATCCTTTTGAAGATAAGAAGTATAAGAAAAATGCTCCAGGGAATTCTTTCTTGGGAAAACAAAATTATAACTCACTGTCTTTAGCATCCAAAACCTATTATGATTCTGCAAATCATGGCAAATTCTGCTAAATAGGCTGCGGCTCATGCAAAAACGTCTGTCAAATAACTTTCATTGTACACAGGATTGAGGCTGAAATAATCATTGAATAGTCTTTGAAGACCTTCAACTCAGTTTCTTGCAATTATTGCTTGTCTTTCTTGGGTTCCTTGGTTTCTAGATGTGCTGGGACCTGAAATCAGATGGTGGAAGATGGTGTCTTCTTCCTCCATCTCAAAGAGCTCTTCTATGTGGTCCATTAAAATAGTATTTTACTTTGGCTATGAGGCTTTTTGGGTGTATGTATAGGAGTGGGATGGAAGTACTATAATCTTAATAGCTATGAGCAAGGCAGGTCTTTTAAAGCCCTACTGCCATGAACCCATGAAACTTCATGCATCTCTCTGACATTTTTGGCCACATGTCTTTGAAATGTTTCCCCACATGTTTCTCCACATGTTTCTCTTTGACATGCTTTCCTGTCTCTCTTCAGATTTTTTGCCCACATGCATCTCTTGGAAATTTTTGGCCACATGTCTCTCTTTGAAAATTTTCCCCACATGTTTCTCTTTGACATGCTTTCCCACAAGTCAGCATTTTTGCCCACATGTATTTCTTTGACATTTTTGGCCACATGTCTATCTTTGAAATGTTTCCCCACATGTTTCTCTTTGACATGCTTTCCCACATGTCAAAAAAAGGATGATCATGGGTCATTCACAAAAAGGGGGAACATGCATGTGGTGTCTCTTTCACATGAGGCACCACATGTATCTCTTTGACATGCTTCCCCACATTCCATGTCTCTGACAGAAAGGAGAAACTTTTTTGTATTTGACATTTCTCTCTCAATGAGGGGAAGCATGTCAAATACACACATGTCTCTCTCAAAAAGGGCAAACATTCCTGTATTTGACATGTCTCTTTCAAAAAGGGGAAACATGTCAAAATGGGACCTATTTCCCCTTTTTGGCAGTGTATTCTGAAAAATAAATATAAGGAAACATCTCAATTAGAGACATGTTTCCATTTTGGAGGGTTTTTATTAATATCTTTTATTTATTTTATTTTACTTTAATTTGTTTCATTTAATTGATTGTATTGCTTTTTTTTAGTTTTTTTTTACTTTTTTTTTACTTTTTTGTTTCATTTTTTGTTTCATCTTTGTTCATTTTTTTTCATTTTTTTTCATTTTTTTTTCATTTTTTTTCATTTTTTTTTCATTTTTTTTCATTTTTTTTCATTTTTTTTTTTTTTTTAATTTTTTTTCATTTTTTTTAATTTTTTTTAATTTTTTTTAATTTTTTTTAATTTTTTTTAATTTTTTTTAATTTTTTTTAATTTTTTTTAATTTTTTTAATTTTTTTTAATTTTTTTAATTTTTTTTAATTTTTTTTAATTTTTTTTAATTTTTTTTAATTTTTTTGTCATTTTTTTTCATTTTTTTTCATTTTTTTTTTCATTTTTTTTTCATTTTTTTTTTGTTTCATTTTTTTTTCATTTTTTTCATTTTTTTTTCATTTTTTTTCATTTTTTTTTTTTTTTTCATTTTTTTTCATTTTTTTTTTTTTTTTCATTTTTTTTCATTTTTTTCATTTTTTTCATTTTTTTTTTTTTTTTCATTTTTTTCATTTTTTTTTTCATTTTTTTTTTTCATTTTTTCATTTTTGTTTTCATTGTTTTTCATTTTTTTTTCATTTTTTTTCATTTTTTTCATTTTTTCTCATTTTTTTTTTTGTGGGTTGATGATTATTGATCAGCTACTGAAGGGTTTGACGAGTCCACAAGGGTGGAGCGGCTTGGTTTGGCAGTAGAAGAGGCACGATACCAAGCCGCAAGGGTGGAATTTCTCGGTTGGGCAGCTACGGAGGCCTGTGCGCCTCGCTAAAGTCTCCGCAGTTGCGGAAATTTTAGCAAAACAAGGGTGGATGCTCTAAGAGCATCTCCAATTTTCTTGATAAGCCAACTTTATTGAGATGTTGCACACTCGTGCGCTTGATAGCGCACAATAACTGTTGAATCAATAAAATTCTTGATAGAGGTCCATAACTTTATGGACCTCTATCGAGCTCAATAAGGTAACTCGTGATTATCTTTCGCAAGTCAATCCTCCCCCCATTCAACACCCCCGAGAGATCCCCACCAATAAAAACCCACCCCGTGTAGTGCTCCCCTGCAACTCAAGTTATCAAACTCGAGTTGCAGAGGAGCACGAGTGTGGAACCGGCTCGATAACCCGGCAATAGAGCCGGTTTATTGAGCTGCGAGTGGGGAAACTCTCGACAAAATAACTGTCGAGCTCGCTAAGTGCTCCACAGTTGCCGAAAATTTATCGAGACGACTGTGGATGCTCTAATGAGACACCGCTGAAACAAAAAACACATGGACATTCGACTTCACTTCATCAGAGAACTTATTCTACACAACTTGATCAAACTTCGCTACGTTCATACGACAGCAAATGCGGCCGACTTCTTAACAAAAGCCTTGGGTCGCTCAACCATCAGAAAATCCCTCCAGCAAATTGGAGTGCAGAAAATCTCAGATCGTGCTTCTAGCCTCTCGACTAGAAGCATGGCAGGCTGTGAGAAATCAAAAGTGGTTAAACCCAACTTAGCTGCGCGAATAGGTGAGAACCATTCCGCAGTCCAGGACCTAAAAAATCCCCCAGAGCTAATGAGAAAATTCTCTACGCTTCCAGACTCAGGCAGATTGGTTTCAAACCAGAATCTCGCTCCAAGACAGGCGTTACAAACGACCCCAGACCTCAGAACCAGGATCACTGACAATGACTATTCAGATAGTAAGTTGGAAGTTTTCTCCCAGAAAAGACAAAACAGAAAGACAAAAAGCTAATCAGTGTATTACCACTGTGCAGAAACAATCAAAAACGAACAGAACCATTGAGGTTAAAAACCTGCAAACGGGTTACTGTATTGTAAGTCGTAGCTTAAATGTTAAAGAACAATAAAGAAAGACAGCACAGGAAAACTAAGATAATCTGTTTAAATCATGTCATACTATAACACCCAGAGAACTCGATAATCCCTTCCACTCCATTACTTCTCCACCTACTCTTCCATATCTATTCCTCTTCACTCAATAGTCATTTATTACTTCCTATCCTCAGTCTCAAGACTCTACTCTCAGCTCCTATCATTAGAAAAGGGTATTGTTAGGATGCTCAGTTGTGACACTTGGCTAACGGTCGACATTTCCATTATTCATATTCCCTCATGCATATTCATTGTAATGACTGCGCCGCATACAGTTGTATTTAGTTTGTGCTTTGCCGGTTCCGGTACTGGTTTCTCTTCTTTTCTTTACCGAGTTGAGGAACCGATACCGGGACGCTAACCTGAGCCGCTGTTGCCATCGCCAAACACGCCTTAGGTTAGTACTTGCAATATATTCACCGAGTTGAGGAACCGATACCGGGACGCTAACCTGCGCCGCTGTTGCCATCGCCGAACACGCCTGAGAGCTGTTACGGTTTTGCTCATCACAGGTTAAAAGCCATTTCTACCACACAGCGTACCCATATCCGGAACCATCCTTGGGCATCGAATGAGCTTTTGCGAAGCACTTCAAAGAGCAAGAAAGAGTGATTCAGACGAATCAGACAACTCACCTGAAAGATTCCAACCTCCGTCAATGATGGACAACAACCCAGAACAGGTTGCTTCCCTGCAATCTCAATTCCAAGAGATGCAAAATGTCATGAGACAACAAGCAGAAATCATCTCCGGTCTGACAGCCGCAGAACGCGATTTGCATCATCATCAAAATCGCCCCGAACAACAAATTAACCCTTCTCTAGCGAACAAAGTACTTAAGCATTTCGTTAAATTGCCAGTCAAATTCTACAAGGAAGTAAACCCCAGAAAACCACTGCTCACATTTGACGGTTCCAACTATACCGAATGGGAGAACACAATCGACAGGACTCTCCAACACGCCTTCGTACGCGAAAAATCCTTCCTTAACGACGATCAGGACAATTTCCCTCTGCTAAACCTACTGGAAGATAAAGCTGTCTCAATGCTGATGCGCAGTACTCTCGACGACGCTTTACTATCCATTGTAGAGTCGCATGGAATGTCCTCGTCTAAAAACCTCTTCGACCTGTTGAAATCAAAATGCAAGAGATCAGGTCGACGACACAAAGTTATCTTAATCAAAAAAGTACTTAAATTCACTACCGAAAACGCCCCGGCAAGCGAATCATGGCTTGCACGTTTCTGCACGACCATGTCAGAAATCAAACGCGCGGATATCTCCATCAACGAATTCGGCGGTTTGATCCTCCAATCACTCGCAAAAGCACCTCCCGGCACCGACGCAAAGAATTTTGAATATTCTGTTAGCCAACCACTCGACGACATGACCACTGTACCAACATTTGGTCAAGTCACGACCATCATACAGTCAGCCCTCAGCAAAGTCAACAAAGGCGGCCACCTCTCACCCGGTACCATTCCTTCAGACGTAGAGATGTCTGTCAATGCGATCACTACTAGAAAACCGAATGAACGTTACGAACCGCCTCACCGTCGTACTCAAGAAAACACAGCTCCGCAGGGACAAAAATTCTTGCTCGAAAAAGCCACTTTCTACTGTGGTAAAGGACACTCCGACTCATTGATGGAGAAATACGGCTACGCATGTCTATACTGCCGCGAGACCGGTCATTGGTACTCAGACTGCGATCTATACTGGGAAGATGTTCGTCACAGTTGAGTAGCTGCTCCCCCTTCAAACCATAATGAAAAAGGTTCTCGGTTTGTACCACCCCAACGTGCAAACAAAAGCTACCAACGACCAAAGCAAACTTTGAACCATCAGACACACCAATCTAACAGCCGCATCCGGAAGATTGATGTGCCTGACTCGAACAAAGGTACAGTTCTACTAGACTCTGGCTCCACAATCAACGTGAGTGGGAAATCACGTTTCTTCATGATTACCTCACAGTTAGACGTCCCTCTAACTGTATCACTCGCTATTTCCAAATACGTGGCTCCAATCAAATCTGTTGGTATTCTTAGGATCCCGACGCCCACGGGATTGATGGTGATCAAGAACGTGTATTATTGTGAAGGAATCAAGGGTTCAATACTTTCTACTGGACGCCTAATCAGCGATGGATGGAAATTTGTCCACAGTGGAACGGAGGCTTCTATTATTGACTCGAATGGAAAGCCGTACAATCTTGAATTCTCGAATTTCTGTTGGAATGTTATTACTACTCCTACTGGTCATGCAATGTTAAATAAAATCACCCAGAAACCCTCAGCTGAGTTACATAAGTGGCATTGTCGCCTAGGACACGCTTCTGAAGATGTCGTCAGAAAATTCATCCGAATAAACCTGCCCGATATGAAACTGAAGAACACCCCGTTTTTCTGTATCCAATGCGCCAAGTCCAAGGCAATAGACGTTAGAGGAAGTGGTGCGGTATCCGACATTCCGCGAGACAGCCCCTTAGATCTTTGTATGACTGACGTAGCAGGCCCGTTCCCAATGGAAATAAACGGTTGCCATTACATCCTGACACTGCGAGATCATGCAAGCACGTACACATTTTGTGCGACGTTAATGGCACAAAGTGAAGTACCCGACAAAATCATGGCTTGGGTTCTACACCTCAAAAACACTGTAGGTCGAACTCCATCTTACCTACGGTGCGATAACGCTGCAGAATACATGGGAAAATTGCGGGACCGTCTAGCCGAAGTGGGTACTCAAATTGCGCCAATATCACCTTACCACCCTGAACAGAATGGCAAGGCAGAACGGGTAAATAGGACGTTCGGTGACATGGCTAGAACAATGTTGCACAACAGCCGTCTACCCAAGATCTACTGGAGCTACGCCTACAAGACAGCGGCGTATATCCATAACAGGATACCTAACTCCCGTGTCAATTCATCGCCTCTGGAAAACCTTTTTGGTATCAAGCCTTCTCCAAACGAATTATACCCGTTTGGAGCCAGAGCGATTGTCCATGTACACAAAGAGCTTCGCGACAAACTGGACGGGAGAGCTACTGAATGTATCTTGTTAGGATATCCTTTGGCTGGATCGGGATGGCTGTTTTATTCCCCAAAGTTAAAACATGTTGTCCATTCGACGTCGGTTGTTTTCCCAGAGTATCAAGAACTTGAGGTTGCTGAGGCACGTTCCGACCATTCTCCGCTAGTTAAGGACGGACACGCCCCACTTGAACAATCTCCAAGCGACATATCCGAACTAGACAGAGTGATCCGTCAGATCCGACTAGTACTCGGGGGCAAACCTACCCAAGAAATTGCTGACTCGGAACTACGAGCAATTGACGCCTTACCTCAAGCCGCCGAGCATAAGTTGCCAAAAACCATCAAGAACACCCTAAATTGTTCGGATTCAGTCCAATGGCGCGCAGCAGCTGAATATGAAATTGAGAAGTTCAAGACGTTAGATGTGTGGGAACCGATAAACCCCTTCAAAGGTGTGAAGACACTTGGGGTGCGTTGGGTTTTCACCATCAAGCGGTTACCAGATGGATCAATAGACAAATTCCATGCTAGATATGTCGCCAAGGGATTCAATCAGGTCATGGGGTCAGATTGTAACGAAACATACGCACCTACGGCCTCACTAAACACCCTTTGATTACTCTTGTCAATTGCTCAGTCAAACAACTTCCCAACTGCTTTGTTTGACATCAGCTCCGCATACCTCTACAGTCCCATTGAGCAGGAGGTCTATGTACAACCGCCAATTGAAATAATACCCGAATGGCGGGGCAAAATTATGAAGCTGAGGAAGGCAATGTACGGGACGTGTCAGGCGGCGAGATGTTGGTGGAAATTCTTCAGTGGAAAAATGGTGAATTTTGGATTCACGGCGAGTGAACTCGAGCCCTCCTTGTATTTCTGTAAACGCAACAATGACTTTGTGATCATCTGGTTACATGTTGATGATGGGTTTGCTATGGGCTCATCACAACATGTACTAGATGATTTGCATAGTGCAATATCAAAGGAAATGGAAGTGAAGTGGTCAGATAAGGTAGAGAAACTAGTAGGTATAAACATCACTAATATGGGCGATCACACAAGATTGGATCAGTTTCTGTTAGTAGACCAAATCATCAAGGACTACGCTAGAACCTCCTACCCGCGTCGCAGTACTCTACCCGAAACCAATTTGCGCATCAATGACGGACCAGCTGTGGATCCTACTGAATACAGATCAACATTAGGTTCACTAATGTATCTCTGTGGCGGAACGCGCCCTGATCTATCTTATTCAGTGAATCTATTGGCCCGTTATAGTGCGAATCCATCAACTGAACATTGGGAGGCATTGGATGTTTTAATCGGTTATTTGAAGAGGTCGAGAGAGCTTGGATTGGCGATGAGGAAGGGGAAAAACGGAATGGAACTGTGGTCAGATTCGAACTGGGGAGGAGAACACAAGAGATCAACGTTGGGGTATCTGATTAGGCACAATGGGGCGTTGATAAACGCACGCCAAGCGCGCACGCCAACGCCAACCCGCACGCCAATTTTTTTTGGCGTGCGGGGCCTACACGCCATTTTTTTTGGCGTGTAGGGTCTACACGCCAAAATAAATTGGCGTGTGAGACCTGCACGCCAAAAATGGCGTGTGGTTCCCACACGCCATTTTTTTTTGGCGTGTGGGCCCCGCACGCCAAATAAAATTGGCGTGTGGGCCCCGCACGCCAATTGTTTGGCGTGCGCTCTCACACGCCAAACAAGTGGCGTGTGGGAGCGCACGCCAAATAATTGGCGTGCGGGGCCCACACGCCAATTGTTTGGCGTGCGGGTCCCCCCTCGCTCACATAATCGAGTGGGAGGGACCACTCGATTACGTGAGCGAGGCCGGCTGACGAGGTTATACAACCTCGTCAGCCAGGAGGAAGTCCCCCTGGCCGACGAGGTTGTATAGCCTCGTCGGCCGGGAGGACTTCCTCCTGGCCGACGAGGTTATACAACCTCGTCAGCCAGGAGGAAGTCCTCCTGGCCGACGAGGCTGTATAACCTTCCCGGCCGACGAGGTTATACAACCTCATCGGCCAGGAGGAAGTCCTCCTGGCTGACGAGGTTGTATAACCTCGTCAGCCGGGAGGAAGTCCTCCCGGCCGACGAGGCTATACAACCTCGTCGGCCAGGAGGACTTCCTCCTGGCTGACGAGGTTGTATAACCTCGCCGGCCGGGAGGAAGTCCTCCCGGCTGACGAGGTTATACAACCTCGTCAGCCAGGAGGACTTCCTCCTGGCCGACGAGGTTGTATAGCCTCGCCGGCCGGGAGGAAGTCCTCCCGGCTGACGAGGTTGTATAACCTCGTCAGCCGGCCTCGCTCACGTAATCGAGTGGTCCCTCCCACTCGATTATGTGAGCGAGGGGGGACCCGCACGGCCGGCCTCGCTCACGTAATCAAGTGGTCCCTCCCACTCGATTATGTGAGCGAGGGGGGACCCGCACGCCAAACAATTGGCGTGCGGGGCCCACACGCCAATTTTATTTGGCGTGCGGGGCCCACACGCCAAAAAAAAATGGCGTGTGGGAACCACACGCCATTTTTGGCGTGTGGGTCTCACACGCCCTTTTTTTTTGGCGTGTAAACCCTACACGCCAAAAAAAAATGGCGTGTAGGCCCCGCACGCCAAAAAAAATTGGCGTGCGGGTTGGCGTTGGCGTGCGTTTATCAACGCCCGGCACAATGGGAATAGTATTGCTTGGGGGGCGAAAAGACAAAATGTAGTGGCACTATCAACTTGCGCGGCGGAATACATCGCGCTCTCGATAGGATCTCAACAACTGGCACACCTCAACAACTTACTCATTGATATTGATCTTTATTCTCCTTTGAGCATATTCTGCAACAATGAAGCAGCGATACTTATTGCCGGCGACAACGCGTCAAAGAAGAAGACTCAATATCTCTCAAGGGCTTTTTTCTTCATTAATGATTTTATTTGACAATACAACATAAAAATACAGTGGACAAACACCAATGATCAAGTCGCGGACATTCTCACAAAACGACTAGGACCCAACCTCATCGAAAAAGCAATCATTAAACTCAATCTAGTGGGGTCAAGGTCACAACCGAGGGAGGGGGTGTTAGGATGCTCAGTTGTGACACTTGGCTAACGGTCGACATTTCCATTATTCATATTCCCTCATGCATATTCATTGTAATGACTGCGCCGCATACAGTTGTATTTAGTTTGTGCTTTGCCGGTTCCGGTACCGGTTTCTCTTCTCTTCTTCACCGAGTTGAGGAACCGATACCGGGACGCTAACCTGAGCCGCTGTTGCCATCGCCGAACACGCCTTAGAGCTGTTACGGTTTTGCTCATCACAGGTATCATCTCAAATCGCTTTCAGGTATACACAGATTATTCTTCCTCTTATCATATATTGTGCATAGTGACTTATAACATGAAATAAACGTTTTCAGTTGTTCCAAACTTAAGAGCATCCACCCTCGTTTCGCTAAAATTTCCGCAACTGCGGAGACTTTAGCGAGGCGCACGGGCCTCCGTAGCTGCCCAACCGAGAAATTCCACCCTCGCGGCTCGGTATCGTGCCTCTTCTACTGCCGAACCAAGCCGCTCCACCCTCGTGGACTCGTCAAACCCTTCGGTAACTCATCAACCCACGAAAAAAAAACAAAATGAAAAAAATGAAAAAAATGAAAAAATGAAACAAAAAAGTAAAAAGGACTTGTCCGGTGTTTTTTTTTTTTTTTTTTCTTTTTTCAGTGCAGTCGGACTTGTTGAAGCTCGGCAAAAACTTACCCTACAGAGCTCGGTAGGGGTCCCTAACTTTAGAGACTCGGACAGAGAAAATTGCCGAGTCTCTAGTTAAGGAGCCCTAAAGAGTGCACGAGGGTGGTGCGCGGGGGCTTTGTCTCTGTAAAGTTGGCTTACCGAGCCACTTTACAGAGACGAGGGTGGATGCTCTAACAAGTATTGATGATGAACACTTCCCATCCCCGGCTTGGCCCAGGATGGGAACAGCATAGTGTGCTGCGGCAGGTCAGAGATGTCTGTGACATGTATGTCACAACAAAATCTTCAATGTGTTACGATTAGATAAGATAACTTGAGCAAATTATGTGCAATAAGTTATTGCTTATCTAATCTCAAGCCCCCATCGATTTAATTTAAAATATTTCAACACCAAAATAAAAAAAAATAATAAAAAAAATTCCAACTTCAACCTCAACCATGTCATCACCAATCATCAACAACCAACAGAGAACCAACAGAAGACTCAACCCACAACCAACCTATCATTACAACCCATACAATAATACTAACCTCTCAACCTCTACAAACTCAACCTCAACCTCAACCTCAACCTCAACCTCAACCTCTACCTCTACCTCAACTTTAACTTCAACCTCAGAATGGGATGGTACCCTCTCAGCAACCGTCTTCCACTGGATCTCTTACCTCAGACTCTCACTCTTTCCACATCACTCCTACCAAAACCTATCACTCTCTCCACCAACACACCACCATCAAATCAACCAAAGAGCTCCTCACTCAAACTTGTTCCAAAATTCATTCAAAAAACTCTCCCTCACCTCACCACACCATCAGGCCTCCAAAATCTGGTTCATCACCCTCTGTGCGCTTTGGTACTCATCCTCTGCCCTATCATCAAACTCAGGCAAGGTCATCCTCACCCGATTCAGATTCCCAGTCACCCTGACCATCGTCCAATTCGCATTCGTCGCCCTCTGGTCCGGACTCTGTCTCGCCCTTCGACATCACTCCTTTCATCCATCCTCACACCTTACCAACAATCGTCATCACCATGGTACCACCCTACTCATTCAAACACTCGGAATCAGAATCCCTAACCGAGCTACGATCAGAGGTACTTGTATCATGAGTCTGTTCTCTATCGCCGGTCATGTCTTTAGCTCAATGGCTATCTCCAGAGTACCCGTCAGTACAGTCCATACGATCAAGGTATGTCCTCTCTCTTACCCTTTCACACATACCATCGACCATTGTCACTCATAAAAACACACACCCGTATAGGCACTCTCACCTCTATTCACAGTGCTTGCATACACTGGATTGTTCGGAGTACGATATGGCTTCAACACATACCTCTCACTCCTACCACTAACCCTCGGGGTCATGCTTGCCTGTTCATTCGATATGCGAGCCAATGGAGTCGGATTTCTATGTGCACTAGGCTCGACGATCATCTTTGTATCCCAGAACATAT
The DNA here is from genome assembly GCA_007896445.1 of Puccinia hordei. Classification (NCBI taxonomy): domain Eukaryota; kingdom Fungi; phylum Basidiomycota; class Pucciniomycetes; order Pucciniales; family Pucciniaceae; genus Puccinia; species Puccinia hordei. Next base: position 28,924 of record RDRW01000296.1, read on the forward strand.
TTGGCAAAAAACTCTTGCCCAAGGAGAGTAGTACCACTACTACCGCCAAAGGCCACAGGCGACAATCATCCATCTCCGGAGCGGCCCAGATGGACAAGCTCAATCTGCTCTTCTACTCCTCCACGATCGCCTTTCTCATGATGATCCCGATCTGGATCTATACCGACTTGGGTGCACTCTGGGGCTATGGCTCGGGAACCGAGCTAGGAGCCGAGGATCGCGGGAAGATCAGTCTAACGAGCTACTTCATCTTCAACGGTACCGTCCACTTTGGCCAATGTATCCTAGCCTTCTCCATCCTCTCGCGTACCTCACCAGTCACCTACTCGATCGCCTCGCTCATCAAACGGGTTGCCGTAATCTGTATCGCCATCCTCTGGTTCGGACAGCCCGTCTCGGCCGTCCAGGCCTTCGGCATGCTACTCACCTTTGTCGGTCTGTTTATCTATAACCAGGCCAAGGCCGAGATCGACCGGGGTGAGACTCGTAGAGGGATCATCGAACGAAGACAGGAGATCCTCCTCCCCTCAACTAACTCCGACCTTGAACTGCTCCCCGAAGAGCTCGAAGAAAAAAACTCACTACCCTTCCACCTTAACGAGAAACCTCCAATCGTCTTCGAAAACCCTTTCCGTAGAGAAACTATCCCTCAAACTTCTGTCCAACTCTCCTCGCCAAACTCACATCAACGGAACCCCGACTCAACCAGTCGGGCAATCAATATTACTTCAACTACTACCCGCCAACGCGCCCCTAGTATCCCTACTCCAATCTCTTTCATCTCCTCTGACCCTCCTCCTCCTTCTCTCAACTCTTATAATCACCCTCATTCTTACCATCATCCTTCTCAACAACAGCAGCACCAGCAACAACAACATCATCAAGCATTGGACAAACCGCAGCATAACTCCATCTCTCAGCCTTTTTCTAGCTCCCAACAACATCATCTCAATCATCATCCATCACTGTCTTCTAATCCTCGCTCGTCTCTTAAATCTTCCCTTCAAGAATCTAATCCTCTCCTTCGTCCTATCGTCAATGTCCGTTGAATTCTCTGACCTTTTCATCCCTCCCTTCCTTTTTGAATATCAACTTCTTTTGGTTTAGTAGTACTAGTAGTAGTTGTTGTTTGTTTATGATTGTTCGTTACTAGATAGATTGACATCTGATGGATCTCCTTACTCTTTTTCTTTACTCACTTGTAAAGGAGTGAAACTCTTGCTTTCTTCTTTCTTCTTCTCCTTTCTTTGCCCAGTATCATCATTGTTTTTTCATTTCGTCGTTTCGTTATTTCTTTCCCCATTTCCTTTTTATACATGTTGTTTGATATCAATTTATCAACCAATCTCCATTAATCAACGAACAATCATCCCCACTTTTTCTCTTCTTAATGTTTTTTTTCTTTCTTTTCTCTTTAAGATATTTTACATGATAGAAATACATCCATATATATTTATACATATAAAAAGAGAAAGAAAGAAAACCTTACTCAAAACGACAGTTCTGTTGTGTTTTCATGTGGCTCTTTTGAGACCCTGGCATTCTGCAAGACGATTTTTATTCATTTAATTATTATCACCAGAAGGTGCATGGGTCACACATTTGAGCTTGTCCATCAATTTCCTATTACCATCCAATGTTAAAACTTTTGATCAGCCAAGCTTAACTAAGTCCCTCCTTGTCTGGCTGAGGCTTTGCTGGAAGGACTTGTGTCCTATCAGAAAATCCTCTCATGTAACAATATTGTGTGTTGTGGTTCTACTCAGCTTTGGCTGCCCAGAACTCAACCTAGATGCAGTTGACCCAGCTATTACAAAGCTTCATTTCTAAAATATACCTATATCTCTCATGTCCCAATGACTGTAGAAACAACATCATGAAATCTCAGCCAGTGGGCAAAGAATAAGCGTGTACCTTGACAGGAAAGTAACAAGTCTGGGCTGCTCCATCTATAATGGTTTGAACATCCAGGTGGGTGATGGATATACAAAGAGAAGAACTCAATCCTTGTCACTAGCTCACAATCCCTCCCACTCCATTGTTGTGGTCTATAGAGAACCACAGAGACACAAGCTGAGAAATGTTGTGTGGAGATGTTGGCCTGTGTCTCTAAAGTGACAACAGGAAACAAGGGGGTGTTTGCTCAAAGAATTACCCAAAAGAATATTGTTCTGAATCATCAATAAATGAAAACTCCTACCCAAAATATACAAGACATCAAAATCAAAATACAATATGTAGGGGTCAGAACAACTTGTTGAGCTATAGAGCTGTTGTCATTTATGTTTCATCTCTAGTTGTGTGCTACATACATGTCACTTACACTTCTCACATTTCACTACAGTTTCACATTGTCATCTAGTGTACTGGAGGCAGCAGACGTGGAAGGATTCCCCTTTCCTCATCCTTCCACACCATCATCCACTCACCCACATCGTGTCTGCTGTCTTCAGGTTAGTCTTTTCATTTTCCTTCTTTCCTTGTTGTTTTTCCTTTTCTTTTCATCTTCTGATCTATGAAATCCTCATCCTTCCACACCATCATCCACTCACCCACATCGTGTCTGCTGTCTTCAGCTTCTGTCCCGCTTATCAGGTTATGAGCACCATCTAGCGCGAAACCACAAGCAGCATCGCTAGGCACGTTAAAGATCGGCGTAACGAGTGGCTCTCATCAGTGGACAACTAAGGATCAATCTCTTTGACCTCCTTCTCAACAACGATGTCAACCGACACCAAGGAGGATCAACCCACCCATACCAGCGTCAGCCTTCACCCTCAATCATCCGTCTCCTCTGCGAAGATATCAACGGCTAGGCTCCCCATACTAAAAGCTCCCGGATCGGACTCGAACTTCCTAAACTGGAAGAAAGTCGTCCTTCGAGTTTTGAAGTCCGCGAAGGTCAATCATGTCCTGAACTCCGTCGCTGCTAATCTTCGACCAGCGAACTGGGCCGAGGACAACGATCTAGTCTGTGCTGTCTTGGTCCAAATAATCGACAAGGCGAATCTCCGTCACCTGACCGACGAAGACACCGCTGCCAACATCTGGCACGATCTAGCTTGTGCTCACCAGGACTCTTCGACGGGCGGCCGGGTCTACTGGATTCGCAAGCTTGTCAACGCCTGAATGGACGGCAATGACATCCATACACACATCGAGTCGCTGGCGAATTCGTTTGAACGTCTCAACTCCCTCATCACCCCGGACAACCCTCTCACCGCTGAAGACGTACACAACGCCGCCCTTCTCAGCTCGATCCCATCAGACTGGCTTCATTGCGTGTCCGCGCTAATGAACCAGGAAGGAGTGAAAACGGCAACGATCGTCTCTGCTCTCAAAAACGAAGCCGTCCGTCGCGAATCTCAGGGAGACATAATCGCTGTCTCATCCGCCAAGGCACACTCGTCGAAGGCCCCCGTCTCCTCAAATCCATCTAAAGGCGCCCGCAACGACTCCACCAAGAAACCTCGCCGGTGCCCCCTTTGCAACAGCGACTCACACAATCTGAACTCCTGTAACAACACCAGGAAGCTCATCGCCGATCACAAAGCCGCTCAGAAGGCGCGTTGGGAAGCCTCTCAACAAGAAAAACCCGCCTCGGCCTCAAAACCAGCGGCCCGAGCCGGTTGTACCTCGGCCGCCACGTTGGGGCAATCATCCCACAAATACGACGAGGACGATGATTCCGACTACTCCGGCTCCGAGGTCGACGTAGTGGCCGGTAATGCGGTAGTCTCACTCTCCATTCCCTCAGACCTGCCGCGAGGAGGAGACGCAAACATCGACTCGGGCTGTTCAATGTCCATGACACCAGACGTCGATGCCATCAGCTCCGCGAAACCGGACCAAACTCCCGTCCGACTAGCTGACCATTCCGTCGTTGAGGCCTCTCATAAAGGTATCCAAACCCTTCCTCTCGCTGGCGGAAAGACAGTCAAATCACTCGTGGTTCCATCACTCCATGAACCCCTTCTCTCGGTGGCCGCTATGTGCGATGAAGGTCTGACTATCGTGTTCACGAAAGACTCGTGTGACTTCCTCTCCACCCCATCAACTCAAATCACCGGCGATCTCGTGGGGCGCGGTTACAGAAGAGGAAACCTCTACTACCTACCTTCCGATCCTGTGAGCTCGTTCTCCTCTACCCCCGTATTCCCCTCTCCAATCGACAACTCCCTACTAGGCTTCCATTATTGCTATTCGCACATTGGACTGAAACCTCTAAAAACCCTTCTTAAACTCAACAACATAACCCCCACAGTTATGAACGACATCGAGGTTCAACGCTGTCCAATCTGTATCCAATCAAAAATGCCCCAAAACGCCTTCAAATCCCGAGCCTCCTACGGATCGTCTTCGCCAGGTCAACTGATCCATTCGGATGTCGGATCCTATGAGGTTGTCTCACGAGAAGGTTATAAGTACTTCATAACTTTCATCGATGATTGTTCTAAATTCCTTCATGTCTTCCCTATGAAATACAAAAGCGACTCGTTCGCGTGTTTCAAACTTTTTCGAGCCTCCTTTGAGAAATCCGGTTCTTATAAGATTCTCTCCCTCCGTACGGACAACGGCGGAGAGTATATATCAAAGGAATTTGAATCCTACTTGGCATCTTCGGGAATAAGACACGAGCCCGGACCACCTCATTCTCCGGAACTTAACGGTGTTGCAGAACGAACCAACAGGACAATCAACAATCTGGTCCGAGCCGCTCTTCTCCAGGCAAACCTTCCTAAATCGTTCTGGACGGACGCTCTACGGCATTTTCTCTTCCCCTTCAATTCCTTCCCGTGTCACACCCCAATGGGCTTTAAATCTCCCATCTCGATCCTACAGCAACACCCTACTGATCTCAATATGATTCATCCCTTTGGGTGTCTAGTGTGGTACAAGACTCCCGAGGCAGATCGCAAGAAGTTAGACCACAAAGGACGGGCCTCGATACTCCTCTCATATCTATCTGACGGCAACGGTTACCGCCTCTGGGACCTGCAAAAGCGTTCGGTGGTAAAATCCCGCAACGTAATCTTTGAGGATTTCACCTTTCCTTATGGAGCAGAACTTCGGTATCCTCCGAAACCTATCCACATCGAGATACCCTGGCCGAAATCGTCACCAATCCCCTCAACATCTCCCTCTAATTGTCTCTCAAACGGCAAAGCCCCACTGGCACCGGCTCCCTCCCCTCCACCTATTTCTCCTACTCTTCCTCCAACTACCCGGCGCCCACCTACACCGGATCTTCCCATACTCAATGTCCCGCTGGCGCCTCGCTTTGATCGGCGACTCACAGCATCCATTCACGCGACGGGCAACGCACCTCGGGATCCAGTGAGCATTTCCTCTGACACAGACTCCTCACGCAACACTCCCGTCCAGTCCCCTTCGGCTCTGTCGCCCTCTCGTGTGTCAAGATTAAAGCTCATGGAAAAGAGGCGATGAAGGGGCTTTCTTGAGGGAGCCTAAGAAAGGACCGAGGAGGACAGGAAAAATAAGTTTAAGGCTCAGACTCGATGATTTTATTTCAAACAGAAAGAGATGACTTATATAGTCACAACTAGAGAGCCCCCTGGCAAGATCCAAAGGGGGCCTAGGAGACTACATACAACAAAACAATAAAAGTGAACACTACTCAGACTAGTAGCAGATACAGTGATGAGTTAATAAAACTAGAAAGATTCTAGAGTGAAGATTAAAACTGGGAAGACTCCAGAGTGATTATAAAACTGCCAACAGCAGAGTGATGAAGTTAAAACTACCTGATTGGTAGAGTGATATAAAACAATTATATTGAGTGATAAACAAATAAAACTGCTTGATTGCAGAGTGATTGGGATTTAATAATAAAGATGATTTTGATGAAGATATTTGTGAGCGGACAGACAGGCTGAAATTCTGACATCGTGTGTCTCCGGAGGACATCTCCATAATCTCCCTGCCACCTCTACGGGCTCCATCCCCCTCTCCCCCCCAGTCTGTATCCCCTTCCCTCCCTCCGTCCCCAATTCTCCCCACTTTCCCATCCCCTCCCCCCCCCTCCGTCCCCAGTTCCTCCAACTTCTCCTCCTGTGCTAAACTCATCTCATCCGCCTCCTCGTCCACGATCACCCGAACCGCAAAACTCGCCTCCCAGACGCCGCTCAGGCCGTGAAAGAAGACCACCTGACCGCTACGGCCACTGGTCAAAGAAAGCCACTGCGGAATCGGAAGTGGATACTCCAAAAACCTGGCGCCAGCTTCTCAAGTCCCCCAATAAACATCGCTGGCTTAAAGCAGCTGACGACGAGTTCTCGTCTCTCCTAGGAATGCAAACGTGGAAACTGGTCCCAAGACCACAAAAGAGACGCATAATAAAGTCTAAGTGGGTTTTTAAAGTCAAACGCCGCCCTGACCACTCTATTCACAAACTTAAAGCCCGTCTCGTAGCGATGGGTTACTCCCAAGTACAAGGCCTCGATTACGACGAAGTTTTTTCTCCAACTCTCCGCCTGGAGACACTTCGACTGATCTTCTCCCTACTAGCAAGCCGTGGATGGAAAGGAAGGCAAGTCGACTTCAAGACCGCCTTCCTCAACGGTCATCTGGATAAACCAATATACATGGAACAGCCGCCTGGATTCGAAGATCCCCAACACCCGGATTGGGTATGTGAAGTCAGTAGATCCCTCTACGGTTTGAAGCAGTCTCCCCGGCAATGGAACATTGAACTGCACAAAGCTCTCATTAACCTTGGTCTTACAAATTCCAAGTATGACCCTACGTTGTACTTCAAGATATCGTCCGGGAAACTCGTTGGGGCCTTGACGACACACGTGGACGATCTGGCCATAGTTGGGGAGCCAGTGTTTGTTGACTCTCTCATCTCATCCATCGGCAAACAATTCAAAATCGGCGCCGATGAAGAACTAAATCACTTCCTGTCACTAAAAATCACGCGCGACTTGACCACCCGCTCACTCTTTCTAAATCAATCTCATTATATTTCCGATCTCTGCGACCGTTTCCTGGATTCTAAACACGTCTCAGTTCCCACTCCCACCGACTCTAACTTCAAGAACCTCTCTCACCGACGCCCACAGGATCCAAAATCCCCCGGCCCTTTTCCTCAACTAATAGGCGCGCTTCTCTGGGTGTCACAATGCACGCGTCCGGATATTGCGTTTGCGGTCAACAGGCTCTCACAAAATCTGCGCGACCCCTCAGAAGCCCACTGGTACGCCACTGTGAGAGTTCTGAACTACCTAGTATCAACCAAAGACCTCAAACTGCGTCTGGGAGGTGATCTATCATGCTCAGGCTTTTCCAACTCCAACTGGGCCGAAGACCGCGACGACCGCCGATCAACCTCAGCATACACCTATGGAATTGGTGACGGCGCGATCTCGTGGAAATCCAGGAAACAGGCAACCGTATCCCTCTCAAGTACGGAAGCCAAGTATAAGGCTCTGTCTGATTCCTGCAAAGAAGCGCTATGGCTGCGGCATCTGTTAACCGAACTGCGCCTCCGCCCAGATACTGCGATTCCCATCCACGTCGACAACGAAGGGGCAGAGGCTCTAGCAAAAAACCCCGAACATCACGCGCGGACAAAACACATCCACGCCCGATACCACTTCATCCGAGAGTGTGTACAGGAAAAAGACGTGGAACTCCTGCATGTCTCAACCAAAGATATGCTGGCTGACATGCTCACGAAACCTCTTCCCCGTGTGGCTCTGGAAAAGCATCGACTCATGTTTGGCGTAGTCAACTAATTCTTAGTCCCAAAAATCCCTCATCCCTATCTTCCCTTTTCTCTCTTCTCCCTATCCACTCTCTTTCCTTCTCTCTCCCCACCACTCCTTTCCTTTCTCTTAATGTTTCCATCTCTCACTCTATCTTTATTTTCTCTCTTCTTTCTGTTTCATGTCTGCAGCAAGGGGGGGTGTTGAGCTATAGAGCTGTTGTCATTTATGTTTCATCTCTAGTTGTGTGCTACATACATGTCACTTACACTTCTCACATTTCACTACAGTTTCACATTGTCATCTAGTGTACTGGAGGCAGCAGACGTGGAAGGATTCCCCTTTCCTCATCCTTCCACACCATCATCCACTCACCCACATCGTGTCTGCTGTCTTCAGGTTAGTCTTTTCATTTTCCTTCTTTCCTTGTTGTTTTTCCTTTTCTGTTCATCTTCTGATCTATGAAATCCTCATCCTTCCACACCATCATCCAGTCACCCACATCGTGTCTGCTGTCTTCAGCTTCTGTCCCGCTTATCACAACTTGACAGTTGACAATTGTTGGGTGGTGCCTCACAATACCTACCTCTCAGCAACATATCAGCACCATATAAATGTTGAAATTTGTGCAGAAATATATGCAGTCAAATATCTCTACAAATATATTTAAAAGGGACATGATAAGGTAGTTCTGGATTTTGGGGAAAGTATTGATGAGATCAATAGATTCAGGGACTTGCACTGGGTTGCAGCTCCTGAAGCTTTCTGGAGGATATTCTCTTTTAAACTATCTTCCACCTACCCATTGGTCAACAGATTGGACATACATTTGCCCAATCAACATCAAGTGACATACCCTCAAGATGAATCATTGCAACCCATTATTCAAAGGGCTTCAGAAATGATGCCCTCATGACAAATTGGATCATTGAAGTAATCAATTCAATTCTACTCCAGAGTGGTCTGCATTGGATTGATTGATCATTTCCTGATCTTCCAAGATATAATCCTTCAGCTGGAAGTAACCATCTGATAAGAAATTGGATTTTGGATGGAGAGCAGTCCAGCTTCAATGTGGATCAAAGTCAAATTGATAATGTAAATCAACTTAACCATCAGCAGAGGTTGGCCTTTGATCAAATTCTCCATGCCTGAAATTCAGAACATCCACAATGTTTGTTTATTGATGGGCCCAGTGGCTCTGAAAAACTTTGCTTTAAAATTTCTTACTTGAACATATAAGATAAACTCAAAGGATTGATATTGCATGTGCCGTTAGTGGTAAGAATAAATTTCATGACAATTTGAACATACATATTCCAACTAATTTTTGTTTCTATCTTACAGGGATTGCTGCCATGAAAATGCCATATGGAAGGACTGCTCATCTCACCTTTGGAATTCCTCCCAGGCTATTGGACCATTCAGTTTCTTCTATTTCCAAACAAACTCACAAAAAGCAGATGTCCTCAAGAAATCAAAGTTGATGATATGGGATGAAGCCCCAATGACTCACAGGCATGCACTTGAATTAGGTGATAGATTACTCCAGGACTTGATGGACTCAGATCTACCAATTGGTGGAAAGGTAATGGTCCTAGGGGGAGACTTCTGTCAGGTTTTGCCAGTTGTAACAACAGTGGGCCCGCTATGCTAACAATAGCTGTAGCAAAGCGTAATTTTAGCTTTTGTTGCTACGCTAACACAAAGTTACTGTTAGCTGATTTTTTTTTCAGCTAACGCTAAAAACATTTTGTCAAAAAAAAATAGCGGGTAGCGTAGCGTTAGCGACTTCAAAAAAAAAAGTTAACACTACAGGAATTACCTGTTAGCTGTTTTTTAGCGGTGTTAGCTGGAACAAACGCTACACTAACTGTTAGCGTAGCACTCCTTCCAGCTACACTAACTCTTAGCGTAGCGCTCTTTTCAGCTACACTAACTGTTAGCGTAGCGCTCTTTTCAGCTACACTAACTGTTAGCGTAGCACTCTTCTCAGCTATGCTAGCTGTTAGCGGAGTACCCTTTTGTGGTGAGCTAACTGTGAGTTTAGCGCTACGCTAACTGCTGATTGTTTATAAAAATAAAATGAAAAAGGAAAAAAGGGAAAAAACAAGGGAAAAAAAGGGAAAAAAAGGAAAAAAAAGGAAAAAAAGGAAAAAAAGGAAAAAAAGGAAAAGAAAGGAAAAAAAAGCAAAAAAAAAGCAAAAAAAAAGCAAAACAAAGCAAAAAAAGCAAAACAAAGCAAAACAAAGCAAAACAAAGCAAAAAAAAGGAAAAAAAAAATTGAAAAAAAGGAAAAAAAAGGACAAAAAAGGACAAAAAAAGGAAAAAAAAGGAAAAAAAAGGAAAAAAAAGGAAAAAAAAAGGAAAAAAAAGGAAAAAAAAGGAAAAAAAAAGGAAAAAAAAAGGAAAAAAAAGGAAAAAAAAGGAAAAAAAAGGAAAAAAAAGGAAAAAAAAGGAAAAAAAAAGGAAAAAAAAAAAAAAAAAAAAAAAAAAAAAAAAGGAAAAAAAAGGAAAAAAAAAAAAAAAAAAAAAAAAAAAAAAAAAAAAAAAAAAAAAAAAAAAAAAGAAAAAAAAAAAAAAAAAAAAAAAAAAAAAGGAAAAAAAAGGAAAAAAAAGGAAAAAAAAGGAAAAAAAAAAAAAAAAAAAAAAAAAAAAAGGAAAAAAAAGGAAAAAAAAAGCGAAAAAAAGGAAAAAAAAAGTCAATCCTAATTGAGCAAAGTGGACCAGCTTTGACCTAAGACAGGGGAATTTATCACTCCTGCTATACTATAAGAGTAGTGATGAGGTTAACACCAATCAAGAAAACTTATAGGGGGGTCAGTCAGGTGCCCCTGAGAGTTTTCTGAGTTTGTACAAGGCTTAACCCAACATCGCTACCATTTCTTCAAACCCATGTCATTTAATCAGTTGCCAAACTCAAAGGGGGGTCAGTCAGGTGCCCCAGCGAGTTCGGAGAGCTCCTATATATTTCAATCAATTCACAATCCTTACCTAATTGGTTTCACCCTCATCATAAATGAGGATTTGTGATGCGGGTGACACCAATTAGTTATTTTGAAGTTACTTTTAATATAGCAGGAGTGATATATTCCCCTGTCTGAGGTCAAAGCTGGTCACTCTGCTCAATTAGGATCCTGTACTTGTGCAAGTAAAACAATGAAAAATATGTACTTGCACAAGTGAATAAATCAAAATGCTGTTGTGACTGCTTTACTTGAGCAGGTACAGCAATCAAAAAAGCTTATTTTTAATTTCTATTTTCTATTTTCTATTTTTTTCTTCTTCAAAACCAAATTGTTCTCCATTAAGGTATCCATGGTTTCAAAAATGGTGGATTTTCAAAACCAGTTGATTAGATAATGGTGGATTAAGTTGTAAATTCAAAGACAAGAAGGAAGTTGGATGTCTCTTCTAAGATCTGTAATGCAGCAGGATTTTACCTGTTGAAGCCATAACAACAGCTTTTTATTCAGCAGCCATTTTAATTGGTGAAACCAACAGTTAGCAGGCAAAACAAATCCGCTATTTGAGAATAGTGTAATGGGAAAAGCTTCAGCTAACAGCTAACATTTAGTGGGAAAAGTATCAGCTAACAGCTAACATTTAGCGTAGCGTAGCGATGATCTGATGCCACTACGCTACTGGAAACTTCAAAATCTGTTAGCGCAAGAAAAATTACGCTACCTGTTAGCGTAGCGGTGAATTTTCCCAGCTAACACTACAAAAATATGGCTTGAAGAATTTGTCGCTACGCTAACTGTTAGTGTAGCGGAGTGTAATGTCAGCTAACGCTACAGATTTTCTGGGGAAAAAAAAAACCGCTATGCTAACAGTTAGCGGTGAAATAGCGTAGCGGCCCACCGTTGGTTGTAAGGAAGGGATCACATCCTCAATTTGTTAATTCTAGAATTTTCAACTCGCACTGCTGGAGACACTTTTTCCAGAACATAATTTATCTTTCCATCAACATGCGTGCAGCTGGGGATCCTCACTTTCAGCAATTTTCACTATCTGTTGGAAACAGAGAAGGTATCACTTATCTTTCAAACAAGATACATCTGCCTGCTTCAATGGTTATTCATAGTGGATCCCACAAGGAAAATTTGGATCATCTCATCACACAAGTATTCCCAGATATTTCCAGGTCTTTCTCCCAACATGATTACTTTTTGGACCAGGTTATTCTTTGCTGCAAGAATGTTGTGGTCAACCATATAAATGCTAGGATCTTGCAAGATATTCCATCAGAAGGCAGGAATTACACAAGCTATGGTTCTGTGGAAGATGACCCCCAAAACCTATACTTGCAGGAATACATAAATTGTCTAACAATTTCAGGCTTTCCACCTCATATTCTGAAATTGAAAAGGGCTGTCCCAATCATAATGCTGATGAACCTTGATTGAAAAATGGGAATTTGGAATGGGACTAGATTGATTGTGGAAAACCTGGGTCCAAATTTTATTTGTGCAAAGTTAATTTCAGGAAATAGAGTCAACAACTTGGTGGCCATACCACAGATTCCCTTCATATCAGACCCTGATTAGTCTGGATTGCCTTTCAAGCTCATATGGAAACAATTCCCTGTAAATATGGCTTTCTCAGAAACTATAAACAAATCTCAAGGTCAGACAATTGGAAATGTATGTATTGTACTTCATGATCTTGTATTTAGTCATGGAAAACTCTATGTTGCATTTTCACAAAGTAAGTCCAGCCATACTACAAAGGTAGTAGTCCCTCAACCTGAATTTGGCCTTCCTGCATATGAAACATCAGATGTTTTTTCCAAAGAGGTTCTTTCAAGTGTCCAGAGGCAATAGTTATATTAATATTTTGAGATTCTCATCCCTTTTTTCTTTTTTTTCTCTTCATAATTTCATTGCTTTTTAATTTCAACATGCAATTTTATCTTTGTCCTTATATTTCTAGAAATAAACATTCATGAACCCTTCTCATCAAGCCCACCTTTCTACAAGCCCCTCCCCAACCCCCAAAATTGGGGGCTATGTACTCATTTGAAATAATTGTTGACAATCAGAGCGCAATTGCTCTAGCTACCAACACTATATTTCAACAGCAATCAAAACACATTGAAATCCTATATTATTGGCTACGTGAAATACATGACACCGGTCTCATTCACATCAATTACATCTCAACTCAAATGATGAAAGCCAATGTGTGCACAAAATCACTTGGAAGACAAAAGCACATCAGTATCATTGCCGATCTCAGAATTCAGCTGCAATGAGAGAGGGGGTGTATTGAGGCACATGGCCAACTGACTGTGTTAACGTCCTGCTGCGGACAGATTTGATTGATGATATTTTTAAACCTAACCTAGATGTATATAGTCCCAACTAATTTCTACCACATTGTACCTTATTAATCTTCACTTGTTTATCACAATATGTTAAGATTTCAGCTCAAGGAACTGAGGAGGGGACTGGGACCAAGGAGCAGGTTCTGAGGAAATAAGGCTCATACTTGATGATGTTATTTCATACATGAGGAGCGGACTTAAGTAGACAACTAGAGAGCCCCCTTGCAAGATCCAAAGGGGGACTATACATGACTAATCAATAAACTGGACTGGACAGCTTACAGGTGACAGGGGACAGGGGACAGGACAGGAACAGGAACAGGTGACAGGTGACAGGACAGGAACAGGAACAGGTACTGGGGACACAAACAGAAACAGAAACAGGTACTGGGGAAAGGAACAGGAACAGGATGCAACCACTTGGTCAGACAGGAAATAACAGGACAAAGGCCACTTGGCCTGACAAGATGAAGGATGAGAGACATGTGAGCGGACTGAAAGGTCAGATTTCTGACAAAATCATCAACTCATTCATCAACTCATTCATCAACTCATTCATCACTTACCTGGTTTTCCAGAGGTGTGCTTCCACCTGAGTCTTGTCTCACCATTTTTTTTAGCTCACAGCATTACTTCTGTCATCATAGGTGTGCCTCCACCTGATTCTTGTCTCACAGTTTGTTGTAGCTCACAGAATTACTGCTGTCATCATATGTGTCTCCCGCTTGAAGTGCTTTAGCCTGTATCTCCAACTTGATAGCCAACACCTACCTCCTTCTGTTGTACGGACCAAATATGACCACTCCAAAACCCATTATCTATCCAAAAGGGCAGTACCACTATGATACTTAATTTTAATTTTTCAAGCTCAAGAGAAGCATCTATCTAGTACCCATGATATTGACACATTAGTTTAAATGTAAAACTAAAGTTTTAGAGGACTGGGAGACGGTAATAAAATTGAACAGAAACAAGGGGGTAAAGCTATTCCCTCAAGGAACACCTATATTAGATGTTGTTGAAACTTGCATTGTCAAAGGTGCTCTGTCTGCGCACGCTCAACTTCTGATATCATCAAGATAAACCTAAACACTCATTCATAAAAGATCTGACTGCAAGATTCTCCTCTTTGTTGTCAACTCAGGAGAAAAACACCTGCTCCTCAGCTTCAACCACAACTTCTCAGATCCCAATAAAAATTGGCTACACTCTCATCAAGAAACAATCAAGACCTCAGAGCACCTTTAACTTGGCCAGCCTATCTAGCTGCCAACTTGATGAGAAATGCACTGTCTAGAATTTCACTATTTCATCTTTCTCTTTTCCTCATTCATTTCTTTCTTGCTAATCTTCTCATTGTCTCTCTCAGTAGTTTCACTTCAAATCTATTGATCATTACTATTATTATATCAATCATATCAGCTATTGTTATACCTATTTAATAGGGTTTTTTATTCTAATCTTCTTGATTCAATATTAATCAAACAATAACCACTATCTGTTTTTAGTTCCCTTGTATTTACTTTGCCATCACTTTATAAATTGTCCATTGTCTCTCTATAAAAACTAATCACTCTTCTTTAGGGTTTGTTATTTCTCTCTTTCTTGAGTTATTATTTTGTTTCTTACCTTGTTCTTCCTTCTAGATTTCTGGTCTTTGTTTTCCAATAATAAAAATTCAGGTTCAATAGAAATTTGAATGTTCAGGAATATCTCAGACTAGCTATTTGATAACAACAGGAAAACTCAATGTGACAGTGTGAGAACTCCTTTTGGGATGGGGGTAGTTCTGTGAGGGGGAAATAGCAGTTATAGTAATTCAGTTATGTATGAATCTATTACAACTGTTAAGGGTGATTTGAAAGACCTGCCCCTCTTATTTACTACAAGAGTTAACACAACAATTTTATTTATTGTTGTGGCTGATAACTTTCTTTTTGTTTTCTTTAAGAGAACTATTTATGTAGTAATCTATTATCAGACAAAAGATCTAATTTCAACGTACAAATAATCAGCAATGAGCTTGATGAAGGGATCAGGGAATTAGATAGTTGATGGATGGATTGTTACAGAAAGTTCTGGTAAATGGAATACAAGGTTTTTTTTTGGAATTGATGAGGAACAAGTATTTGTATGTTTATGATTTATTTATTTCTTTTTAGATGTAGTCTGAGGAAATGAGTAAAAGGATGTTTTTGGTATAATGTGAAATATTCAAAGTGTTGTACCCTCTTCCTTAACCTTTAGTTAAAAGAGCACAATTTTCCTTTTGTTTCTTTTGTGTATTTTAAACTGATATGAAAGATTTTGTTGTGGGTCACCTGATTAAGATAACACTACTATATGGATAGGTAATTTTATTTAGTTTGCTAGCTGGATGGTGGGGAGTGGGATCAAACTGAGATGATTTTCTTTCTGGGTCCCCTTTATATAGTAAAATGTGAGGGATTTTTGCTGGTGGGATGTCTGATTGAGGTATTTATGCTGGTGGCGTCTCTTCTTCTACGCTGCCTTCATGAATGGAGTGCATAAAGTGAGCTATTTCTGCTGGTGATGTTTTCTAATCCTGCACTGCTTCATGCGGGGAGTGCATAAAGTGAGCTATTTCTGCTGGTGATGTTTCTTGTTCTACACTGCCTTTATGCATGGAGTGCATAAAGTGAGCTATTTCTGCTGGTGAGGTTATGTACTTACGCTGTGCCACAGAGCATGTGCTGCGTCTTTTGACCAGACACTAAACTATATACTACTTCTATATATATACTATGTACTTATTATTCACTATAATTCTTTTTAACTGTACATCTTTTGATTTAGCCGTGCAAACCCTAACATAAATGGGTCTAGATTTCAATTATGCACTTATATTGCTACTATTTTAGCTTCTGCAAGATAATGAAAGAATATAATCCTGTATGATACTTGAAACAGGGTTTGGAATACCACAACAGTAATGCTGGTTGTTTTATAAAAGGTATTTAAATGGTTATTGTATTTGTGAAATGGGTTTTTATTGGAAGAAAAAATGAACAAAAATATTGCAATGAGAAAGGAATACAACTTGGTGCGCGCATCATTATTTATAGACCCTCCTGATTTCTCTTTATACTGTAACATCTCTTGTTGTTGTTGGTCCTTAGTATAACCATGGATATGCTCTTCTGTAAAGCCTTGGGTGATGCTTATCTGAGTTAAACTTTTTCTTTCTGATTCTAATCCTCCATCTTCCTTAACCTAGAATTGTAGGCTTTATTATGTCATGTGAAAAGTTGATTATTACCTAACTCTGATTCTTACACCCTATGCACATGCTACATAACATACACTGCACATTACTAGGCTTTATTCAGTAACATCTTACATCACAACTACTCTAAATAACTTCCACTTTGCTACTACTCATATGTCATGTTCTTCCTTTCCCACCAGCTATTTGTCACAACCTTGGTATTTCCTCCCTTCAGCTTGATGGCCCCCCTTCTGTCTCAGATATATAAGGACATCTGTTCCTCCCTCTTCTTCCTCTCTGATGGACTTATGGACTCACTGACTTACTCACCTACCTATACCTGCATTCTTGATCCCATATAATAGTATCCCCATATAGTAGAGTCACTACCAAACATATAACTACAAAATCATAAATATCAGCACAGCTCAGTAACTCAGCTAAGGCTTGGATAAGAAGATTATCCCCCTCTCTTTCTTGGTCCACCTTGACTCAGGAGCTGTAGACATTTCCTCATAAGATTATCCCCCTCTCTTTCTTGGTCCACCTTGACTCAGGAGTTATAAAGCTTTCCACATATTATAAAATACTTATACTAACTTACTACACATAAATTTTATAAATCACATTCTATCATCCATTCCTCCCACCTTGTAGGAGTAGACAATTTCATCAGTAATAGTTATTTAAGAATAAGTAGACAGCAGCCCTGTCTTTATTTTATTCTTAGTTTTACACTCATCCACATTAGCATTATTCTGGAAGGCAGATTTTATATCAGCACCCTTGGTATATCTTCCATTAATACTAGTGTAGTTATTCATCTCCCTTCCAAGCTCTATTCTGCCCTTTGAGTAGTTCCACAACAGAGGGATTTCCTCCAGTTGACAAAGCCATACCAGCCTCTTTAACCAGAGGAAATCCCACCAGTAAACAAGGTTGTATGGCCTCTTTGACTGGAGGGACTTCCTCTGGTCAAGGTATGTAACCCTGCACACCCTCTTAGATTTGTAAACCCCCTTTTTTTCTACAGCCCAAAATCAATTGACCCCACAGACAGATCATCAGATGTATAGATTTTAAGGATAATTTTTGCTTGTTTTTGGTAAGATTATAACACCAGGAAAAAACTGAGGGGAGGAGGCAGGTGATATGAAGCTTATCCTGGTATTTATTCCAGCCATACACTCAATGCACAGGGAGTATTACCAAAGTTGCACTGCAGTCTCAACAGATGTTACTCGCTGTCACCTGCCACCTACTGCCACCAAATTTTGCCTGGTGTAAATTTTGGCACAGTTCCCTACTCCTTATCAATCTCTATTTCACATTCTGGCATTTTTGTCTAGAATACAGTGATTTATTCAAAAAAATCATTAGGTCTTTTTTCCCTCACTTACACACAAGCACAAAGAGTAAGAACAACCAATATAAAGCAAACGTGGAAATGCAAAACAAAGACCAAAGACCAAAAACAAAAAGGATGAGGATAAAGAAATGATAGGGCATCTGATTTACTGAGATTGAGACAGCTTTGGAGAAGTTGGAGAAGCCAATAAGAGGTTACCTAAATGTACAGGACCGGGAGGATATTGTCTAGCGAAATCCAGGAGTGAGAGCCGGGCAGTGTTGAGACCAGATGAGTCGAGAGAAGTGCGTACGGATGAGTCCAAGAAAACTCAAAAACGAGGGAGATCACATGGACAATAATATTCTGTCACAGGGGACAGGTAACCAGGCTGAAGGTCTAAAAAAAGGGGCGACGATTTGAAGTGTTTTTATTATTGCTAGAAATCTAGTGAATCGGTTTGGAGATCTACAAGCGTATGCATTGGAAAATAAGGGACGAATGTGGTTAATTTCGCTCGGTAGACATGTGCGTGTGAGGGGCAGGGAAAGGGAAAGAAGGGGGGAAGGCGCTGACCTTTTTTGTCCTGTAATCGGTCTTTAAGCAGGGCGTTAACGTGTTCTTGAAATAGTTCGACATAAGGACGAAGGGAGGTATGAGACCAATTCAAAGCCACTGGATTCTCTGCAGCAGCGGAGGGGTTAGGAGGGGCGGGGAGGGTAGTGGAGGGGTGTTTGTCGAGTTGACGGAGAAGGTCGCGGACGTCGGGGACTTTATCGGGGTCGAAGGAGGCAATGTTTTTGGGATCGAGGGGCACGCAGACCTTACCGGTAGCAGGATGGACGCAGAAGGGACTCTTCAAGAGATGGTTGAGGTGCTTCGAGACCTCCAAGTCAATCCGGGGATATGTGTAATGAAGCACCACGTTGTTGATCACGTCCGTAAGTACTGCAAGTTTCTTTTTGTTCGGATTTGAGGTTTTCTCCGGCTGGTAGTACTTCAAGACATCCTTCCATTTCTTCTCTGAGCTGATTTTGGGATTGGATGTCCACTCTTTCTCAAACTCCTTAGTCAAGTCTAGAATGATCAAGTCAGCGGGTTGACTTCAAAGAGGAAAGCCTCTCACATTCTTTGTTTGCTTTAGAGATGTCAAGAAATATTGTTTGATGATAGCTCTTACCTGCGTCCGACCAGATTCGTAATAGGAACTTCCAATTTTCCTCCTCTTGAAACACCTCTTGCTCTTTTAGGACTACGTCCAAGAATGATCGGGTGAGATTTTCTAAGCTCCTTTCGACCATAGGATGTAAGGGACTTTTCAGGTCGACCTTTAAGCCGAATTTCGAGCCTCCTCCCTTCATGATGTTGATATAGCTGACAATTGCCTTCCTCTGTTCGTCCGTCAATCTCATAGCCTCTTCGTCTGACACCCAGCAATGAGCACCTCTTCTTCCAGAGTAGACCCAAAGTAGATGCTTGTAACCAAAGTCCTGCCGCAGGGTAAGATCGAGGACTTGGACGGCGAGCGAGATGAATTTCCAGCATTTAATGCATATCTTCTTATCTGAACAACACCGTCGGATGTCGTCGTAGTCGGTGAGATCAATATCAAAGACGAGTTCACGGAGGATAGGTTTGAATGAGGCTTTCGGAAGTGTCTTCCGGTCCTTCGGTGGGGCGCTGTACGCGGGGCCAATCTCGAACCGGGTCGGATTGAGTCGGATGATATCCTTCTGTAGGTCAACGTAGTTCGGGTAGGAGTTGTAGCGCAGATAGGCGTCGTTTTGGAGCGTGATAGCAAACTCTCGATGGGTGAATAGGTAGTTCGGAACTAAGGAGAGAGAGAAGACCATCAATCAGTCCTCCGAGCTCCGGCTTGATTGCGAAAGCACCAACCATGGTCTTGGTTTAACCAAAGAAAAAGCTGCTTCCAGGGAAAGATCCTCCGATAGAAATTCATCATCACGTGCGGGTCTTTCAAGTCCGACCAGGGGTCATCGTATTGTGCCAGGTGTCGGTATCTGGATGATTATCGGTCGGTCAGAGAGAGTGTGTGCGTGAGGGTGAGGGACAGAGAGATATTCATGGAATTCAGCGACGACGTGTTGATGGTACAAAAACACCAACTTACTCTTCCGGACCCAATGGACCCGCTTCATCGACATCCATGTCATCATCGAACAGTTGATCCAGGGGTACATCCATCTCATCACCAAACAGTTTCTCCAGAGGTACATCTTTCAACTCATCTCCAAACGGGTTTTGATTAGCTGGCTCTTGACCCTGCACCTTGTCCGGAAGTGCGTCAAGGGTACCAGGGGATGAAATCGCGACAGGGGGCCTAGTCTCGCTGTTATTCGAGAGCTCTTCTGTCATCGGTTCCGATATACTCTCAGTGGGCCGGACTGTTTAAAGATCTTTGGGTGTTGGTTCCTACTGTCCTGCGCGTCGCGTCCCAACCCCCTTCGCTACTTGTTGTCATTGTTTTGCCGGGGTTTCTCGGGGGGTTTTTTGTGCCCCGAACACAGTTTTTCCCCGGCCCCGAAAACTCAAACCTATCCCTGGAAAATTATTGTTCAGCTGGAATACCGCGCAGGGCAGCCTTTCAGCCTTAGAGATGCTTTCAATCAATGTGATATCCCGTTTGGACAAGAAAGAAATCATGGTAATAAAAAGGGTATGTTGGAAAATGATGACCTTTGTGACCAGTTCCTTGACCCCTGCAAGGAGCCAGTTGATGCCCAAAGGCACACAGTCACACTTGTGCAAAGGGAAAGTTTATTATTTTTTCTTGTTTTTTTGTGACTTGCTATTGATAAACCAACCATCTTTATGTTTGAGCTTCCAGAAAGAATTTAAATTGAAATATCTCCAGAAGAAACACAGTGGTATCACATCAATAATTGGCAACTGAAAATTGAAAGTGATTAAAAAAAACATACTAAGATATTCTGAGGGAAAAACTCAAACAAAAAGTGGTTGACTGATTCCTCCTGGAACATATGGGCCACTAAACCTCATAAAAATATTGGTGGAATACTTTTTTATTGGTGCACACTTTTTTTCATGTAACACACAGTTTTTGGTGCCCAAAGGGGGGCCATCCTCTTGTTTGTTGTATAGCTTCAAGAAATACCCCTGATTCATCTATATTTGGATGCTGTTAGTAATATAGAATCTGATTGATTGAATGCAGCCAACTGCTGCTCACCAGTAAATACAAAGAATGATGCCTGTATGCAAGCAATTTGAGCCATATAGGTTGCCTGTTTGTCAGTGTCTTGCAAAGGATTGACTGTCCTTGGTTATTTTCTTGACATATGTAAGTGGTTTCATAGTGAGTTCAATATTGTTCGCTGGGATACATAAATTCCATGTTGATCAAAAAAAGATTTGCAAATCTTGTCTAGATAAATTGTTGGCTTTTTGGCAATAAGATTATTCATGAAATGGGTATCTTTGGAATTCAACACCAATTGCCATGCCCTGGGAGGGTAATTTGATGGATAAAACACAACAGCCCAGGTTCTTTTTTTTAAAGATATTTCCATTGCTGTAGCAAGTCCAGGCTTATTTTAGATCCCAATAGTCCATTGATTTTGTATAGTGTTTTAAGATCAATAGCATACCAGACTGGCTGTTGAGATAGCAGTGTTTTTCACTTTGCCTCCTCTAGATAAGTATCACGAGGTACTGATGTGTAATATAACTGACAACAGCTCTATTTTTTAAGCCAAGGACTAAGGCTGTTTAAAGAGGAACCTGTGAAATGCCAGAGTGTGGCGGTGAGCTAACGTTCCAAATTGTGGGACTGATATGAGCAAACAGAAGATGACAAATGCACATGTGAAATGCCAGAGTGCGGCGGTGAGCTAACGGTCTGAATTATGGGACTGATATGAGCAAACAGAGGATGAAAAATGAACCTGAAGATGGTGCAGGGTGATGAGTCGAGTGATGAGTGAGGAAAGAAAGAAAAATAAGGTGCAAACTAAATCATCTATATACAGGAGAAGGAAAAACCCTAAACAGATGATATTGGTCCTATTTGCGCCGCAGTTCCTCCTCACTCCGCCTCATTGTCCGTCACAACTGTGACATGTCACTGGTAACTCAACAGAACCTACATTGTGAGTTTTATTTGCAAAAACCACAGAAACACTAAAGAAACATTTATGATTGTTTTGAATATTTTAAGGGGCAATGACAACCAAGGGGATGAAAGATGGGAAAATGTGGAGTCAAAGACTCGGGAGATAAGAAGGAGGGTTTCTTTTAGAGAAGATGTGACTTACAGAAGAAGAACAATGACACTGGTTAGTGGGAAAATTGTTCTGAGTAAGGGACCTCTGAATCCTAAGGGCTGAGTAGGTTTCTGAGTGCCCAATTTTCTAAATCTGGAGGAAAAAAGATCTCTCAAGGGGCTGGTCTCTCCCAGAACCAGTCACTAGACATTTTCTCTTTCAAAGTTGGAAGAATCAAGATACAATTTGCAGGTGGGCAGGAGCACACACTCCCTTGAGAGCTAGAAATGCAATAAGGTGAAAAAACAGAGAAGGAGAGGGCTAGGAAAGAATCTGATTAGAGCAGATTTATTTTTGATGAGGATTCAGAAAATCAACTCTTAAGTCTTGTATCTCTACTATATTGGAAGATATGCGCAATTTATTATCACTAAGCAGTCTTTTGGCCAGTTGTAATGGCTTTAAGGCTGACAGATCATTAGCCCTGTGAAATATCCATGAGAAAAGCATTCAAGGGAAACTATGCTATGTGACCCCTATGTCCATGCTCATGAAATAACTGGCCATCATGATTCACCAAGCTAAAACATTCAGATTCCAAAGAAGAAACTCCTGGAGCATTTTACTCACAAAAAAATAGATCAAAAATAGATCATTCAAGTAGATGGGGAAACTGGGGAATACAAGAACTGGAGAACAGGGGATTTGGGACAGGGAAAGATCCAGAAAAATAAAGACCATTATGTGATCATCCTTTGAACAAATCTGTAAACCAACCAGGTCAAAGTAAGGCCCGAGATATCAGCAACATTGACCTGTGAAGTTTAATCTAAGTTCAAGAAAACAAACTCACAAAGGATTTCAGCAACGGATAATTTGTTCATCTTCTTAGCAGCCTCTGTTCCTAAAGCTTGGTTTGCAAGAGATTGCTTTTTTTCTTGCAACTCAAGGATACGGTCCTCGACCGTCTGCCGGTCATAAAATTAGTAACTTCACACTAAGGATAAATGGACACACATCCTTGTAATGACTCACGTCCGCAATGGTTATCTTGTAACATTTCCTAAATATCCAGGCCAGTTAGCATATTTCCCGATCTGAAGCTTCGAATGATATTACTTACACATCATCCCGTTGTCCGAACCGATGGGCCTGAGCAGAATGCGCGAGTATCTCAATTCAAAGCGCTTTCAGCTGAGGGTGGTGGGGAATACTTACTCGATCAAATGCCTTCAAATTAGAGGAAAATATTCTAATTAGTCGGTCTCATTAATCAACAAAGGGTCAGGATATCAGCTCTTACCTGAGTCTCGATTGAGGGATTCCACCATGGATCCATGAGAATAACTCTCGAACAGCAGGTCAAGTTCAGGCCAACACTTCCACCTAAACAGTTGACACGATGATCTTGAGGACCGGTTGAAGCCGGGCCGGATAATACAAATTCGACGTACATCTCAGGGAAATCAACAAAACAGTACATTTGGGGTCTGATTTGATTTTTTCCAATGCGCGAGTTTTTTCATCAGCGGACTTTGCCCCGTCGTCTGAGGGTTAAACCATGTCAGCACTTCGGGACAAACTAATAAAAGATAAAAAATAAAAACACGAACACCGCGTGTAGCCGTAGCCCGCTTTCTTGATGAAAGGTTCGATCAGATTCAAGAACGAAGTAAACTGTTCCAAAACGACGTATCTGTGTCAACATCCGCCTTGAAAGTGAGATGGAGACAGTTGTCAAAGTAAACTGAACCTGAGAGAAAACGATTGTCTTTTTGGGTGTCTTAGTGTCCTCGGCTTGAATCTCATCTAAAAGCTCTAGCAGGCGTGACACTTTGGTAGAACTCTGCATTCCTTCGAAAGTTTTAGCAAGTCGTAGTTGTCTGGCGCAAGCTGTACAATGGGTCGCGTCGGCTACCTCAGGCGGTAGGATTTCCAAACAGATGATGCATTTCGACTGATCTTGTGTGACCCCCATCTCGCCTACCATGTCAGCAAGATTGTCCATCTTATCCTCTAAATCCTCTACAGTAGACGAATTTTTAGTATCCGTGGCTTCTAAGTTGTCGGTATCGGCTGGTTCAGAGCCAAGCGCAGGGTGTAGAGTCGCTTATAATACAATAACATTAGCACTTCCAACATCTCTATTTGTCGGGGGTATAGATACTAACCTTGACGCATTCGTAGAACTAATGTAAGAATAGTAATGTAGCTCTACACATGTCGTTCAACTTATCATGAACACTTTCGCGCTGCCACACGCATGGAGTTGAGACGCCATTGACTCACTCGCTGGACATCACCACCAGCGGCAATCTTGGCCATCCGGTCTGCCATACGCTCCGAAACGCTTTGGTAGAATTGCGTTTCTTCACTATAATGTGAGAATAAGACGGAATGACTTAGTTTACGACAAAAAACAAGTTGTCTGTACTAGGCTGGTGGCAATTTACCTAGTTCGGAAAGGAGTCCGGAGCAGAATGAGCTCTTTACCAGGGAGCTTCAATATGGGGTTGCCGGCTTTATCTTTCGAGTCTTTCGATCTACGAAGCAAAATGATCTTCAAGAGAGCCTGGATCTTGACGATTGCACCTTTGCCGTTGCTGCTTTTCATCGGCTTCAAGATTTTTTCCTGGAACTGAGCGTAGTCGTTGAATGGTCTGACTGATGGTCCGATAAAACGCAACAAGGGAAATATGTCTTCGACCCCATTCTGTGGAAACAAATCACTCGAAACCTGAGATGGGATTCTCGGCCTATAGAATTGTCAAGTTCAATACCAGTAGACTGATGCTTACCTGAATAGGAGTGCCAGTCAAGCACCATTTATAGTTACCTCTTAGTTCAAAACATGCCTTGGTCTTTTGAGCGTTGCGATTTTTTATGGTATGAGCTTCATCCAAAATTATCCTCCAATACCTCATGGGGGATCCATCGTCCTTGGTGAAAAGTGGGCAGGGTTTTACTTTTTTTTTACCCGTTCCTTTCGATTTTTTACCGATAGGAGCATCGGTCAATTGGTCCTCGTCTTCACTAGATCCATTGACAGCCTGCGCCGCTTTCTTGGGATTCTGCCATTCGGACGAAACGACTGCAGACAGCGGTTATGTTTTCGTTGAAAAAAAAAAGACAAATCAAGACCGAAATTATGGATTACATGGTTGATAATTATGCTTACCATCGTAGGTGGTGACGACAACCCGATACTTGTGCAACTTGTGTGCGATTTGATGTCGCTTAGAGCCGTGATATAAAATCACAGATAAATCTGATTTCTGTTCAACCTCATCCACCCATTGATCTTTCAAGGCCAAGGGACATACGACCTGAATAATTGTTTCGAGAATTCTAGATGTCAATGCAAGTCGAAAGGTTTTTGGCGTACAAAAGGTTACTTACCAAGGTTGTTTTCGGAGCCCCTTTTTCTAGTTGCTTATGAGCACTTATTAAGGCAATCGACTGAACCGTTTTTCCGAACCCCATCTACGGAAATGATGATAATTTCATTCAATATTTCCCATCAAGTGCGTTACTTGATAGAGGTGTTGACCTACATCGTCAGCTAGAATACCTCCTTTCTTTTTGCCCTCTTCCCTACTTTTCATCCAGTTGACACCGACGACTTGATGCGGTAGAAGCTTGCAGCTCAATCCCTCGGGCATCGCGGCATCAACATCAACACCATCCATGTCACCTTCGTACATGCCCTCGACTAGTTCGCGCAGAGCATCCTCGCTCTGTTGTTGAGTCATAAATTCATTAGGACCTTCACTCATATCGATCCCTAGCGGATTGGAATCAGGATCGTGGCTGGGATCCGAAGAGACTTTGTCCTTCCCTACCAAAACATCAAGTCGACAAAGCACGCGTGAGCAGCTTATTCAAAAGCTTGTACAGAAGCTATGGACCCCTTTCAAGGCAATGTACCGCGAGTTTCGTCTGTTGGGCCAAAGGGCACGCCCACTCTATTTTGATGGACAAGTTGGCCACTCGTAGATCTAGCTTTGATACTTATTTTCTCCATGTCTTGGACCATCTTGCGATAAGCGTCCTGCTTGGCCAATGACTTCAGTGGTTCAGGGCCAGAGGATGTTTCTGAAGGATGAGCGTTATGAGGCTGTAGGTTGGGGTCCATTCGCGCTAAGGGAAGTGGGTGAGATGTAGGGCTTGTCGCGTCCTCAGTGGATACCATTGTGGTTGAATGTGTCGTGGTAGAAAGTTATATTATTAACTCTCACACTCTCATCCGACTCTGCACGCGATTTTGATGGTCTGTAACCCCTTTTGGGTTACAACAGAATGCGTCGATGGTCGCGGTGATTTCGTAGTTTGTTCAAGTTCATTCTGACGTTTTACAGGCCCCGGTCCCCCCCAGCACGGTCCGAAGGTCCACCGGAGTGACCTGGGGGCAACTGGGGGTTTCCCCAAGGATTCTTCCTCCGGATGTGTTCACTGCAGGATACAGAAAAGTTGGAAGAGAGATGCAGTTTTTTGGTGTATGTAACTAGCCTTATATCCTCATTACCAATCATGGTGATGAAGTAAAACACAAGGGCACGTACCATAGCGTCTCCAAGTTCCGTTTTTCCAAACTTTTTTGTCAGAAACTGGGCAAAAACATGTGCCACAGATGTTGGGTTTTGTTCAGTGTTTGAAAACTATTTTCATCTATTTCCCCTAGTTTTTGAAAACAGCTGCCCTCCTGTTTTCAAGATCCATTTTCCTCCTTTTGGCACAACATAATGCTGCTTGATCCAAACCTCATCACTGCTAAAACAAAAACCTACAATGTGTAATGAAACAGACAATTCAAGTTGTTCGATTGTGAGGATTTGATATTTATAGAAAGAAAATATCCAAGAGCGGGAAATGAATAAAATATGAAAATTTCAGTGTTAAAAAATACTTCTAAGTGGTAAAATAACAATATTCACTTTGCTGCAATACTTGCATAGTCAAGTATGCAAAGTCACCACCTAAATAATGTTGGATCTTCAGAATTTTCAAGAAACTTGGGCCCAAGATTCCATTGAATTGTTACTCCCTTAATGCACCATCAAGTAACCTAAAAAGAAGAAACCAATCTCAACACTATTATTCTTTCTTCCCTTATTTTCACATTCTGTCATCATTTCTTCTATTCAACATTATTGACTGATTTATTTCTAAGAAAAATCTCCAGCTGATGATCAATATTTTACATTTTCCTTTCATAAATTCTCCAAGACACTTCATTCAACTAGTAAAAGTCAGGCTCAGACAAAAAAAACAAGGTACTTGATCCAAAATTTGTCAGACCTAACTGCCTAACTTGTTTATGCTTTGGGTGATGGCCAAATAAGCCTTGGGTGATGGCCAAATATGGATTTCATAATCCATGCAAATTTTGGTCTTTTGAGTTCAAACTTAGAACTTTCATTCCATTGAAATATTTATGTGACCAACAATCCACTTGAATAAGGAATCTGTAATACAATCTTGATATGAGCATAAACAAGATGTGTTTTCCTACTTCTTGTTTAAGGATGGGCATAAACAAGAAGTGTTTTAACCACAATGGAATAACATACATGACATCTTGGCATCCTCTTGTCCAACTCATGGAATGTCTGTAAGCAAAATTTCTCGGTTAATATGAATAACTGCACTTAGGTTGCTTGATTTCCACCAGCCCATATGCTGATTTTAAATATTTTGCTTGAGGAAAATAGCCAGCTCCGGTCTCTTGATTGACATGTGGCTGAATGAATTTCAAACTGGGTTCAAACCTCAACTGTGTACGAGTTCCACTATAAATGCAGGGGCCATTGGAAATAAGTTCTGAATTCAAATCATTAGTGGCACAGTTAGAGTTTTTATCAACTTTAATACAGAAGATATCTCAACCAAAGAGTTCAAGAGAGGTAAACTGGAGTATCTGGCACCAGGGGGAAATCTGTGGCACTCTCCAGAGAGTGCCAGACAATGATTTGGTTTGGGAACCATGTTGGATGTCAACTTTTTAACTTGTGTAATTCAACCTTAGGCCATGTTAATGTTATGTTCAACCAACTCCAATCTAATATGCTGATTGATATCAACCATAAAAGATGTTCACCCCAACACATGCTGATTTCCAGTGCAACTCATGTTGAATATATCTTAGATTCAGTTTGGTATTTGGATTCACCTCATGTGTTCTTGTCACACACTGCAATTTGAGGAATTTCACTGTTAATATGGTAATCATGAGTGCTGCACCAATAATAATTAACCAAGACTTGTTTCACAGTACAATATTTTTGATCACAAATTTTCTGCAGCATTTTCCAGAAGACAGGTTGGCATTTCAAAAAGTTGGAACAGACCAACTTGTTAATTTTTTCATAAAATTGCTTGGAAAAAAGTTGCCCATCAATCTATCAAAAAATAATGGAACATCAAATTTTTGGAATCCTTATTTTCAGAATAAATTCATGGGGTCATCTATTGGATTTTCCCCTAAGTTCCAACTCCTTGATGGACTTTCACTTAAATCATGATACATTCCAGATACAGTGCCTGCACAACTTATGTGCTACACCCCGGGTGTTCCAAATTTTTGCAATTATTTTTTCCAAAGAAGATTCAAAACAATCTGATTTCCTGTTGCTCCTCTGAGCTCTTGTGCCTTTTCCACTAAAACTTTTCACTGCAAGCTGGATCCACATGGGCTCCTCTGGGCATATGTCAAAGCAGGTGAGTTTACTGTTTGTTTTTTCTCTTTCTCTGCGTGGGCACATTTATAAACTGACTATGTCACATATCTGCCTCTCACAAACAGATCATCAAGTGGAGAATCACACTTCTTTTAATTTGAAGCACCATCAAGTCATCTGTAGGCACTCTTGTTGTTCATACAACCTCTCAACCATTGAATTTTTTTTCCCAAAGATCCACTGGAAGCACACAGCTATTTCCTTGGTCTCACTGGACCTTCAGCAAAGAAGGTTGTGAAAAAAAAAATCATCCCTCAGTGCATTCACAAGAGTGTAGTGATGGATGTATTGGTCATTTTAATGACTTTGAATTGGATGTATGTGCATAATCTTGTGTCTTGCATTGTTTTCCATTCATAATATGATATCTAACTCCATATGACATACTATGTTATTTGCAGGTTCAGATAGCCCAGAAGTTGTGCTGGTGCTGCCTGCTTCAAAAATGACCACCACAAATTTCAGCCAAACAACAAGGTGGACAAGTGGGGGGGCTGACCCCTCCTGTATTTAAAGTGGTGCTACAGTAAGCAATTATGGAGGACAAACCATTGGGGATCATGTTTAGTTCCAAGTAGCAATAGACTTCCTATGTCTGAGGAATCTTAAAAAAATTTCTGGACAATGGGCCTAATGGAACACCCGGCAAAGGTTTGAGCCACTAGATCAAATCCAGGAAGGAGTATCAGAAATTTTTTGAAAAGAATGTTGGAGGAAATCCAAAGGGTTTAACTCAGCATTTTCTGGAGAATCCAGTGCAGGGCTCAGTCTTTCAAAGCAGTAGACCAAGCAGGCCAGGCCTTTGTTACCACCAAACAGGGTTGTGTAACACCAAGATGGATAATGATCCTATTACATGTAATCAGATGGGTTAATATCAGCTGGTTTTCAAGGAGGACCACTAGTTTAATATAAATTTATACACCACTGTGCTATTCCAAACCCTGTTTCAAGTATCATACAGGATTATATTCTTTCATTATCTTTCAGAAGCTAAAATAGTAGCAATATAAGTGCATAATTGAAATCTAGGGTAAATTTAATCTATAAGTCACCCATTTATGTTAGGGTTTGCACGGCTAAATTAAAAGATATACAGTTAAAAAGAATTATAGTGAATAATAAGTACATAGTATATATATAGAAGTAGTATATAGTTTAGTGTCTGGTCACAAGACACAGCACATGCTCTGTGGCACAGCCTAAGTACATAACCTCACCAGCAGAAATAGCTCACTTTATGCACTCCACGCATGAAGCAGTGCAAGATTAGAAAACATCACCAGCAGAAATAGCTCACTTTATGCACTCCATGCATAAAGGCAGTGTAGAACAAGAAACCCCACCAGCATAAATACCTCAATCAGACATCCCACCTGCAAAAATCCCTCACATTTTACTATATAAAGGGGAGGTTTTTCCCTCCCAGAAAGAAACTCATTGGAGGTTGATCCCACTCCCCAGCATCCAGCAAGCAAACTAAATAAAAATTACCCATCCATATAAATAGTGTGTTCTTAATCAGGTGACCCACAACAAAATCTTTCATATCAGTTTAAACATACACAACAGAAACAAAAGGAAAATTGTGATCTTTTAACCAAAGTTTAAGGAAGAGGGTACAACACATTGAATAGTTCACATTATACCAAAACATCCATCTACTCATTCTCTCTGACTGCATCTAAACATAAAAACAAAATAAATACTAAAAACATATAAATACTGTTCCTCATCAATTCCAAAAGCTTGTATTCCATTTGTCAAACTTTCTGTAACAATCCATCCACTATCTACTTCCCTGATCCCTTCATCAAGCTCATTGCTGATTATTTGTAGTTGAAATTAGATCTTTGTCTGATAAGAGTCTACTACATAAATAGTTCTCTTAAAGAAAATAGAGAAGAAAGTTATCAGCCACAACAATAAATAAAAATTTTGTGTTAACTCTTGTAGTAAACAGAGGGGCAGGTCTTTCAAACCACCCTTAACAGTTGTAATAGATTCATACATACCTGAAATGCTATAACTGCTATTTCCCCCTCACAGAGCTACCCCGTCCCAAAAGGAGTTCTCACACCACAAGGGTTTGGCATACCAGTAATGAGATTGGTTGTGGCAACACAATTCCCATCCCTATAGTAGGGGTTGTGAAGAGATTCATTCCATAAATGAGCTGTGGTAATATTCCAAGCCACTCATAAATGGAACTTGACTTACATCATAGAATGCATCATTGGGTCCAAACTGACCTCTAAAATCTAAGGGAGGCTGATAATTTGAAAATAGAGAGCAATAAACAATAAACACAAATTGTCTTTATGGATTTGATAAGTA
This sequence comes from Puccinia hordei, assembly GCA_007896445.1. Lineage (NCBI taxonomy): Eukaryota > Fungi > Basidiomycota > Pucciniomycetes > Pucciniales > Pucciniaceae > Puccinia > Puccinia hordei. Next base: position 59,878 of record RDRW01000296.1, read on the forward strand.
GTCTGGATAAGTGAGATAAAATTGTGTTGCTTGACCAGCAGGTGCAAACCATTAATTTGAGACAGCAATGACTGACCTGCCCAAGGTGTTTCTTGATAACACTACCTGTGGGGTGCGAAGAAGGAGAGCCAAATTAGCGGAGGAGGAAAAAAAGACAAGACTTGAATCTTTAAAATCTTGGAGACCAACCAATAAGAGATTCAAAGTGCTGATTGAACTGGTCAATTTGGATGGACTGAATGGATGGACCCATGTACTTGACTTGGTTGTCTCTTAGGTTGTTACTTGCTGATTTAATAGTAAGGCCTTTATAAAATAGATTATTCTCTTTGATGATGAATCAACCCAAAGCAACACCTCAGCAGGCTTGACCTAATAGCCGCCTCTCAGATTATATGGTAAGAGTATGGAATAAGGTCCTGAAAACATGCTTTGATCTTGTACACTTTCATTTTTGGCCAAAGATTGCAGTGGAAAAGCTTGGGGGTTGTCTCTTGCTTCATCAAATGTGTTGCCACTGTTTCCCCAATTACCCATGTTACTGCTACATCCCATAAATTCCTCTCAACTCAAACCAACCAGGAATTAAATGCCTTCTGTTGATGACATTATTGCACAGTTGAGCAATTTTCATTGAAATTGCAAATGAAGACAAACAAAAAATATCTGGATTGAATTGTCAGCTCCAACCTTCCAGAAGAGAAAGTCATCTGTCCACATTCATTGAGCCCCCAGTCACAGAGCTCAAATTGCCTACTGGTTGAGCTGGCCCAAGGTTGGAGGAAAGATGGTTTTTTGAAGCTGAAGGCTGACCGCCAGACCCCAAGGGTCCAGTGTGTTGTTTGCAGCCATTTTGGAAAGTTTTGGCAATTGCATCAAGACCAATAGCGGGGACCTTAGTTGCTGTTAGGTTGAGATATTCTCCTTCTTTGGTGGAAAACATTACACATGAACTTGGTAGTGACCTCATTGCAGGGATCCCACCTGTGGGACATTGCTTCTGGAAAAGGGTAGAGATGAGGAAATGGGAGCAATGAATTTCCCAAGACAGTATGTTCTCTTCATTGACTGGAGAAATGAGATTGGTCACTTTGGGTGAATTGTGGAATAGGGAGTTTGAATAAAGTGCAGTCTGGTGTTGATTTTGGATGATGAAGAAAAAAAGTCATTTTGACCAAAGTCCCCATGAGGTAGCATCAAGAGCATATCTTGGTGCCCTTGACCCTGAAATGTGGTTTTTGTTTGTGAGGCAATAAACACATGTTTGAAAAAAGAGATATTGGTACATGTAAAAGTAATCAGGAGTTTTGGAAAAGAAAGCTTCTTGTGGATGTTGTGAGGATATATTCCTGGGAGACCAGTCCTCAACTCACAAAGCAAGAGAGGTATGTCCGTACTGCAACATAAATTGGCTCCATAGTGGTGTAAGTAAAGCAAACCACACACATTGTCTAAAAATTGGTAACGGTTTAAACACTTATATATATTTTGATGCATGCTGTTATAACCAACAAGAAAAATCCAACAGAGAATCTCAGCAACAAGGCACTGCTAGAGAGAATCTTGTAATAAAATGTAAGTAATTCATACCTCCATGTGTTTTATTTTTCAAACTGAAGCATTGAAGAGGGCTGATTTTGGACAGGAAATATGTTAATTTTGGGCCAGACTAATTCTTTAAGGACAGAAAAAACCCTCTATTCAGCCATAAAGTTAGAATGGACTAAGGATAAACATTAAATCAGTAGGAATCAAACATGAGTACAAACTGGCAGAAAAAAAACAGATTCATCATGGGAGCTGAAAAAGTTCATAATGAGTTAATCATTAAATGGATATGAGTCAGAGTTGAAATATACCTGACATTGGACTGACATCAGACAGCTTGATGGATAAAATCACAGTCTGGCACTCTCCAAAGAGTGCCACAGATTCCCCCCTGGTGTGGAGTGTGGAAACTTCAAATTTGGAGCATTGAGTTGCTGGTGAAACTACATTATCCTCAATCAGCAAAGGGAATAGAATAAAATAAATCAAAAATATAACAAAAAAAGTATATGCATATATAACTTGTAAAGGAACCTAAAATTCCATGAATTTTATCATTTTCACCTCCATGATTACTTAACCATTAGTCTGTGCTTTTTTGAAAAATTTACAGAAATTTGCAAGCCAGTTTCTTTGTTATCTAGATCAACCTCTTGATTGGAGTACAGAACTTGGGTTGAGTCAGCAGCAATGCACAAACTAAAAAATATTTTTGCTAGTTCAAAGCAATGTAGGACAAGCAATCAGCTTGGAGACCTGGCAACAGATTTTAGTGTTTAGTAAAAAAGATAATATATACATATATATATACTGATCCTGGCAAGATTTCTGGGAACTTTCCTTTTTCTTGAGTCTAATTTATGGCTTAACTCCAGGAACCATGCAATTAATCCAGCAATCATCTCTGGGAGTTGATGGGGGAGGTTTAATAAAATATCTGCTAAGTTTTTGCAGCTCAGAAAGCAACCACAAGTATTCTTTTCTCCATGCTGGGCTGAATCTGGGTGTGACTTGATTTTTGAAATCAATTTTTTAAGAACCACTACCTTGGAAGACCATAGCTAAGATGAAAATAACCAGCTCCATTCCACCATCACGAGCAGTGTGGGAGAACTTATATACAGGAGGTGAAGCACTGAAGCTGAGCCCGCAGCGTGGCCTCAGCGGCAGACTGAGGAAGGGGGTATGTACCAAATGTCACCGGACATTTCGCGGGGAACGCACAAGGGTGCAGCATGCAACATTCTATATTTGGTGCGGGCATTTGGTCAAGCGGACAACAGCCGCTTCAGTATGCGCAATGCTGGAGGGACCGGGTGTAACCACAGGGTCCAGGGCACCCGGCCCACAAGTGAAGCGGGGGCAGAAGGAGCAGAGGCGGACGCGGGGGCAATGGACAACTGCAGGGGTCAATGGGGTATAGTAGTTGGGGGAAGGCTGTGGTGTGATGCAGAACTAGGGAGACAGGCAAGTAGGGTTCCAGGGACGGTACCGGGGATTGCGGGACATGACCGGGGGGGAAATATATAAATAGAGTGTTGGAGTACAGTGGAGGGATCTTATCTTATCTTATCATTGAAGTAGATAGCTATCATCTTCAGTGCATTTAAGAAATCTCTTTAGCTTATTGACTCTCTTAGCAACTTTCAGAATGTGTGGACAAGCGGAACTGTGAAGGGCATCATCAGGAAGACAACACAAGAGGAACGGTCCCCTTGCTGAGTATAAGGTGTTGCAGGGAATCCAGTTAGTCATCTGCACTGCCAGCATAATTACCTAGGTTGAGTTCATCCCAGTTAAACTAGGATGCAAACAACCAATTAAAAGTAGGTTGACCTCAACCAATGAAATATAAAACCAAGGGGGGTCCCTTGGATTTATATTTCATCAGCTGATCTCAACCAAGTTTAAATTGGTTGAGTTCATCCCAGTTTAACTGGGATGACTTCATCCTAGGAAATTATGCTGGCAGTGCTGCTAACAGTGCAGAGGAAATCAAAGAACTACCGGAACCAACCAGGAAGAAGGGCAACCAGAGCAGAACATACCTTTTCTGTCATTGGGGTCGCCTTTATTTCCACAGCAGCAGATAGAATGTAATTATACTCTGTGAACCTGGAGGGTTTTTTGAATCAACAAGGATGAGAAAACATGCAAATGAGATTGGTGAATAATCACTTACCAACTAGAACTAAAAAATTAGCCCTATGATGATACACATTGGTTCTCCTGCATGGGCCACTTGAAGAAAATAAATGCATAAAAACGCTTGTCCTTAATCTGAAAAAGCTTTAGTAGATCTCACATGAATTACATGTGTACATGGTCTGGAATGCTAAGCCAGAAAGTGGAAAAATAAAATGCACTTTGTGAGACTTCCAAAGTGGTTTCCACATCTTTTGGCTGAATTTAGAGAAGTATTTATGGGGACAACCCTGCCTCTCTGAAATAAAAAGAATAAAAAGACCCCCAGCTAGGCTGGAAGAAGAAGACAGTGGTCTAGTGTAGCTGAATAATTATAGCACACGTGACTCCAGTGGATTGGTGATGAATGTTCTGTGTTTATTTCAAAGGTTTAGTATGTTCTATGTGGTGGAGAGTGTAAATTGTAGTAATATATTTTGATCAGATGAGGGGGAACTGATATGATGCTATAATGTGGAAATGAGGAAGGGAGAGACCCTCCTTATATTGGAAAATGTGAGACATTTATTCTGGTATTCTTTTTACATGAGGTTTTTTAGCTGGTGTGATTTTATAGTTAAAAGTGTGGCTTAAAAATCCTACTGGTTTCTATGTATTGATCTCAAGTGACCTGCACAGCTTGTGTATGCTTTGTAGTCTGCTTGAGGGTCTTTCACTTACCCAATATTTACTATCCAGATTTCTGTCTGTGGTGTGGGATTTTATATTGGACAGCTGCAGCAAGTGATCAGTGGAAATTACAGTGGGACATTGGGCTGAGGAAAGCACTCTAAAATCACATGTGTGCTTATGTAGGGTAGGTAAAAGATTTGAGTAATCATCTTAAATATGCATGCTTTTCTACTTGTAAAATGCACTGGACATAACACTGCTGGAGCAGAATATTCAGATGCACACAGGGCAAGCACAGCAGGCGCTGCAGGGGTGGACCTGCACATAGTGCATTCAAGGGTGGCGCGGACAGGGGATGAAGCAGAGGGGAAGCAGGACTACTGGGTGGAGCCTCAAAAAAAAGGTGTGTAGCCCACACACCCCTTTCATGTGTATATCTATGGGTGATACCCATCCATATATGCAAACTGTGCACCTTATGAATATGTATAGGTATGGGTATACCTCATACCTATACATTTCTTCTTCTTTTTTCATTGGGTGTTATGTAGCCACACACAGATCTTTATTCCCTTAAATGATCTCAGTATCTATCCTTTTAACTGGAGGGATTCTCTGGTCAAATAGACTATGTATTCTCTTGGGCCAGAGGGGTTTCCTCTGGTCAAAGAGACTACACAGTCTCTTGGACTGGAGGGGTTTCCTCCAGTAAAAGAGAATACACAAGCTGTTTTACAAGAGAGAATTCCTCTGTTCAAAGAGACCACATAGTCTCTTTGACCTGAGGGGTTCCCTCTGGTCAAAGAGACTAAAAATTCTCTTCAACAGGAGAATTTTCCTCTGGTCAAAGAGACTACAAAGTCTCTTCAACTGCAGCTGTTTCCTGTCAAAGAGACTACACTGTCTCTTCAACTGGAGGGGCTTCCTCTGGTCAAGGAGCCTGTTTAGTCTCTTCAACCAGAGGAAAAACCTCTGGTGTGGAAGTACTCTAAGGCCAGAATAGAGCTTGGAAGGGATATCTATAACTACACTAGTACTAATGTATGTTATGAAAACTTTGCTGATGTAAGAGCTGTCTTCCTGACTAATGCTGATGGGGAAGAGTGAGAATAAAATAAAAGGTGTGGCTTTTCTATTTTAATCTTAGACTGACTAGTACTTATAAGCTGACTACTAATACCTCTAAGGTATGGGGAGTGTTGAGGAGGAGTTGTGAGGTAACAAGTGTTTGTGTAAAAGTTTGAATGGCAATGATATCTAATTTGTGTGGGTAACAAGTGTCTTTGAAGAAAATGAATCTAATAGGGTGTATCAAACATGACCAAATCCACACTTACCTAATTGATGGTTTTTGCAAAATCCACACTTATCAAACCTGTTGATAAATTTTCCAAACAATCACCTTTTTTCACAAATACATGTCAAATATAAACATCAAAAAACCCACATATTTCCAAACACCACCAGCCAAACAATTCAATACCCTCCCCAAAAAAACCAATCAACCAAAATACTCCACAATTCACCAACCCAAAAACAACAATTGTCCATCATCAATCCTACACACTTCAACTCCACACTATCAAAACCAAGATCAATAAATTCTTTCTCTTTCCTCACAGCTTGGTAAGCTATTTTCAAATCACACAATATGTTCTCTTGACAAATCATTGATTGGTATTGCCTTGATACCAGAACCAAATACAACACCCATCAATCATCATTCCTAGACACTTCAACTGCACACTATCAAACTCCTGATCAATCTATTCTTGCACTTCTTACCACTTGGAAAGCTATTCTGAAACATAACATTACCTTATCTCTTGATAAATTGATGTTTGGTATTGCCTTGATATCAGAAAAAAATACAAAACCCATCAATCATCAATCCTACACACTTCAACCCCACGCTATCCAACTTCAGATCAATCTATTCTTGCAGAGGAGATTTAAAAATTGGCAAATCTGTTCAAACAATTCCTTTCTTTCATTTCTGAACCAAAAATCAAAGCAAGATGTATTCTTCACAACAAGCTTTCAAGGAAAACCACGAGAACTAATCTAATAGAAAACAATATTGGTAAATTAAAGAGCTATGCAAAAATTTTCCCATATATCTAACACCAGGAAAAATAATTGATTACTTGTCTACAAGTGACATATCAAAGTACAAAGGGCCCTTTGTAATTTCTGATGTCACTTGTAGACAAGTGATCCTTGTTTTTTCCTGGTGTAATATTCCAGTCACCTTTTTTTGGATCTTTAATACAACAAACTTCAGTGAGACATTGTCATTAGACCAATTATCAGGCAAGCCACCGGTACATGAGCAGAAGTCCCAAACTTGAGATACCTTTCCTCCATCCTCCTCACTAAGGAGCTGAGCCTTCCAGAGATCTTGATGAAGAGCACATCACCAATTTATGTTACAATTCATACAAGATCTTTGACTGGAAACATGCACACCAGCTTGGATTGGGGAGGGAAGGCATCCAAGATTTCCAGTTGAAACACCGGTACGTGAGCACAAGTCCCAAACTTGAGAGTCCTTCCCTCCTTCCTCCTCACTGACAAGCTGAGCCTGCCAAAAATCTTGATGAAGAGCACATCACCAATGTATTTTACAATTCATTGAGATCTTGTGTAGAGACTGTAAAATGGAGATGTGTCTGGTGAGATTCGAACTCACGACCTCAGCTAAGCTGAGACACATGCTAGAGTGCTGCCTTTACCAACTAGGATACAGACGCTTGTGACTGCCAGGGTGTTGGTTGGTAGTGGTCATGGTTCAGCTGGTGATACATCATGGTAGCAGACTAACAGGCAGCTCAACACCCCCCCTTGCTACATGATGTGGAGAGTTGGGATTGAACCCAAGGGGTATGGGGATTAGACCCATTAAGTGTGGGGATTAGACCCCGTAAGTGTGGGGATTTGACCCAAGGAAGTATGGGGATTTGGACCCATGTAGGTGTGGCCACTGTGGGAGTTGAACCCGGGACCTTGATGTAGGCTTAGAGGGGTTTTTGGTCTTACATGAAGCATTCACATCTTCATTCAGTCTCTTATGTAAGCGAGTAGCGCTTAGGTAGAATCTGGGCTCATAACCTGTAGAGACTGTAAAATGGAGATGTGTCTGGTGAGATTCGAACTCACGACCTCAGCTAAGCTGAGACACATGCTAGAGTGCTGCCTTTACCAACTAGGCTACAGACGCTTGTGACTGCCAGGGTGTTGGTTGGTAGTGGTCATGGTTCAGCTGGTGATACATCATGGTAGCAGACTAACAGGCAGCTCAACATCTTGGACCGCACACAGGCACATCAGCTTGTATTGGGGAGAGAAGGGGTTCAAGAGGTCTGGCGCCAGTACATGAGAATGAGTTCCAAACTTGAGAGTCCTCCCCTCCTTGCTCCTCAATGACAAGCTGAGCCTGCCCAGTATCTTGATGAAGAGCACATCACCAATTTATGTTACAATTCATACAAGATCTTTGGCCAGACACAGGCATTTCAGGTTGGATTGGGGAGGGAAGACATGCAGGATGTTGAGTGTGGCGGCTATTGGAGAGAAGTTCTTGACGGTTAACCCACGCCTTGGTTGATATCTGTGGTTTCCAGCAGATAATGCGCTCTGGGATTCCCACCACTGTGCAATCCATATCTGGAAAAAAAATAAAAAATAGATGAAGCACAATTAGAAAAATTTACAAAAAAAAAATTGAAGCCCCTGCCATTTTGGGTCAGCTTGGGCCAGGAATGAATGGTTTGGTGCCCCAAACCTAAAAAAAAAGGAGAAACAAAATGGGCTTGTTAGCAAGCCTACATCATCAGCAACAAACAGCAGGGCCCACTCACCTTTAGGGTGGGCTGGGGCCTCATAATGGGTAGCTGGGTGCTTAGGGAGTCAAAAATGAGGCAGGGGGGTGCTGAGAGCTCGTTCCAAGTGAAAACAATCTAAATAAAAAAAAATGAAACAAAACAAAAATGGCTTGTTAGCAAGCCTGCATCAACACAAACAATCAGCAGGCCCCACTCACCTTTGGGGGGGGCCTTGGGCCTGAAAAAGGGTAGCTGGGTGGTTAGCAAGGTGCAGAAGGAGGTGGGTTGATCCTGGGAAGTGTTGATGTTTGAGATTGCTTAAAAAGAAAAAATTGTACAGCAAAAAAAAAAAACCCCTACCAGAAAAAAAAAAAAAGAAAAACACATACCAAAAAAAAAAAAACTTGTACAGCCAAAACAGAAAAGCTTACGGTTGGGCAGGAAATTTTTTTTGATCTTCAGCCACTGCCAACTTCAGCCTTTGATCAAGTACAGCTCCTGTATGGAAGCTTGCATACAGCAATATTATATGAGCAAACTTTCCAGTTTTTTTGTTTTCAACTTTGGTGCTTGGAGAGTTGCACCATTGGAATCCTGGTGCAATTTCACAACCAGTGGCTGTACACTGAACGAGTTGAAGAGCTGCCCCTCATGCTACCCCTGGCAAGACCCTGGGGCTCAAACGGCTGCCCAGAGGTGATCCCACAGCCTGTACACTTGAGCTGTACAGGCTGTATGGACACCTGTGGCTGAAATCCCAAAATCTATTTTTCAAATTTTCAGTCTTGCAAGTCCGCAAGCTTTTCCGTGATGGCTGTACCAAAAAAAATGTCACTGACAGATGGAACCAAGAGCCAAACCACAGGCCCCACTGAACTTTTGGGTTGGATGGGGCCTGGGAGGGGGTTGTTGCCCAAGTTGAGTTGGAAGACAGCTGTTCCATTCCCATTAGATCCCAGACGGCATGTGGCAATGGCCAGCTGGATTGATAGATCTTGTTGATGATTCTGAAAAGAGTTGTAGAAGATTGAATTATATTCAATTAGGTTCACAAGATTGAGGAAACAAGGGAAAATCATACGGAAAAGTTGGAGGAAGGAGGATTCAGAAAGGCCCTGGATGATTGACAAGTTGTATCAAAGATGAAAGCGGGTGGTGGATCCCCTGGATTTGAGGTATCATTTCTGAAGTTTTTATCTGCAACATATATAAAAATCTTCACGTCCTGAATCATCATCTTCTGAGTTCATAAGCAGAAAGGTTTTAGCTTCATTTGCTGCTTGAAGGAGTATGTGGTGCAAAGAGGTTGGTTGGGGCATGATGAGTTTTATTTCAGGGTGAGGTGATGATTGGGTTGGTATATTGAGGTGTGATGATTGGTTTTTTGTGTTCAGATTGATAATTTTTTTGTTGGGGTGAGGTGATGATTGGGGTGTTCAGTTGAGGTGTGATGATTTGTTTGTGGTTTTCAGGTTGATGAGTGTTTTGTTGGGGTGAGGTGATGATTGATTTTTTCATACAAGGTGTGATTAGGGCTGTATTGGTGACCAGCAGGGCTGCAGGAATGATGGATTTGGAAGTGACGGGTTTGGATGATATACGTGGGTTTTTGTGTTTTCTGTGTTTTCAAAACACGTTTGGTTTTGGGCTACCCCTTTTTGGAAACCCGTCAATTGTAAGTGTGGATTTGGTCATTTCTAATTGACTGGTTTCACTTACGGGTTTGGTCATATTTGATATGCCCTAATATTGGGTGTAAAAGGTCATGCAGGTTGTATCACCAGGAAAAATAAATTGTCACCTGACATCTGGTGACATCAAGAAACAATGGATGTAGCTTTGTTGTAGCTATGGTTTTACTCCAGCTAGGCTACAATGGCCCCTTTGTGTTCTACAAGGGGCTATACATGAGGCCAACTGTACTACCAATGGGTAGCTCATTGAACCTAGGCTGATGTCACCTGTAGTCCAGTGACAATTTATTTTTCCTGGTGTATGGGGTGGAAAAATGCATACTGGTAATACAACAACATCAGTGGAGTATTTATTTATGAGGGTCCTTCAAGAGGGGAACAGATGATGAGGATAGTACTAAAAAATATGATGATGAGCAAAGGTTACTAATTAAGTATTAGTGATGAAAAAAGTCTACAAGTGTAATGGTGAAGTGAAAGTATGTAGTAATGATGAGCAGTGGTTGTAGATTATGTAAGATGTTGTATTTACTGAATAATAATGACTTGGATGATGTAAGCCAACACTTCCAGCATAATTGCCTAGGATGAATTCATCCCAGTTAAACTGGGATGCACTCAACCAATTTAAACTTGGTTGAAAAAAAACAATGAAATATAAATCCAAGGGACCCCCCTTGGTTTTATATTTCATTGGTTGAGTTCAACCTACTTTAAATTGGTTGTTTGCATCCTAGTTTAACTGGGATGAACTCAACCTAGGCAATTATGCTGGCAGTGCAAAAAGAAAAGAAAAGAAAAGAATGTACCAATGAAAACTATGAAGAATAATAACTTCTGATCCAAAAGGAAATCAGGGGTGGTTTGAGTGAGTGACTAGGGGTAAAATAAGGTTTAGAATCTGAATCTGATCATGAGAAAATGTTACTTTAGTATTAGTGATGAAAAAAAGTCTACAAGTGTAATGGTGAAGTGAAAGTATGTAGTAATGATGCGCAGTGGTTGTAGATTATTTAAGATGTTGTATTTACTGAATGATAATTGCTTGGACGATGTAAGCCATTTTAAAATGAAAGAAAAGAATGTACCAATGAAAAATATGAAGGCTAATAACTTCTGATCCAAAAGGAAATCAAGGGTGGTTTGAGTGAGTGACTAGGGGTAAAATAAGGTTTAGAATATGAATCTGAAATAATATCAATGAATGTATGGATGGTTTATGTTAGAATTCCACCATGCCCAGAAGAGGGCTTATCTTCTCCTTTTCTCTTTCTCTTTCTAGAGTGTTCCATAGCTCATTAGGCCCCCACTCTAGGCCCCTTTTTGTCCCATGTATTTCATCTGTTCCCACATGAAATACAAACTTCACTTAGTTCTGAGCCCATACTAGGTAGACTTGCTCCGCTGGAGACTTCTTTCCTAGTGTTCTGAGTCCCTGAGTGTCCTGCACTCTTGATTTCCCCAGCTCACCTTTTTCCCTGTTTCTGGCCTCTGGCCATTATTCTTTTACGGTTCAAAGCCATCTCTACCTCATTAGCTAACTTCGGTCGCCGTGGTTCAGCCTCAATTCACATTTCTTTCATCAACTTATTTCTCCTAGGATGTCGGACGTCGTCAAAGAAACTACTACTCGAATCCGCCTTGGACCCGACAACTACATGGTCTGGCTAGTGCAAATCCAAGCTCGACTACTGCGTTTGGGCCTTCGAGACGTGATCGTAAACGGTGCTCTCAAGCCTGAGGACCCGAAGTCACAAGAGGAATGGAACAAGAAGAACGAACTCGGATACTGTGAGATCGTCGAGTCGCTCGATAGCGAGAACACTGCATACGTTGGAGCTGCGACACCAATGAACCATCAATACGATGGTCAATTCGTTTGGAACTTGCTCAAGTCTCGTTATGCAGCGAGCGACGACTTGGCAAAAGTCATTGCTCTCGAGAGTTTTCTGGACATCGAATACACAACGATTACTCAATTCGTCTCAGTGATTCGGAAAGCGAACCAAAAACTTATGCTGGCCGGTATGGACCTCGGCAATAAGATGAGGAATCTTATGATGTTGGCTCGCCTTCCTCGGGATCGCTTCCAGGGTTTCCGAGACGTTGTAACGATGGGCTTCTCAGGAGAAAGCTTCGAAAATATCCTTCGCCGACTCGAAAACTATGGGGTACAAAACAAAATCAGCTCTGCAGACGATCATCGACCCGATCAAGCCGCACTCTACACACACTCAACCTCGTCAAACGGACAACTGACCTGTCCATCCTGCAAGAAGACCTTCAAGATCTGCAGCCACTGTCAGCGAACTGGACACACCGCCGATAATTGCTATCAGAAGCATCCAGAAAAGAGATCAACATCAACAACGACTCAAGCTCATTTTACAACAGCGATCGATGAAAACGACGACGAAGCCTATTTCATGTCCCTATGACCGATCACTCAGTAACCATGTATTCTCATCTGTCTCAGCCCTTCTGGTCATGAGTCAGGGGGGGTGTTAGAATTCCACCATGCCCAGAAGAGGGCTTATCTTCTCCTTTTCTCTTTCTCTTTCTAGAGTGTTCCATAGCTCATTAGGCCCCCACTCTAGGCCCCTTTTTGTCCCATGTATTTCATCTGTTCCCACATGAAATACAAACTTCACTTAGTTCTGAGCCCATACTAGGTAGACTTGCTCCGCTGGAGACTTCTTTCCTAGTGTTCTGAGTCCCTGAGTGTCCTGCACTCTTGATTTCCCCAGCTCACCTTTTTCCCTGTTTCTGGCCTCTGGCCATTATTCTTTTAGTTTATATGATGTGAGAAGGAACAGGATTACCACACTGGGCCAAGAGGATGTGTAGTTTCTTGGGCCAGAGGAAACTTCTCTGGTCAAACTGCCCATAGAAAGTGTGTGCATGCCGTTTGTATGGGTATGTGGTATGTGGTATGCCCATACCACATACAAATACAGGGGTGCGCCTCTGTGCACCCCCTTTTGGCTGGTGGAACACACCATTATACAGGAATGTGACCTTCATTCCCCTTCCTGAATTGATGTGCAGGTTGAACACCCATCCAGCAGCATGCTGATTCCCAAAAAAGGATGTGCGGCTCCCATTCCCTTTTTGAAAAAGGCTTGTGGGCTGCACCCACTTCTTTCAAAGGGCATGAATGTAGCAATGCCCCTGCAGAAGGACAAACATGTACTTGTGGAGGTGGATCCAGATTAACAGTCTTTGACTTTTTCCTGGACAGGTTTGAGCAAGGCTTGTAGGGAATAGACCTGGGGGAGCATCCAAGTCAACACCAGGCTTGAATTCAGCCTGGATGTGGGAAATCAAAAAATTGGTCAGATTGATGTGTTGATCAGATTATCAATCAACACAAACATTTGTACCATGGTTTTAGAATTAACAAAGCATTTTTCAGACATTTAGCAGAAAATGATTGACTTGGGCAGGATTTGAACCAGCAACCTTAGCAGAAGCTAAGACACTATACTAGAAGTGATGCCTTTACCAACTTATAGGCTACCAAGTCATTATCCAATGTGCTGATATTTGGAACACTGTTGATCACAATATTCAACACATGGCAATGGCCCATTCTTGTAATGCTTGCAATCTATTAAGAGTTAACTTCTTGGGGTCACCTGGGTGGTTATAACCAGGTACATGCCAATCATATTTGGATGCCAGTGGATACTTATTGTATATTTTCTTGATGTGAAAATTCACATCATTCCACTTGTAACCACTATCATTGGTATTGGAAGCCTTGTGCTTCTTCACCCAGGTTGTGTTATTGAAGGCTGTCTGGTGGGCTGTATGTTTGGCAAGGAGGTCAAAACACTTTCCACATTTGACTAGGTCAGCAGGGTTGGCCATCTTAATGGCTAAGATGAGGTCGGAATTTTTTGATCAAACAGCAGCTTTGATCCAAGTGGTATAAGAAGTGATATTTTTGTTACTGATCTGATTTGATTTCTTCCAGCTGGGGACACCATGGGGTATGTAGCCATACCACAAGATATTGTATTGGTGGTCGAGGAGAGCTGTATTGATTATAGTTAACAAGCTGAGTAGGTCTGAGTTGCATGTTGCAATGAAAACATTGTGTGGAATTCTTCAAACAAGATTGAGCTGTTGAATATGCTCTTTTTTTTTATTTGTTCCTGCAAGGTATATCTTGTAGCTTAGAGAAAGGTGGAGCTCCTTGGAAGGCTATAATTTATAAATGGATCAAGATATACAAAAATCAGTGTTTGATTCTGATTATCAACATCAGGTTTATTGCTAGCTGACATCCTTATCAGGTGATGGAGTTGACCAGTAAGGCGGAGGAAGGATTGTAATTGGATTCAAATCATCCAAAATTGGCATGTGGTTGGACATTGAGACTGATCAAGAGCATTGGATGAGTGTATTGATCTGGGGTCAAAATTTCATTTTATTGCTTTCCTGGTCTTCCAGAAACTGATTGACTTGTAAGCAGTGGGGTTAGAGGCTGCAGTCATGGGTTGATCTGACATGTGTTAGCTGATCAAATGATGCTTTGTAACCGGAAAGGTTTGAGGGAAGAAACTGGCAACTCTAGAATAAAATAAAATAAGTTTATAAACTCTTGTTGCTGAGCTAGAGAAGTGGGAGGTTTTTTTTTTTAAAAAAAAAAAAACCCTCCTGCATGCTTTAATGAAAACACAATGTGTATATACAAAAAGTTTGTAAATGATTACTCTCTGAACAACTTGATATTCTCCTTATTCCCTGGACTGGTGTTTTTCTTTCTTTTCTTTTAATGTTTAATATTTATTTATGATAGGTTCTTCTGGTCTGCTACTGTGAAGTTGAGAAGAGTGCTACACTAAGATTTAGCATAGCTGAGAATAGTGCTATTCTAACAGTTAGCATAGCTTTTGTTCCAGCTATCACTGCTAAAAATCAAGCTAACAGGAGATTTCTGTGGTGTTAACCATTGTTTTTCTAATGGCACTAACACTACACTAACTGTTATTTTTTTCTGTAAATGAAAATCTTTTAGAATTAGCTGCCCACATCCCTAGCTAACAGTAACTTCTTGTTGGCTATATTGCTTATAAAGCTAATGTTAGCATAATGTGCCCACTGTTGATGGTAGTAAATTGTTACAGAAATTACAGAACTAGAGTTGTGAAGAGATCTGCTTTCATTGTCACCAAAAGAAACCCTAAGCAGTTGGTGATTTCTCCATTTCTGGTGTAGTACAAGCTGTCACAGGACTTCAATTATCACAAAATATTATAAGTTGAGTTTTTCAAAACTCAACCCAGACTAGGGGAGCTTGAGGTGGATATTACAAACTTGCTGTTGAAGCTGAGGAAGATAAAGTTTGGAAAAGGGACCTTGAGGACAAAAGCTCTGGGTCTGAGAAATAGACAAGGAAGCCCTCAAAGAGGGCTGAGGCAGCTAGCTTGTGGAGGAGGAAGAAAAGGCTCCTCACTACAAAGAGACTGATCAGAGGGTCTCAGGGAAAAGTGAGCTGAAGAACTGATGATTAATTACTATGTATCTTCAGGGGTATTAAGTTGGTTCAGAAGGTGTACATGAATATAATTCAGCTGAAGTGAAGAAATGAGTGACAGATGGGGGAAAAGAGAGAGAAAGTAGAGAATGAGCTGTGAAATTCCAACAGTATTATAAAACTGTATAGGGGTTTTTGGTTGGACTGTGCTTGTGTTGTACTTAATTTTCTAGTATGTACATATCTGAAGGTGTGTTTATAGATCAAGACAGTTTTATGTATGTACATAGTTGTGGCTTGAAACATTTATAGATTTTTAGGTTTTGAGTTGTATCAAATTAATCACAACTCTTTTCGAATGAACTTCCAATTATGTATGTAAATACATTTTTACTCTGGACAAACAAATAAATAAAATACCTTTTACATATAAAAAAACACCCCTCTGCCTCTCGTTCTATTCGCTCGACAACTCAAGTCAAGTCGTCGATAAACAAACTCGATACTTCTTTCATAAACCAACCATCTTCCAACACTCAAGTCATCATGTCCGAGGATCCTTTCGGATCTACCCGTAGGCGTCCTGTCCCACCTCGACTCCGACTCTCTTCTAATGCATCACGTCCTTCCCGTTCTTCGATTAACGACCAACATTCCGATCCTTACTCTAAATTACCCTTATCGGCTAGATCTCAGCCCACCACATCCAGTCCTACCCCTTCCGAAACCTCCTTCCTCCCTCACTCACACCATCAACCACCCCATCACCATCACTCATCTCCTAACCAACTCATATCTCAACCTACCATCCCACCTCTCTCCAACCATCCTCCTTCCCCTCGAACGATGATCGGTTCATCAGATCTCCAACCCAATCAAGCCAACCAAAGCTTACTCGATCATCCCCCTCCCCCTCAGCCATCCTCTAACCATCCTTACCTTCGCTCTAATATACCTCCCGTCCCTCCCCTACCCCCTCACTTTGCTCATCTCAATGGAAACTCTCATCCACTCCCTCTCTCTCAAACGACCTCCAACCCATACTCCTCTCTTACCCCTCAAACCTTACTCCAACGTCTCGAACAACTCCTACAAGCCAAGTCACACGAGATCCAACTAGCCGGCCAACTAGGTAACTCCTTACTCGAACAACAGGCCGAACTCGAACTACGCATCTCCGAACTCGAATCCACCGGTGCACTCCTCTCTAACTCACAACTCAAAGCAAACAGACGCGATCGAGAACGTACCCCTATCACCCCTACTCACAACCAATCTCAGGCCTCAGCAACCGGATCACTCTCTGGTGAATCTACCGAAGCGAGTGAAGACGAACTCAACCCCGTTGATGAGACCGTACGTCGGAAAGTCGAAGAACTGGATGCTGCGATGAAACGTTGGCAAGAAGGAAACTCTGAGATCTGGCGTCAAGCTCGAGGTGAAGTGAGTACGACGATGATCCTTAATCCTATCCCATCTTCTTGATCACAACAACAACAACTACTACTACTACTACTACAATCAAATTCATTCCTTATCTATCTATCTCTCCTCCTACCATCAAGCCACCTGGAATCAGTAGACCCTCTACCCCTTCACAGAGTCCCAACGCTATCACACCTATCACTCCACTCGGACACCAAGTACCACCAGTCTCGACCCCCATCTCCTCAGACTCCAAATCATTATCCGTCAACCAACAATGTCCGGCCACAGACCAATCCATCAACCGACGGGCCCGAAACGCCCAACATCGGGCAAATGACATTGAGTTTGCAACCGAGATTGGACAGAGCCTCCTGGGCGAAGTCCGTCGACTACAATCTCTCTTGGTTATTAAAGAGGATGAGCTCATGGAGATGAAGGAGGAGCGCGAAGGCCTCTGGGAACGAAACGAACACTTGATGCAACAAATCAAGGACTACGAAACCAACGTTGGTAAGCCATCATCCTGACCATGATCTCTTCAATTTCCTTCCCATGAATTCCATCTCTATGGCTCTCCCTAATGAGCGCTACTTCTTCAGACAAGTTCAAGGAAGAGAATTGGAACTTGGAGTTCAACAGGCAAGAACTACAAACGAAGCTTACGACCACCATGGATGAAAAGGCTAAAGTTGAGGTAGATCGAGTCAAATTGATCAAACAGCTAACCGATCTTCAACAATCCTCCGATCAACAACGCGCCGAGTTTGAAAGAACGACCCACCAGCTGGCCGAGGAGCGTAGCAAGTACGAGTCCACAATAGCCACCCTACGTAAGAATCATGCCAGCTTACAACGAGAACGGAGTGACATCCAAACCACGCTTGACGGCTTGAAAGTTGAGCTAGAAACAGCAAAGAAGAAGGCCAACATGAAGCGGGCCGCAAGCGCAAGGCAGGCTGACGGGCTATCGTATGAGACCGACAATCCTGGGGAGGCTGCGGGTGATGAGGAAGAGATCCTGGCTACGCCGGATGACACCCGGAAAGCGGAAAGCAGGCGACCATTTCCATCAGAACGGCACACCCATTGACGGCTTCGGAGATGATGGTGATCCAGATAATCTAACTGGCACCCCGGCAAGACAACGCGGTTTGGGTTCCAACTTGGGCTTCTCCACAGAAAACGATCAGCTACGGACCTCTCTGGCTCATGCTCAGCGGACCATCAGCACCTTGCGTGGTGCTCTTCAAAGAAAGAAAGAGGACGCCATCCGTTCAAAGAAGTCATCGGCGGCCTCGCTTGGTGACCCAGCGAAATCCAGCGATATGCTCGTCCGGGACAACGACGACGATGATGACGACGATGATGCTGATGATGACGACAATCATCCTGATTCCCAACTACCTCGGAAACTCCTGCTCAGCTCATCAACTCGCGGAACTCCCCGAGGTGGGTCCCGTGGTCGCACGCGTGGCGGATTACCCTCCCGTCGAGGCCGGTTCCGAGGCACGCCAAGCAAGCTCTCCCAACGCGCAGATGATATCGTTTCCTCTTCCGACGAACCCTTACCCGAACGGTCAAGCCAGCTGCAGCAATCACTTCAAGCCGAACAGGAGGTCATTGACTCAATCCATTTACACTCTGATGGGGCCACCGAGCAACATCTTGCCGAAGCGGATGCTCGAGATCTGTTTGGAGGCATGATGATGGACCCCCAATTCGCCCAACTGGCCCCACAACTCGGCACCAAGATCCCCCCGACGACTCATGATGATGATAACGGGGAAGGCGGCGCGCTTGAGGATGACGAGACGCGAGACTTGCGTCCGTTGAAAGAAGCCCTTGGCGGAATAAGTCGTAACTCGCAGATCTATGGATCCGATGACGATACGACCCGCTCATTGGGTTTCATCTGTCGCTCCAGTCTACAGTTACCCGACGACATCCGAGCCGAACTTGCGCGTCGCCGATCTGACTCAGACGCCGACCCCAAGGCTTTTGTCCCTGGAGTCGAGGTGGGCACGATGACCGAAGAGGTCCCTCCAGAGATCGTTGAGGTTCTTAAGGAGATCCGCGTAGAGGTCCCGGTCGAGGTCGAGAAAATCGTCGAGGTCGACCGGATCGTCGAGGTGCAAAAAATTGTTGAGGTGCCTGTGGATCGGATCGTTGAGATAGAGAAGATCGTCGATCGAATCGTCGAAGTCCCAGTCGATCGGATTGTAGACGCCCCAGTTGAACGAATCGTCGAGGTAGAAAAGATCGTTCACATCCCCGCACCCATTATCGATCATGAACCCCTTCGATCACTTGACCCGCAATCATCTCAATCCCCTCAACCCCTCGCCCTGTCTGATCATAATACCCACATCGCCAATCCCAACCCTAGTCATGTTCCCTTACCTCCTATCGAGAAGATCGTGGAAGTCGAAAAAATCCTCGAGGTAGAGAAAATTGTGGAGGTGGAAAAAATTGTGGAGGTCGAGAAAATCGTCGAGGTAGAGAAAATTGTCGAGGTAGAGAAAATCGTGGAGGTGGAGAAAATCGTCGAGGTGGAGAAAATAGTAGAGGTAGAGAAAATCGTGGAGGTTGAAAAGATTGTGGAGGTTGAAAAATTGGTTGAGGTTGAGAAAATTGTGCAAGTGGAGAAGATAGTCGAAGTGGAGAAAATTGTGGAAGTAGAAAAATTGGTCGAAGTGGAGAAGATTGTGCAGATCGAAAAGCCAGTCGCGGTGGAAACCATTACGGAGGTTCAGGCAGGCAAGTCAGCTTCAGAAAAGATTGAGGAACTGATGGTAGAAACATCCGTTGGTGGGGCGCTCCCCTCTGGCAATCGTACACTGCAGGCTGATGATGTATTACCAAAAGATGGTCAAGTGCCCCTCCAGGGTTTGGCTGAACCTTCCACGCCAGGACGACCAATGATGACTCAAACCGACCTCACGTCGAGCACGATTGCTTCACTTGAGGCCAAGTTTGCCAAAGATATCAGATACGCCGGCCCTAGAAATGAAGAGTTGATTAAAGATGGTGCAGCTTTACAGCGATCCAAATCTCAGTCGACATCGTTGACTCTCAAACAGCGCCAACGTTATTCCACCATGTCGCAACTCTTTGGGAACGGTGATAACGAAAGTGAAGAGCAGATGTTTTCTGCCGATGAGGGAGCCCTAGATACTGATCACGAAGATTTTGAAGACGCTTCAGAGAGTCTGATCGGCACTGCCCGTTTCTTGCAGGGGCATAGCGTCAATGGCTCGGTAGATCTCTCTGCGGCACATGTCCTCATTCGGGGAGCTGATGACATGGAGAGTGTTTCTAGTCCGTTTCTGGCTTCCAATTTCCCAAAAAAAGGCGTGCAGGATGGTCCATCCTCTCCTTCACGTCGATCTTTTGACCGAGACGCCACTCCCTCCCAGTTTCTATCTTCAAGGTCAATCGATCACTCCCTCCAAAGTGTCATGCTCGAGATCGGTGTACAGACTGAAAACTCCGACGACCTCGTCCAGCCTATTGCCAGCTCGATTTATAACCTGGGCGCTCGAGATTCGATGGCAACCTTTGGTGGCGGCTCAACCTCTCGTGCTCTCGATTGCTCCATGCACGGGAAGGTATCATCCACCAAAAAACCTGCTCTAAGCTTATCTACTACCCCTGGTGGTCGTCCCACCCACGCTCATCACGATAGCGTCACGTCGCCCAATGGCTCGGATGGGTTTTCAAGAAACCGTTGCTCTCTGAGTTCTGTTAGGACCGAGACAACCAGTGCCAGCGAGCAACTTACGCCGGCCTGCTCCCCGAAACGCAATCACCCCAACAACTCTCTCAATCTGGTAGAACTTGATACTCCCATCAACCAGACCAGTCACCCTTCCGAACCTAGCCAGAGGCCAACTGGCTCCCAGTCATCGCCATCCGGCCAATCGCACCAGATCAATCCCATACCATCCTCTCCATCGGGCTTCCCTCCACAGAGACCTTCCTCACCACCACCAAAAGAATTGATAGAGAAAGCGCAAATCCCTCGTGCCATACAGTTGACTGTACCCTCCGCGCCTTCTATCCGACGCTCCTCTTACTCGAGCATGCCTCCACCATCCACCAAACCTCGAACCAGCAAGGCTAGCCCGGGCACACACGCTAGCAAAAAAAAGGCTTCCACTCTCAGTCGAGCAAATAAACAATTTAGTTCGGCCGACCACTCGACTGATTCGGCCGAGCTCAGTCAATTTGGCATGGCCCTCATGGCTCCCGTGGTTCATTCTAGTAATGAACACATCCGCCGAAAAATGCAGCTAGGCAACCTTGCAGCGATGGGTGGATCATCAACTGAACAGCTAAGTCATAGATCTAGGCGCCAGTCCTTCAACTCGGATCGAACAGATCATACCAGTGATCCAGGGGATGACCATCTCCCAAGGTCCGCTGGTCTTTCAGCCCCAACTACCACAGATCCCAACGCCATTCACGCTATCACACAAACCATGATCGGCGAATTTCTGTTCAAGTATACTACCAAGACTCTGACTCGAGGGTTTAGCGAGAAACGTCATAGGCGGTTCTTCTGGGTTCATCCTTATACCAAAACCTTGTATTGGAGTACTTCAGATCCTGGTGCCCATGGCGCTAACCAGTCAACTGCCAAGAGTGGTAAGTCCCAATCGATCTGGATCTTATGTGGCCTTTAAGACTTACCTCGATCACATTTGTCTGAGTACAGTTCTGATCGAAAGCGTTCGAACGATTGACGATAAGAATGTGGCTCCTTCCGGCCTGGCTTCGCACAGCCTTGTTATCCAAACTCCCAACCGGGAAATGAAGATTACCGCTCCTTCGAAAGAAAGGCATGAACTTTGGTTCAGCGTATGTCTCGACCCATCGTTTCCAATACTTTTTTTTTTCCTTTCCCTTTATTGTGCGAGTCATGTCCTAATGCTTGAATATTACTGATTTGTAATCTAGGCGATCAACTATCTTCTGACTCGACCCGATCCATCTGCTAATGCAAGTCCAGTGCTTACACAACAGCCCATCAGTCCTAACCCCTCTACCCGAGGCCCAGCTCAGTCTACGTTTTCTAGTCGAAATACAATGCTTTCCAGATTTAGGATGCAGGATCCGTCGGTTTTGAATACGCCACCGGCTGTACATCAAGCTATATACGATATGTCTAGCTCGAATTCTGTTTGCGGCAGCCCAGCAATTGCCTCGATCGGATCTTCGGAAAGACTCACACCCAAAGCAAGTAAAGGTCCCTCTGGTCTCCCTGTACCCATGAAGAGGGGAGCTGCTACATCTCGTGGGTCTACGAAGCCGATGAACGAGTCGCCACGCTTTGCTCAGAGCTCCCCCGCAGATCCCATAGTGTTCGAGAACAGTTTTAGCCAATCTGCATTTGGTCTTCATCATGACCCTGACCACCGCTCAGTAAGCTTCAACGGCGTTCACCGTGGTGACGGTGAGATAGCAGATGACACGGATGTCAGTATGAGCTATGATAGTCGATGCGATGAAACCTTCGACGATGGGTTTGAAGGAGTGGAAAACGTCCGAGCATGTTGTGATGGTAAACATGATGTTGGATCGTGAGCAATTCAGCCGAGCCCCTGATGAAGAGCCTTACGTACTGATAATCATCGCCATCCGTTTTTCTTTTTCTTCTTTTTCTTGTTGCCATTTAGATTATCTCGACGTGTTGGTCATTCATCTAACCATGAGCACAGTCAAGTACCCCACAGCCGGCCAGCCTCCAGAGGACCTCCAGCAAAGCAACGCGAAGCGGATCGGACAAGTTATGTCTCGAACCGGGCTCTTCGACCCCTGGATAGTCCCAGCCTGAGAGCATCGAATCTGGAAGCTCTGCGCTCACGATATGGTGGTGCCAGCTCTCCTGGACCTCAAGCTCAAGCTCAAGCCCAACAAACACCCCCTAATCTTCGCAGGGTTCAAGGTAGGAACTCGGTCCTCACCCAGGCTGGACTTTCGAATTCCTTGCAGTCCTCACCCGCCGGTACTGTCTCCAGCCGTTTCCACCGCGAATCCAAGTTTTTTCAGGACTTGAAATCTTTCAATCCTGGTCAGTCTCCATGTTCAGTTACTTTTTTTTTTTTTTCTTTCTCTTTACTTTATCCATACCCTTGATTATTAGCTAATATGCTTGATTCCCCTCTATTAGCTTCAGTCGAACAATTGCAGACCCCTCCGCCTAGAAGCAGTAGTCGATTCCCCAAACCACACGTTAATCATTTGGCTTCAAGCGTTCGTAGTACTAGACAGGGCTCGGTTAGCTCTGACCTCGGATGAAAATCATCATAATAATAATTAATACTAATAATAATGATAATAATAATATAATATGATCAATTGTATATTGTTTTCTCCAACGCTCTCCTCTCCCCCTTCCATACTGGTCTTCCGACTCGCACTTTTATATATACGTATAAATTGATTGTATAATTATATACCTTCTCATTGCTCGGTTAACTATCAGGAAATCTACATGCACTTGTTTCCCCTTTTTTTCCATTCTTTCTTTCATTCATACTTATTATACAAATCAAGAGCTTCAAATATACATATACAATATCATCATCGAGATGATGGTCGAGACAAGGTGGAGGATGGAGCAATAGACGCCCGCCCTCTCCAAAGGACAACTTCTTACTATCACTCTTATTTCCCCCTTTGCTGCATACCTTCTCTCTCGCTCCTTGCTCATCTCCATCTTCCTTTGATAATCTTTCCTCATCTGGCCTGGATATTATCTACACACTCCAATGCTCTCCTTTTCTTCTTCTTCTTCATCATCATCATCATCATCATCATCATCATCATCATCATCATCATCATCATTACCCTCCTCTTCATCTTTGGGCAATCCTTGCTTCTTTTATTTATCTCTTCTCTTTGGTACTTTCATTCACTCATTAACTTTCAAGATTTGTTTATTTATTTATTTTATTTATTTATCTATGTTTTTTTCTTTTTTTAAAAACTATTCTCATATTTATATATTTATATTTATATCCTTGATCTTTAATTTATTCTAATCTACACTACATCTCTGCTAGTAGTATAATATACAAATGATTTCTATGAACATAAAAAACAAAGCAAAAAACAAAAAACAAAAAATATATACTCCCTCTTTGTTTGGGTTTGTTTTGATGTGCTTACTTAAGTATTCTTCTTTGTTGTTATCTCTTGTGATCAATTCATCAGTTCTCTCTCTCTCTCTTTCTGGTTTTGCTCTTTCTGGGCTTCATTTCTGTGGATGTGGGGGGGTTATATGATCATGAAATATGGGACCAAAGGGGGTGAGAAAGAAGGTTGTAATGTATAGATAGGATAACTGGTTTATATATAAAGGTGTTCTCCTTTCCATCATCTTTTCTTCTCTTTTTTTTGATGGGTTTGGATGTCTGGGGTTGGTGATGGGTCTAAAACTTATAATGTGACCAAAATATTCTCATCAATGGGGTCTTTTTTTATGGAATGCACACCAGGAAAAATGAATTGTCACTAGACTACAGGTGACATCAGCCTAGGTTCAATGAGCTGCCCATTAGTAGCAATGTTGGCCTCATGTACAGCCCCTTGTAGGGCACAAAGGGGCCATTGTAGCCTAGTCGGAGGGGAATCAGAGCTAGAAACAGGCCACAGCCATTGTTTCTTGATGTCACCAGACATCAGGTGACAATTTATTTTTATATATGGGTCATATTTTTTACAAAAAAAACTAATGATTAATGTTTGTAAACTTTTTACCAAGCAAAAAAACAAAAAAAAAAAAACAATTAAGTCACAATCTAATGTAATTGAAATAAGAAGAAATGATATCAATATGTACACCACTACCACTAGTGTGTTTTCATAAATTCATGTGGGTGTTTTTCGAAAACCAGTTAATTACATAAATGGTGGATTTGGTCATGTTTGATATCCCCTATTAATTTTTAAGAGGGAGATATGATAGTAATCCATGGTCTTTCTAACCATTTAATTTCCCTACTTCATGTGGAGGGCACACCAATTCTACCAACAGCCAGATTTGGATCAAACTCCTGGTGAATTGAGGTGAGAAAGGTCACACTTTACTGTTGTGTGTGAAGACAGACAAGCAGGGAATTTTCATCTCAAATCAATCATCCATCCTGATAAGTGCTGTCATTGATCAGAACAATCTGAATCATTTTTTTCTTTTTTTTTTTTTTTTTTTTTTTTTTTTTTTTTTTCACCAACAATGGGGTTTGAAACCTCTTGCTTCAACCTGGAATGATAAAAAGAAAATGTTGAGGGTAAAATAGGTGACACAAGAACTGAGAGAGGTGAAGGGATGTCAAGGACATGGTCCAGCACATTGAGTCAAGTGATAATTATCATTCAGTGAGGAAGGATAGCAGTGAGAAGGACAACTAGACTATCATATAGGCCAAGTTGTGGGTGTATAGATTAGAAGCATACTACATAGGGAAATGCTAATACACTATTGCAACAGAAAAGACATAAGACTGATTCATCAAGGTTTATTTCAGCCCCTTCTTTTTGTAAACAGAATTTACTTTAGACATTTGAAAAAAAAGAAGAAAAAGAAAAAGAAAAAAAGATAAGTAGTAGAAAAAAAAAATCAATGATGTGCAGTCATCATTTAATTTCATCCCAAGAAGTATTATCTTCCACTTTTGGAGAGCATGTATGACAGCCAACAGACCTTGTTTATGTACTGGCTAATTATTCTCTGCCAATGTCATTGAGTGAGATTTGTACGCTATAAGCAAAGCCCTCTTCCAGTGCATCCCTTGAAACTGATTCTCATCATTATCCCAAGCTCCTAGTGGTTTGAATGTCAACTTGAGGTGGTTAATTTCTTAGAAAATGTGTAAAATGAGGAGCCAAGGGTTTCCAGACCATCAAGCCTCAACTTTCCTTTTAAAAAAAAAATCATTTCAGAAGCAGTATGGTTTGCTTGACTGGAATTAACAATGCCAACATGGAGTGAAGCATACCTTGCAGGTCAACAGAACCTTCATTCAGGCCGGCATGGGCTGATACCTCCTGCAATCAGGCAGGCTGTTTTTCCTGGTGGGGTTGTGCAGTGTTGACCAAAATTTCATTCAGGCGGTGCACATAGCTTCTAGAGAAATTATTTAGAGTTGAATTTGTTTTTTCCCCCTTTCTTTCCTGGGGATGTGAGTGGGAAATGAAGTAAAAAAAATTCTGACAGTATGAATGTTGGATGTTATTTTTGTGAATTAAATTAGGATGCCTTCATCACCTAGAAACTAATAAGAAAGGATGTTATTCTCTCCTTAATGAATGTGGGGAAATATAAGGTACTGAGAAAGTTTTTTTGAGGCCCACTGCCAGCATAATTGCCTAGGTTGAAGTCATCAAAGTTAAACTTGGATGTAATCCACTAATTTGAACCTGGTTGATCTCAAATTATGAAATCTAAACACAAAGAACCCTTGGGTTTATATATCATTGGTTGACTGGATTTATATTTCACTGGTTGACCGGTTTTATATTTCATTGGTTGACATTGACCTATTTAAAATTGTTTGGATGCATCCTAGTTTGACTGGGTGACTTCAACCTAGGAAACTATGCTGGTAGCTAGGGATGTATATATTTTCACATGTAAAAGATTTTGAATCAAAATTTATTGCCTAAAAGAAAGCCAACACACTTTAAGAATAAAACATTTATAATGAGAAGAACAAGAGATTTAAGAAGGAAGAGTTAAAAAGGTAGCAACCAAAATTTGGATAATCAAGGACATGTAGAGAGGATGGAAAAGTGTGTGAGAACAAGGAAGGAAGAGAAGAAGAGAAGATGCTGAAGAAAGAATTGGTTAGTTGATGAGGCCGGACAAGCAAAGTTGGAGGTTGGGTAAGATCTCACCATACAAGGAACAACTGAGTACAAGTGGATTTTCTGAGGAAGAAGAGTAAGAGAAGAATATGAAAGAAGTAAGAAGGGTATTGAAGTGACTGTTGGTGAGGTGAGTTGAGTTGAGTTAAGTTGTTTGAGTATTGAGAGAAGATTGAGGATATTGTAGATGGATGATGGGATTAACAAGGGATTGAAGAAGAGAAAGGGGTGAGGGTCAAGCAGAATAGAGGAAGAGAGATGTCACAAGTGTGACAGGGAAGTGATTTTTACAACATGTACATTTACATAAAACCCTTTCATCAATCAAGATCTATGAGTATTACATTTCTTGGCTTCTCTGAGAAGTCTGACACCCATTTCTTGTAAGTCTTGATCCTTAAATGATGATAAGCAATGTAAATAAGATTTATAATCCTAAGATCTATAAGCATAACAGCAGAAGATGTCTAGATTAAATGGTCCCAGTACAAATCTGTGTGTCTGCAAATCCCTGGTGAAGTTTGGGGTCATGGGTTAAATTCCAGTGTTGCATATTTATTCTAGTTCCTAAAAATGATGACAATGGGGATAATTTCACGTGACAGAAAAGGAACTAGTTGGTAGCATTATCAATACGTAGTAATGAGATGTAATACAAGTGCCCGTGAGGTTTTTTTCAAACATTATTTTGCTGGCGCTGTAGTCGAAACCATACAGCCCCCGTCAATTGAAATTTGCCCAGTCAATCCCTGTTCAAGATTGAATAAATAACATCAAAAGGGATGTAAATATATTTTCAAACGTCTAAGAAAAAAAATGGCACATAGAAAATCTGATTTAGGCTTACCAATTTGCTGCAAATATCCTGTAACCTCTTAAATCCACCGTCACGGTGTCCATTTGTCAGCATTCGTCCAGCAGTGCTATTTCAAGTTTATTCCACAATTTTTAAAATATGTTAGTTATGATTAAAACACCCTTTTTGGCCGATCCTCCCTGAGAAACACTTACGCTAGGGCTACGCCTGGGCATGATAGAACAACCTAAATATCAGGTAGAATGATGACTTCAGCACTTTCAATCCATGTTTCTTTCCCGGTTGATGAACAAAAAATAAATGTATACATACTCGGCAGGTTCCAGAAACAGATTCAATCGAACTTCCGCCACTTCGCAGGGCCTTGTTTTTGCCTTGGAAGTCTAGATTGTAAAATGCGCTATAATTTAGGTTGGTCGGGAGGAGCCCTCACCAAGTATCAACAATGGAACGATATATATCGGATCCGATAAAAAACGGATTATAGTCCAGATGAAGTGACCAGATAACTTACACGTTGCAATCACGGACTGCCACACCAGGGTGGTTTGAGTCTACCTGATCGCAATAAGGCACTGTCTCCGATGTCCATACGTCTCGTGGCCCCAAGGTCAACGTCGCCACTTGCGTTGAGGAGCCGAGTAAGAAAAATAAGACACTGGCCACCAAAGTGCTACGCAATTTGAATAATCCCATGTTGGTTTTGTGTGCCAGGGTTTGAGGTTGAGAAACAAATGTGTCGCAACTAGTAAAGAAATGAAGGGCAGGCTGAGGAAGCTGTGGAGAATTGATAATGAAGTGAATGCTGGATTTTTCTGTGCCTTGCGTCATACCAACGTTTTGGCTCTATATTTATCGACGGAGCAAGCATAGCAAAGGCTATGATAGCTCTGGCCATTTCGGGCTTCGCCCCTTCGGCCGGGGAACAGATGGCCTTTGTGCAGATGTTTTGCCAGACTCGCTGGGTGCAAGTTCTCTCCTAAACAACCGATGACTTTCCGCTTGGTTTCCGGTCCGAAGAACACTAGCCTTTCCCGGTCACAGGAGTGTTTCCTACTTCATCGAGGACGAAGAGGAACGATCACCATGACTGTTCCCCTCTAACCGATGCCTCAAGTCGATAAACGTTTGAAGTTAGATGACAACCTTTCGTTCGAAGATGTTTCCCCTCATATTGTCTTGTGCTTGCATCTCTATCATCGAAAAAACGATCTGGTTTCTCCATAGGCCTCGAGCTCTAATGTCGAGGGAAACGATTTGTTGTTAGGCATTGGATGGTTACTCGGAAACAATTGGTTGTTAGGCATCGGTAGTCACTCATAGTTTGTGATTCACTTGTCTCGCCGATTCGATCAATGTGCTACTGGAATTATGACTGTCCAACGGGTTGAGAAGTGTTCGGAAGGATAAAGTCCAGACAGAGCATAAAAGAGAGCTTTCAGATGGCTAGATTGATGGGCAGAACAACAGAACATCTAGTTTTCTTACAATCTTTGATTTACACACAATCTTTTATTTGACTTAGCCCAATACAGCTCCTTCAACCTAACCTTCATTTTTGATCAATACAGCAATCTATATTATTTCTCATCATCAAACCAGCCCAGTTCTTCCAAACTCAACATGTCATTCTTCAGCCTACGCAGTACTACTTTGCTAGCTACCGTGTTATTCATCATCCTTAGCATTCACACTCAAGTGGAGAGCGCTGCCCTAGAGCGAAGAGATGATCGTTGTAATCCCCTGAACCAAAACCTGGTGCCTCATGATTGTGCCGTGTAAGTCTTTTGCTCATCATGTGCATCCGGGCTATATAATTCTGTCCGTATTGACGTTTGGCGAATAATTTTGACAACTTGGTCAATCTAGCGCATTCCAAAACCTCGATTTCGAAGGCAGATCCCATAGTCTCCAGAACCCAAGCGCCGTCAATGCCGCTTCTGGAACGTGCCGAGTATGTACCACATTTATTTTTCGCCCAAAAGGAAGGAAGCCTGTTTTGATAGATCTATTGGAAAATTTCCAATCAACATAGGTTATCGTTGACTGTCCCAGCGGAGTCAAAGTGTAAGTAATTTTCATAATGTTTTAATCAAAAAATCATTTCTCAGTATTGATAAAGAATAACAAAAACAGCTCTGCTGGCCGGCTTCTGGATATGCATGGAGAAAATGGATTTGCCAAGCTGCAGCAGATTTGCACCAAACATGTCAGTGACATTCTCCACATTCTCGATGTGGATAGATGTATAGTCTGGGGCTTGGGGAAACCATCGACGATTTATCTGACATTTCTGGTTTCATGCATCCTCAACAGGGAAAAGCCGGGCAAATGTTTGTCAGCGGGGGCTGTCAAGTCAGAACCGAATTGGCATCAGCGTGAAACATGGAGAACGTTTTGAGAGAATAAAACACAGACACTACATTACACTTCAATTTCTTCCTTCTGAGCCATTTGTTTAATTGCAATTGATCTCCTTTAAGTCATTTTTCACCTGCATTAAATTCTACGAACTGTTGTATGATTTCATTTAGCATGTATAAACACAGTTCTTGACATACAATGTCCATGAAATAAAATGCCTTAAATTCATAAATACTAAGAAAGCTGTGCCTGTTTTATGTTTTATTGCTCAAAGATAAGAACCAGAAACTATGACAAAAGATTAGAAAGGTATAGTGATGGGAAATAATGAAATGAAAGAGAAGAATAATAAACCAACCCTCAATGGATTTATATTGTAACTGATGAGCTAAACTGGCGCTGAGGATGAGTGAGCAAGTGATTAGAGTGGATGATCATTGCATTAGTAATGAAGACATGAATAAGAAAGAAGAGAAAAACAAGGATTGATAGAAAGAGAAATTGTGGATACATACCTGAGGATGAGTGAGCAAGTGATTAGAGTGGATGAAGAAGAGACTCTAATCACTGTCAGTTCCTCAGGTAAGTATAGGACCCAATGTGTGACATGCTGATGACAGATATGCAACAGTACAAGAGAGGGCTATGCAACTAGCTCAACATTAACTGAGATAAACAATTGATAAGATGGACTGAATAGTAGGAGACTAATGGAATGGGATTTGAGGATAAGATCAGTTATTGATTTTAGATGAAGAAGAATGGAAATGAAAACAAACCCTAAAGATTATAGGTGATAGCTATTTTGTAGTTTTAATAAGTAGTGATCAAGAACAGACTGGGTGACTAAGAATAAAAGGAAGAGAAGATTAGCTGTGATGTTATGATGATGAATGATTGAAGTTGAAATGCATGATGGTTGCATTTCCCACCAAGTTGGAAGCTACAAAGGCTGTCCAGAGTTAAAGCTTCTTGAAGGTGAATGTTGAAGGAGATGGGGAATCTTGGTCTTGCTGATTTGTGACTTGAGTGACTTCAATGGTGAGTGAGAAGTGAAGAAGAGAGAAAGGAGGGAATCAGGATCCTTTGTGATTTAGTTGTTGCAGGTGTCACAACAGTGTTGCACTAACAACATTCCAACAAATACTTGGGGAGCTGGGGCTCAAAAGCACAAAGGATTATTTTTATAATCTTTCTTCCCCTTAGATAAACAAACTTATGAGATTCTATGGGTAGGGACAGCTATAGACAAACTGCATCTGAAATGGATATAGAATGTGAGCAGGTTTTTGCATGTTTAGTTCAAAACAACATGAAAGAGGGGGGGAAAGATCAAGAGTGCAGTACACTCAGGGACTCAGATCATCAGAAGAGAAGTCTTTAGTAGAGCAGGTCTCACTGAAATGGGCTCAGAACTAATTTGGATTGTATTTCTGAAACCCCCAAAAAGTCTTGGAAATTGATGGGGTTGACAGAATCAAAGATATTCTGATATATCCAACCAAACTCAATATGCAATCCTGTTGCCTTGAATCAAGTGGGCCTACAATTTTTCAGTACTGTCAACCTTGGCCTTCATTGAACTGCAGAAAAGTCTTGAGCCACAACACACCCTTGGGTTTACATTTCATTGGCTGAGATCAAACTATTTTAAATTATTTGGTATACCAGTTTAACTGGGATGAACTCAACCTAGGAAAAGATTCTGTTAGTGATAATTTAAAATCTCCTTGAATACAGATTTTTAATCAAAAAAAGAAAATATGACCATGAATTAACAATTTGGGGAAAAAGATCACCAAGCTTTTGTTACCAGGTGCAATTTCTATACCTAGGTTGGTTTAAACTCTTGATGAGATGATGGAAATATCTTTATCAAGAATGAACCACAAAATTTCTGGAAAAATTAGAAACAAAAGAGAAAGGAAGGGAAAAAAAACATAAGAAGATAAAGAGAAAAAAGGCTTGGACAATTTTGAGCATGATAATATTATTCAGATAAATGAATAATACTGAGACTATGATGTGTTAAATGTCTATCCTGACATCTTATTTTATTCTATGATATGACCAACTTACATATCAGTATGCAAATTGAATCAAGTTTAACTCTTAATTCCAACCCACACAACCCAGATGAAGTTTTTCCTCTCAAAAAACCACAACTTTAGTCCCTTCCCAAACTGGTAAGCTCTTACTTGATTGTTTTTGCAACATTTGCTTTTCAGATCTTCAATCCCATTTTCCACTTTTCTAGAACCATAAAATTCAGGTGCTTGAGCTAATTAGCATAGGTGGTGGTATAATCACAGTTAATTTCTCTTGTGCCTATTGATTTCTTTCCTCATCTTTCTAAAAAACATTTTCAGATATTTATCTTTTTTTCACTTTCTTAGGCTTTCTGCAATTAACTTCATCATCTCCTATCATATTTTTATGGGTTTCCATTTTTGAGTTGGAGTACTGATTAGATATATAACAGGTATTTATTAATCTAACTCATTTTTATTGCTGAGACTTGAATCTCTGTTTTAATATAATCTTTTAATCTCATCTCAATTTATTCTTTGCTATCTTTCAGTTATAATACTACTATTAGAGTTTATTATTAGCTGCAATAAAGCATTTGAATTCAAAATCTCACATAATATAGGGGGTATCAAATATGACCAAATCAACTATTGTTTAATTGAATGGTTTGATAAAACTGACTATTTCAGAAACATTTTTAGTCCTGTATCTACCCTCTTTTGAAACCAATGGATGAAGAAGAGTATATTTGGATGATTGTCTGGTTTCAAAAGTGTATTTAGTCATATTTTATACCCCCTAATAAATAATATCCCACTTCTGGAATATTTGTCTGGGTTGAGGTTATACCAGTCAAGCTAGTATGCAAGCAAATGAATTGAAACTGGTTTATCTCAACTGGTAAAATCCAAACCCAAGGGGCTATTTTGTCATTTGTGATTAACAAATTTTAAGTTGGTTGATTGCATCCCAGTTTGAATGGGATACCCTGAACCAAGCAAGATTTGCTGGAAGTGTAGTATACATATTTCAGCCACAGATTCCATATCACAGTACCTGTCATGTCCCCAGTCAAAACAAGGATTGATACCATTACTACTAATAGGGGGTATCAAATATGACCAAATCCACAATTAAAACCAGTTAATTAGGCTTTTCAACAAAATTTAACCTTTCAGAGCTTTGCATCTTTTTATATTGATATCCATGGTTTTTAAAAATGGTGGATTTTCAAAAAAAGTTGATTAGATAATGGAGTATTTGGTCATATTTGACACCCCCTAATATAATTATTATCATTATGACTATTATTACTTGAGTAATAACCCTTTTTATTCATTATAGTACATGTTTACAAGTATTAACACAAGTAACTTATACATAAATTTACAATAGGTGGTATCAAATATGACCAAATCCACAACTAAAACAAGTGAATTAGGTTTTTCAACAAAATGTCAATTTTTAGAATTCTGAACCATTTTATATTGATATCCATGGTGTTTAAAAATTGTGGATTTTCAAAACCAGTTAGTTAGATAATGGTGGATTTAGTCATATTTGATACCCCCTAATACACATTCATTTAATTACTAAAATAACACATGAAAAACTCAGGTTATGCTTTGAACTATTTTTATACAAGCCATGTAGCTTATAGGCCATTTACCTTGCCTTACATGTAAGATAACCAGAGGAATAGATGTCACTCATTTTTTCTTACTACACCCATATTACTTAAACTTCAAATATTTTGTTTATAATAGGGGGTATCAAATATGACCAAATCCACCATTAAAACCCGTTGATTAGAAATTGCCAAATCCATGATTTCTAATCAACGGGTTTTCAAAACGGGGTAGCTAAAAAGCAAACAGATTTTGAAAATGAAACACCCTGGTTTTCCATCCAAATCCTTCAATTCCAAAATAACCCATTAAAATCACATCTCACATCAGCTCACACCTCACCATTAAATCCATTTCCTCTTGTCAAACCAAGCAAACATCACACCTCACCTCAAAAAATCATGCAACAAGCACCCTTTCAAAAAAAGCAACTATTTCAAGCAGCCAACTCTGCTGCAACAGTATTGATCTTAGACTCAGATAACAATGACTCAGGACTTGAAGATTTCTATTTTTATTGTCAATCAAAACTCCAGAAACAACACCTAGGCTCAAACAGGGACTCTTTGAGGTCAATTATATTGACATCCAGTTCCAGAGTATTGGCAGATAGAGAGGGGGCCAAGATTTGAACGCAAAGGTTGACGGAAACCAAAGTCAACCAAAACACCCCAAGTAACCACAAACTTTACAGCTAATACATTACAAACCGTTCATCCAGTCAGTCAGCCAAGTTCCAGGATGCCCAAAGCTTACCCAAAGGACTATATCCCAGCAGGCCCAGTTGGAGCACCTGCAACGATTGTGTAAGTTGAACTTCCCCTCTCTCTCTCTCTCTCTCCATACTACATCTCTTCTTTTTGGACTGACTTGGTTGACTTAGTGAACCCCAGGCTGCACTGTTCCTCTTCACCGGCTTCCAGCCTCTATCAACTATCAATGGGAAGAACATAGCCTCATACTACATCAAGGAGAGTCAGCATCATTCAGCATCTTTTCCCTGAGTTTCCTTTGTGTTATGTTCCCCAAGCTGACCCATAATTGATTATCTTTGTGATTGGTAGTGTATTGGATGTGGAGGAAAGATCCAAGCTCGGTTCATGCATCCTGGAACGTCTATTTCTCTGGCTTGGACAAGGGATTACCTTCTGAGTACGCTTTCTGACCTCCCCCTGGGCTCATAAGCATGCCTCAGCCGGCTGGCGGTGTGAGAACTCCTTTGGGACGGATGGCAGTTCTGTGAGGGGTAATTAACAATAGGCTATTCCAACTAAGTAATCCTACTGTTACAGGTGGTTTGAAAGTCCTGCCCCTCAGTTATACTACACAGAATTCTTACAACAAAATTTATTTATTGCTGTGGCGTAAAACTTTATGACAGAGAAAACTATGAGTAGCAATCCCTTATCAGACTTAGATCAGATGTTTGTTAGCAGAGAAAAGATATGTATGTTCTGGGGTGGATGATGAGTCAATGTGACTATTCAAATTGTATTGCCTTCTTTCTTATCCTTCAGCTAAGAGAGCAATGTGATGATAACACTTTGCTTTTAAGAGCACAACAAAGGGGCAACACTACTTATTTACCTGTTATTCTTCTCTAAGGTATGAAAGGTATGCTCAGAGGCAAACTTGATTAAGATCACTATTGGATGCTATGTGTGTTTTTGGTGTTGTGCAACTATGAATAGAATTACTTCTCCCAAACTGGCATGATTTTCCTTCTTGGGGGGAACAACCTCCCCTTTATATAGTAAAATATGAGGCATTTTAGCTGGTGAGGAAAAATATGAGGCATTTTAGCTGGTGAGTCCTAGACAAGCATGTGATGATTCATGTGACTATACATGTGACTCTACGTGTGACTATACATGTGACTCTGCGTGTGACTATACATTAAACTCTAACTATGTACTTATAGTTTAAAAAAACAAGTGCAGCTGGCCCTGTGGTTGTTCAGAGAGTGACTATGGGTTAAATACCCGGCAGAATCCAATTTTTCCATAAAAAAACTAGTAATATCCCTCCTTCTTGATATAACACTATGCTTTTATGTACTTTTGATACTTGAACACATTTAGCACACCACAGCGTCCCTCATCTCAAAACCGTGATGACAATATAGACAACCCGGATGCCGAGGGGGAAACAGACCCTGAAGAATTGGAAATCAACCCTCCAGCCTCACAAGTCTCTTTGTCGTACAACCATCCTGCGGCCCCACACATCCCCAGGAGCTCAACTAATCTGTCACAATGCCCACATTCCACTATTGTGGAAAGTCACCCACACCGGGCTTGCTACTGCTATCCAACTGAAATATTTGTTGATCCTACATCCAAAAAATCCCGGCATCACACCCCAAGTCTAGAAAATCCTCCCTCATGTGGTGCAAGCCCAGTCCCTCAACAGGGCTCCTCTTCCTCTCATCAAAAGACTGTGCATATTGACCCAAGGCAAACCGGCCCAAACTTCCCAAGCCACCTATTCACTCCCCACCCAACTGTCATAACAGCCAAACACTTGAAAGGCATGAAGATCTCCCGCACCACAACCACTAAGGCAGTCAACAGTTCCAGTTCAAACCCCAGCAAGAGGTCAACAGCCCCTCCTTGCCCTGCAAGGTCAACACAAGATGTATGTGAGTCATTCCCCTCTCCTCTGAACATTAAACACTTCTGGAACTCATGTTGTTCTGTCTGTTGCAGCTGTGGAACTATTTTTACCAGGCCCACTGCTTCCAAGATCAGTGGTAGAAAACTTGAACAACAATTTGGCGCGTGGCATTGTATGGTCCATCACATCAGCTGAGAAGATGATAAAGAACATCACCTATTTCCTCAATCACCTCCCCCAAATGCTCTCTTGTCATGGCCCAATGGACCACAGTTTCAAGGAAAGAGTTTGGCGGGATGTTACAATAACTCTGGCTGCTTGCAAATCAGGTAATTCTCCTAGTTACTATCTATTTAATTAAAAATGACACTGACTAATTTTTGTGGTACAGTTAAGAAAAAATTCTCCACCCTGCTACTTCAATGTCTCTGATCACTCATGACATGATCAACATGGATCAGATTGAAGTTGTCCGGGCCAACAAAAGCAAGACAATAACCAACCAATTTCATGTCCACACAATGGCCTCAAATATGGCATCATTCATCTCTCCTCCTGACACGGCATACCTCCGACTCAAATCTGCTTTACATCAATTCTGGGCTTTTCTTCATCTTGAACAGCAGGGCGCCCAATGGGACCCCCTTCCACTAGATACAACAAAGGTCCACTCTGCTCACTGGGGCTTCCAATGAACCTACAAGAACCTGGGGACATTTGATTCAATTTCACCAAACCTTGGCGGCCTCATGCTTGTGTCACAGCACCTGGTTGGGGAAATGTCAGCTCTGGCGTATATCTGCAGCTTATATGACTTTACCCGTCCACGTCCAAAGCATACAAGGACGGATGAGTGCTCCACAAAGAATACACCCTCTCAGATCCAGATGCTAGCTGGTCTGCTTGTTTTTGGTCCAACATTGGTCTTCACATTCAACAGACAGACTGCCTCCTCTGCCAATGCTTCAGCCTTGCTAGAATTTGGGGCCAAAGTCCTTAAACAAAAGGTGGATGGTGGTATTAATCTCCCAATGCCCCACCAAACTTCAGATAATCTTTGTATATATTTTCTGGACTTCTTGTGTGCTATGGTCTTCAACAATATTGGTGAGAACAGACTCCCCCAAGTGGATTGGGAAAGAACCTACAAAGAATTTCACCACTACTTTGCTACTCACCACCTACTCCACATTTTTTCTCAAGATATAGAAATAGCTTTTTCCAACTATCACTTCTGACTTGTATGGTAATTAACTCCTAGCCTGTGTCTCCAGCTCTACATGTTGCATGTTCTATTGATCACTTCCATCCAAATGATACATTATTTGCCTTTTGGTTTATCTTTTTCCTACATTATACATGTCAGTCTTGGTGTGAAACTAAAAATTATTATAGATATGATATTGATCTAGGTATGGACGGTGGAGGGAAAGGTACTAGGCCAAGCTTGACTATAACATGTATCCAGTGATTCCTGTTAATTAGTGCAAGGTAGATTGGGCTGGATGGTTTGGGCTCGGGTGCAAAAGTTGAAGGGAGAAACATCATGCAGCCAGCTGCTTGGTCATTTGTGAGGAACACCACTGGCCTATTGTATGCATTTGCCAGAATAGGACCACCATCAAGCCTGCCCATCCACTTGGAAGTGGGCACTGGTCCCTTGGGATTCTCCACATGAATGCTCTTGTAGGTCTTCTCGAAAAGTTCTGGTCCACCTAGCTTCCTGGTCCAAAGTGGCCTGTTGATGTGCAGCTTGTGTAACATGTCCAATTGCACTTGATACCACCCATTGTCTTTAGCATACGGGCCCTTGGGTTTTTCAGCAGCCAATGCATGTGCCACACAAGAATACCCACATTTTCCATCCCCTTTTGGGTTATAAGTTGATTGGACATACTTTAATGCCAGATTTGGGAATCTGATACAATAATGTTTTGCGGTCAATCCGGAAAATGTGTCAATTAAATAACTCTGACCTGCAGCAGGGTATCAATGATGATGAGAAAGATGCATAGATATTACGCAATATGACCAGATGACTTGAGTTCAGGCCATGTAGCCTTGTGTTGAAACCTTAGACTTGAGAAGAACAAAAATCACCAATCCACTATCCGCTATCCCTTAATTCATTGTTGAATAATCCTTTCTGTCAACAATCTAGTAACCAATCAATTGACTCAAATAGACAACTAATATTTAGGAGGAGCCTGGATATAAATCCAGTGGGGGTATACTTGGTCTCCAACTATTTCAATTGTTTCATCTTATTGTCATTTAAACCTTTATTGATCTTGTTTCTTTATTACAGGCTTGCTGTTATTTATTTTCTCTCCTAGTATGTCTAATTTAAACAGTGGGCCGCTACGCTACACTATTTCACAGGTAACTGTTAGTGTAGCGGTGTGGTAGACATTTCTGTTCTGGAGGGAAAAATTTAAAGTTTTTTTTACATATATATTTTACAACACCCCACTATCTTTTTCACCCCAGTAATTTTAGTTTACATACACATGTACACTAGGTGTGCTGTATAAAGGGTATATATCTAAATTACCTCTGTATTTCTGTATAAATGAGGCTGTGTAGCAACCACAAGCCACATACAGCCTGCTGCATAGTAACCATTGGGGCAGTGCAAGCCACTCAAGCAGACTACACAGCAATACAGAAAGCTGTGCAGGTCACTTGATATAAATACATAGCAACCAGAAGGCTGTGCAAGCCACACTTGTAACTAGATCACTAGCTAAATTTGCTCATTACTACACTGCCACCCTGTATGCAGCTGTATTCTGCACAGAATTCCAGCTAAAAA
Source organism: Puccinia hordei (assembly GCA_007896445.1). Classification (NCBI taxonomy): domain Eukaryota; kingdom Fungi; phylum Basidiomycota; class Pucciniomycetes; order Pucciniales; family Pucciniaceae; genus Puccinia; species Puccinia hordei. The sequence goes on from RDRW01000296.1 coordinate 98,815, forward strand.
GCCTCATTTGTAAAAGCACACCAGCTAAAACCCCTCATGTAACTAGACCACCAGCATAAATGCCTCACATTTCACTATATAAGGAGGGGCTCTCCCTTCCTCTTTCCCCATCTGATCCCATCTCATCAGACCAGATCATCAGACCAGTCCCCCCCCATCTGATTAAAATTAATTACTACAATTTAAACTCTCCGCCACTTAACAAATACTGAAACTTTGCAATATACATATCACATTCACAACCAATCCAATCTAGGAACTTGTGCTATAATTATTCAACTACACTAGACCCCTGTCTTCTTCTTCCAGCCTAGCTGGGGGTGTTGTTAGTCTTTTGCGTTCAGAGAGGCAGGGTTTTTCACCCCTCAATACTTCTCTACATTCAGCCAAAAGAGGTGAAAACCACTTTTGGAGTCTCACAGCGGGTTTCTTTTTTCCCAGAAATTTTGTAGCGTTAGCTGAAATTACACTCTGCTACACTAACAGTTAGTGTAGCAAAAAACTTTTCAATGATGAGGTTGACACTGATTAGGTGTTTTTCAGTCACTTGTAATATAGCAGGAGTGATAAATTACCCTGTCTTAGGTCAAAGCTGGTCCACTTGGCTCAATTAGGATCCTGTACTTGCACAAGTAAAACAATCAAAAATCTTTACTTGCACAAGTAAAGCAATCAAAATGCTGTTACAACTCCTGTATTTGAGAAAGTACAGAAATCAAAACAGCTTCTTTCTAATTTATTTATTTTTAATTTCTATCTTTAAGTTTTTTTTTTTTTTTTTACAAAACAAATTGTTCTTCCAAAAAAACACTCCACTGTGGCTTTGGCATTGGATCTTCTTCTTCTTCTTTGGGACATTTGGCCTCTTGTGACAACCATGTGACCTGCATGGTGACACTGATCTTCACCGTACATCTATGGTTGTTGCTTAATGTAGTGCCCAAAGACTCCATTGAAGAAGAAGATCAAATGCCAATTCCTATTGTAGAGGAAAATTAATTAGTGTAGCACTAAACTAACAGTTAGCTCACCGCAAAAGGGCACTACGCTAACAGTCAGTGTAGCTGAAAAGAGCGCTGTGAGAACTCCTTTTGCCAGCATGACCTAGGATGAAGTCATCCCAGTTAAACTGTGCAGGTTGAAATCAACTGATGAAATAGGGACATATTTCATTGTTATAACCTACTTTAAATTGTTGTTTGCATTAGTTTAACTGGGAGAACTCAACCTAGGCAATATGCTATGACAGTTATTTATAGTATTTCAGGTATGTATGAAGTTATTACTTTTAAGGGTGGTTTGAAAGACCTGCCCCTCTATTTACTACAAGAGTTAACACAACAATTTTATTTATTGTTGTGTAATGAAGCTGTGCCTGTTTATTTGTTTTATTGCTCAAAGATAAGAACCAGAAACTATAACAAAAGATTAGAAAGGTATAATGATGGGAAATGAAATGAATGAAAGAGAACCAACCCTCAATGGTTGTTTTTAACTAAGATAATTAATTGATAAGATGGACTGAATAGTAAGAGACTAATGGACTGAGATTTGAGGATAAGATCAGTTATTGATTTTAAATGAGAAAGAATGGAAATGAAAACAAACCCTGATAGCTAATTTATTGTTTTAATAAGTAGTGGTCAAGATCAGACTGAGTGACTAAGAATAAAAGAAGAGAGGATTAGTGATTTTGATGATGATGAATGATTGAAGTTGAAATGCATGATGGTTGCATTTCTCACCAATTTGGAAGCTACAAAGGCTATCCAGAGTTAAAGCTTCTTGGAGTTGAATGTTGAAGGAGATGGGGAATCTTGATCTTGCTGGTGTGTGACTTGATGATTTGATTGACTTCGATGGTGAGTGAGAAGTGAGGACTGGATGGAGAGAGGAATTGGGATCCTTTGTGATTCAGTTGTAAGTTTCACAACAGTGTTACACTGACAACATTCCAACATTGTGGCTGATGAATTTCTTTTTGTTTTCTTTAAGAGAACTATTTATGTAGTAATCTCTTATCAGACAAAGATCTAATTTCAACGTACAAATAATCAGCAATGAGCTTGATGACGGGATCAGGGAAGTAGATAGTGGATGGATTGTTACAGAAAGTTCTGGTAAATAGAATACAAGCTTTTTGGAATTGATGAGGAACAATTATTTATATGTTTATGATTTATTGATTTATTTCTTTCTTTTTAGATGTAGTCTGAGGAAATGAATAAAAGGATGTTTTTGGTATAATGTGAAATATTCAAAGTGTTGTACCCTCTTCCTTAAACTTCAGTTAAAAGAGCACAATTTTCCTTTGTGTTTCTTTTTTGTATTTTAAACTGATATGAAAGATTCTGTTGTGGGTCACCTGATTAAGATCACACTATTATATGGATGGGTAATTTTATTTAGTTTGCTAGCTGGATGGTGGGGAGTGGGATTAATCCAATTTATCTCTATCCCTGCCTCCTTATATAGTAAAATATTAGGGATTTTTGCTGGTGGGACATCTTATTGAGGTATTTATGCTGGTTGGGTTTCTTTTTCTACACTGCCTATATGCATGGAGTGCATAAAGTGATCTATTTCTGCTGGTGATGTTTTCTAATCCTGCACTGCTTCATGTGGGGAGTGCATAAAGTGAGCTATTTCTGCTGGTGAGGTTATGTACTTAGGCTGTGCCACAGAGCATGTGCTGTGTCTTGTGCCCAGCACTAAACTACATACTACTTCTATATATATACTATGTAGGTCTAGAACAATAGAAGATACTTATTGATCTTTCTCTTTTATTTCATCAATTTATCTTGCTTATGTTTCTATTCCTTCATTGTTTAAGTTTTTAATGCTATTAGAATTTGATATCAGCTCCAATAAAGTAATTGACCCAAAATTCCTACAAAATGGTTAATGGATAGTGTCAGGCATTGAGACAATAAGCCCACATGTCTCCAAAATAATACAAGTCACATAACCCAATGGTTAAGGACTTGTGTTTACAAAAAAGGGAATAAAATGAACCAAGTAAATTATCTTAAGTTTATAAGTTCAATTCCCATATGACTCATAATTTTTCTACTTATTTTATCTAATATTTATAAACTAACTTCAAGAAATTCTAATTTAAGGAGAGATTAATATCTCTCCATGAATTTACCATACTTTATTACAATTTACTTATATCTCCTTCAAGGAGACTATTATCATAAATTACCCCAGATAATACAAACTCCTTGAGTTATTACATTGGGGATAACATATTGTGTAATATTTAAGGGGCTGAGATTTCCTTCTAAAGGGAATTTCCCCCAGATTATTACCATACAAACCTGCTTAACTTACTATTATTTAGTGAGTGGGGTTTATATTATAATCAACCAAATCTTCCTTTCTCTTTATCCCTTATCATCTTTCCTAGTCACTAGAATCTTTATTCAAGTGACTAGAAGTCCTCTCCTACTCACAGGGAGCAGTTGAAGCAATTAGCGCTGAGCTTTGCATAGCCGCATTCCTTTTTTACACAACGGTGCTAGCTCTTCCGCTGTAACAAGCATAGAATTGCTTATTTCCACTGGCTGTATAAGCTATAGTGAGACCTTTAAAACAAACTAAATACTGAATATCAGTATTGTACACAAGTTTGAGATTCTACCCCACGTCACATAAGAGACGGGGGCTGACAGATAGCATCCAAGATACTGTTGAGTCACCAGAAATGGTAGTCCTTAGATCTAAGAGTTTAGTATGAAATTGTTGAAGTTGATAGTCAAATGTCCACTTGATTAAGTGTCACACAAAATGTAATTGAAATTCTTGAAGCTGAGGAAGCATTTGAAGTTTGACGGAAAAGTGGCTGACTGTACCACATTCAGCTGAGCCTCAAGAGAGGGAGTGTGACAGCACAGCATTCCAAATAAAAAGCCACATTTGTAAAAGCACACTAGCTAAACCCCCTTATGTAACTAGAACACCAGCATACATGCCTCACATTCTGCTATATATCTTCAATTCCAAACAGTTGTGGAGGGATGAACAAATAAGGAGCCAATGAGACTAGATTTGTTGGTGCAACCACAACAGCCTGTGCACAATCAACTTTTCCAAACACAGTATTGTAAAAATAAAGCAAATACCTGAATTGTGAGGTAGGAACACAGAGCTGTTTGGGAAAGAGGTTTATAATTGGCAAAAGTACAATGTGTTGAGATTTGACCTTCAGAAATTTATGCTCGAGATATGAGAGACAATCTTGAGGAACTTGGTTGGATCAAGGAGCAAGGGATAAAAAGATAAAATTCTCCGACTTGATGATTTTATTTCAAACAGAAAGAGCTGACTCATATAGTCACAACTAGAGAGCCCCCTGGCAAGATCCAAAGGGGGCCTAGGTGACTAAAAACAAACAAACAATAAAAGTATACACTACTTAGACTAGCAGCATACACAGTGATTAATAAATAAAACTAGTAAGATACTAGAGTGAAGGTTAAACTGGAAAAATACCAGGGTACAAGTAAAACTGGAAAACAACAGAGTGATAATAAAGCTACCAATAAGTAGAGTGATGTAAAAGAACATAATGTTGAGTGAATTATAATATAAACTACTTCTTTGTAGAGTGATTTAATTGATTTATCATAACGTAAGGGGGGGTTTAATTGATATTGAGGATAGTGGAATTTTAAGATGGGGAATTGTGAGCGGAAGAGATTGGAAATCTGACACAATGAGTTCTTGTTCTCTTCCTTTGCTGTCTTCAAGTCTATATATTTGTTTGACCATCCCACACCCAACCTTACTGATGATCTTAAACAACACACAGTTGTGTGGTTTCATTGTTCCAACTGCAAACCCAATAACATGAGATGGCCAAATTGGTTTTTCCCATCCAGGCAGGACCTCTCTCCTTGCTGTGCACTGAGTTGGAATCCCTGGGTATGATTGAAAGATCCTTGCGGATAAAATCCTGAAAGATTGGCTGGTATATCTGATTGGATACGCTAAGGGGTGAGGGTTAGGCCGTGAGTGACATATCAGCCTGTTAGAAGGAGTCGATGTATGTATGTATCTTAGAGATCGACTTCGCCTACGAGGTAAAGCTTGCTGCTCAAACTGACATTGATCACAACCTACAAATCAGCGTCTCGACCGGCGTAAGTAGTTAACCCATGTCCAAGTGTGATAGAGCGGTTTTTAAGTGACCGACACCGTGGTGATCACTTGGGCAACCAACCCAACAGGATTCAGGAGACTCAGAAACCACAGCCGGGTTAATTTCGAGTCATCGGTAGTTCTGGAAACAGTGATCCCGCATTGAGTCAGGAGAACGGTTTCGCCCTCCCGAGCGAATGAAGCTTCGGCTAGAGCCAGTCGACCGAGGTCTCCTGAATAAATTTGTGCTCGCTAATAAAAGCCGTGTGGTTGGAAGGTTTTGAGATACCAATTTGTTCCTTCCTCAGTTTTCGTCACATTGTTCCTCAAAACAGCTTCAACACCACGCTATTTCCAAGCAAGCCTTTCATTTACCAACTTATATAAACTCTCACACAGATCTCTAAGAGACTCATCATTCACGTCATTCTTTTTCTCAGTTGAACATGTCTCAGCTCAGTCTTCGTTACATTCTTTTGGCCACTGTTTTTCTGGTCTTCCACAAACTGACTATTTACTCAGTGATTGGCGGAACTCTCCAACGGCGATTAGGGCCCGGGCAGATAACAGCCCAATGTTCACCAACGAGCAACCTGGTCACCCCCCAAGATTGCGATATGTAAGCGACTTCACCTTCAACTTTATTTTTACCAATCCAATGCACTCCATTCTGAAGTTGGGTTTGACTCAAACTTGGGACCCTTCCAAATCAGTGCGATCTTGACCTTACCTTTTACGAACAAGAGGAGCATATTGAACACCCAAACGACGGTAACTTCTGTGTTTAAATCGTGCAAGGTATGTACTATGTATCGCATTACCTTTGAATATCCAAGATTGATTGGGGAAGCAATTGTTGATTTGCTTGAATCCTAATTCGATTAACACTCATACAGGTCATTGTTTCTTGTCAGGGCAAAACGTACACGTAAGCAAATTCTCCATGAATATCAACCAGTATATTTCCGGGAAATAATAATATTGCTTCATTCTTTTGAACCGGCGGGTAATAGCACAAGTATGGCACTAATAAGTAACAACCTTCAAAATGGAGGCTATACCCGACTCGCTAACGATTGCAGCAAAAACGTAAGCCTCCTTGTACTAAGTGTTTTCAAGGAGACATGTCGCTGAAAGAATCTATTTTTTGTTTCACAGGCCAAGCCGGGGATGATCTTTTTTGATTCGACTTGCTCAGTTAGAACAACCAACGCGGGACCATAGACCGACTTTTGCCTTTCATATTGACGATTTTCAGTCAAAAACCAGTTAAAATTAACAGACGCTGCTTATGAATGCTCCACACTGTAAGATAGTTCGAAATGAAGTTTGTTTTGCGCGTTCAAAAAAGGCTTCCCAGGCCTCACATACATGGTGCTGTGCGCTGTAGGGGTTTTGAACCCCTGACGAGGCCAGCTGCGGATGACAAGGCCCCAGTGTACCGTCAGCCTAATGAACTTGGTGAAAGCCCTAAGTCCTCTGCTGATTTCAAACATGCATGAGTGTGACTATTGAAATGAAAAATTTGGTGAGCAGCCCCCCTTTAAAATGAATATCCCATGCATGAACTTTGGGGTGAAAGTGTGCAGTGTGCATCAGCGTACACATTGAGGTTAAAGAAATACACCACGGGTGCAGTAACAGTTTTCAAATCCCCTTTGAAAATATCCTTGTGGGAGAACATGTTTTTGTTGGCAAAAATATTTTGTTCATCAACTTCAAAATATTTACATAATTGTTGCAGCAAAGATATTTACCATGGAACATGTTAAATATTCATTAAGATTTTCAGGTTACAAATATTTTTTAATCTCATGCTAAAATATTTCAGATAAAATTCATGGAAAATATATAACATTTCTCCAAACTTAATTGGGGAAATATTTGCATGATGGTTGCATTTCCCACCAAGTTGGAAGCTACAAAGGCTGTCCAGAGTTAAAGCTTCTTGAAGGTGAATGTTGAAGGAGATGGGGAATCTTGGTCTTGCTGATTTGTGACTTGAGTGACTTCAATGGTGAGTGAGAAGTGAAGAAGAGAGAAAGGAGGGAATCAGGATCCTTTGTGATTTAGTTGTTGCAGGTGTCACAACAGTGTTGCACTAACAACATTCCAACAAAGACTTGGGGAGCTGGGGATCAAAAGCACAAAGGATTATTTTTATAATCTTTCTTCCCCTTAGATAAACAAACTTGTGAGATTCTATGGGTAGGGACAGATATAGACAAACTGCATCTGAAAGGGATATAGAGAATGTGAGCAGGTTTTTGCATGTTTAGTTCAAAACAAAATGAAAGAGGAGGGGAAAGATCAAGAGTGCAGTACACTCAGGGACTCAGATCATCAGAAGAGAAGTCTTGAGTAGAGCAGGTCTCACTGACATGGGCTCAGAACTAATTTGGATTGTATTTCTGAAACCCACAAAAAGTCTTGGAAATTGATGGGGTTGACAGAATCAAAGATATTCTGATATATCCAACCAAAATACATATGCAATCCTGTTGCCTTGAATCAAGTGGGCCTACAATGTTTCAGTACTGTCAACCTTGGCCTTCATTGAACTGCAGAAAAGTCTTGAGCCACAACACACCCTTGGGTTTACATTTCATTGGTTGAGATCAAACTATTTTAAATTATTTGGTATACCAGTTTAACTGGGATGAACTCAACCTAGGAAAAGATTCTGTTAGTGACAATTTAAAATCTCCTTGAATACAGAATTTTAATCAAAAAAAGAAAATATGACCATGAATTAACAATTTGGGGAAAAAGATCACCAAGCTTTTGTTACCAGGTGCAATTTCTATATCTAGGTTGGTTTAAACTCTTGATGAGATGATGGAAATATCTTTATCAAGAATGAACCACAAAATTTCTGGAAAAATTAGAAACAAAAGAGAAAGGAAGGGAAAAAAAACATAAGAAGATAAAGAGAAAAAAGGCTTGGACAATTTTGAGCATGATAATATTATTCAGATAAATGAATAATACCAAGACTATGATGTGTTAAATTTCTATCCTGACATCTTATTTTATTCTATGATATGACCAACTTACATATCAGTATGCAAATTGAATCAAGTTTAACTCTTAAGTCCAACCCACACAACCCAGATGAAGTTTTTCCTCTCAAAAAACCACAACTTTAGTCCCTTCCCAAACTGGTAAGCTCTTACTTGATTGTTTTTGCAACATTTGCTTTTCAGATCTTCAATCCCATTTTCCACTTTTCTAGAACCATGAAATTCAGGTGCTTGAGCTAATTAGCATAGGTGGTGGTATAATCATAGTTAATTTCTCTTGTTTCTATTGATTTCTTTCCTCATCTTTCTAAAAAACATTTTCAGATTATTTTTTTTTCACTTTCTTAGGCTTTCTGCAATTAACTTCACCATCTCCTATCATATTTCTATGGGTTTCTATTTTTGAGTTGGAGTACTGATTAGATATATAACAGGTATTTATTAATCTAACTCATTTTTATTGCTGAGACTTGAATCTCTGTTTTAATATAATCTTTTAATCTCATCTCAATTTATTCTTTGCTATCTTTCAGTTATAATACTACTATTAGAATTTATTATTAGCTGCAATAAAGCATTTGAATTCAAAATTTCGCATAATATAGGGGGTATCAAATATGACCAAATCAACTATTGTGTAATTGACTGGTTTGATAAAACTGACTATTTCAGAAACATTTTTAGTCCTTTATCTACCCTCTTTTGAAACCAATGGATGAAAAAGAGTATATTTGGATGATTGTCTGGTTTCAAAAGTGTATTTAGTCATATTTTATACCCCCTAATAAATAATATCCCACTTCTGGAATATTTGGCTGGGTTGAGGTTATACCAGTCAAGCTAGGATGCAAGCAAATGAATTGAAACTGGTTTATCTCAACTGATAAAATCCAAACCCAAGGGGCACTTGGATTTATATTTTGTCATTTGTGATTAACAAATTTTAAGTTGGTTGATTGCATCCCAGTTTGAATGGGAGACCCTTAACCAAGCAAAATTTGCTGGAAGTGTAGTATACATATTTCAGCCACAGATTCCATATCACAGTACCTGTCATGTACCCAGTCAAAACAAGGATTGATACCATTACTACTAATAGGGGGTATCAAATATGACCAAATCCACAATTAAAACCAGTTAATTAGGCTTTTCAACAAAAGTTCACCTTTCAGAGTTTTGCATCTTTTTATATTGATATCCATGGTTTTTAAAAATGGTGGATTTTCAAAAAAAAAGTTGATTAGATAATGGAGTATTTGGTCATATTTGATACCCCCTAATATAATTATTATCATTATGACTATTATTACTTGAGTAATAACCCTTTTTATTCATTATAGTACATGTTTACAAGTATTAACACAAGTAACTTATACATAAATTTACAATAGGGGGTATCAAATAGGGGGTATCAAATATGACCAAATCCACCATTATCTAATCAACTGGTTTTGAAAATCCACCATTTTTAAAAACAATGGATATTAATACAAAATGATTCAAAATTCTCAAACGTGAAATTTTATTTGAAAACTTAATCCACTGGTTTCAATTGTGGATTTGGTCATATTTGATACCCCCTAATATGACCAAATCCACAACTAAAACAAGTGAATTAGGGTTTTCAACAAAATGTCAATTTTTAGAATTCTGAACCATTTTATATTGATATCCATGGTGTTTAAAAATTGTGGATTTTCAAAACCAGTTAGTTAGATAATGGTGGATTTAGTCATATTTGATACCCCCTAATACACATTCATTTAATTACTAAAATAACACATGAAAAACTCAGGTTATGCTTTGAACTATTTTTATACAAGCCATGTAGCTTATAGGCCATTTACCTTGCCTTACATGTAAGATAACCAGAGGAATAGATGTCACTCATTTTTTCTTACTACACCCATATTACTTAAACTTCAAATATTTTGTTTATAATAGGGGGTATCAAATATGACCAAATCCACCATTAAAACCCGTTGATTAGAAATTGCCAAATCCATGATTTCTAATCAACGGGTTTTCAAAACGGGGTAGCTAAAAAGCAAACAGATTTTGAAAATGAAACACCCTGGTTTTCCATCCAAATCCTTCAATTCCAAAATAACCCATTAAAATCACATCTCACATCAGCTCACACCTCACCATTAAATCCATTTCCTCTTGTCAAACCAAGCAAACATCACACCTCACCTCAAACAATCATGCAACGAGCACCCTTTCAAAAAAAGCAACTATTTCAAGCAGCCAACTCTGCTGCAACAGTATTGATCTTAGACTCAGATAACAATGACTCAGGACTTGAAGATTTCTATTTTTATTGTCAATCAAAACTCCAGAAACAACACCTAGGCTCAAACAGGGACTCTTTGAGGTCAATTATATTGACATCCAGTTCCAGAGTATTGGCAGATAGAGAGGGGGCCAAGATTTGAACGCAAAGGTCGACGGAAACCAAAGTCAAACAAAACACCCAAGTAACCACAAACTTTACAGCTAATACATTACAAACCGTTCATCCAGTCAGTCAGCCAAGTTCCAGGATGCCCAAAGTTTACCCAAAGGACTATATCCCAGCAGGCCCAGTTGGAGCACCTGCAACGATTGTGTAAGTTGAACTTCCCCTCTCTCTCTCTCTCTCTCCATACTACATCTCTTCTTTTTGGACTGACTTGGTTGACTTAGTGAACCCCAGGCTGCACCGTTCCTCTTCACCGGCTTCCAGCCTCTATCAACTATCAATGGGAAGAACATAGCCTCATACTACATCAAAGAGAGTCAGCATCATTCAGCATCTTTTCCCTGAGTTTCCTTTGTGTTATGTTCCCCAAGCTGACCCATAATTGATTATCTTTGTGATTGGTAGTGTATTGGATGTGGAGGAAAGATCCAAGCTCGGTTCATGCATCCTGGAACGTCTATTTCTCTGGCTTGGACAAGGGATTACCTTCTGAGTACGCTTTCTGACCTCCCCCTGGGCTCATAAGCATGCCTCAGCCGGCTGGCGGTGTGAGAACTCCTTTGGGACGGATGGCAGTTCTGTGAGGGGTGATTAACAATAGGCTATTCCAACTAAGTAATCCTACTGTTACAGGTGGTTTGAAAGACCTGCCCCTCTGTTATACTACACAGAATTCTTACAACAAAATTTATTTATTGCTGTGGCGTAAAACTTTATGATAGAGAAAACTATGAGTAGCAATCCCTTATCAGACTTAGATCAGATGTTTGTTAGCAGAGAAAAGATATGTATGTTCTGGGGTGGATGATGAGTCAATGTGACTATTCAAATTGTATTGCCTTCTTTCTTATCCTTCAGCTAAGAGAGCAATGTGATGATAACACTTTGCTTTTAAGGGCACAACAAAGGGGCAACACTACTTATTTACCTGTTATTCTTCTCTAAGGTATGAAAGGTATGCTCAGAGGCAAACTTGATTAAGATCACTATTGGATGCTATGTGTGTTTTTGGTGTTGTGCAACTATGAATAGAATTACTTCTCCCAAACTGGCATGATTTTCCTTCTTGGGGGGAACAACCTCCCCTTTATATAGTAAAATATGAGGCATTTTAGCTGGTGAGGAAAAATATGAGGCATTTTAGCTGGTGAGTCCTAGACAAGCATGTGATGATTCATGTGACTATACATGTGACTCTACGTGTGACTATACATGTGACTCTGCGTGTGACTATACATTAAACTCTAACTATGTACTTATAGTTTAACAAAACTGATTTTATCCTGACTGGGTTTTGTCTAAGTGCAGCTGGCCCTGTGGTTGTTCAGAGAGTGACTATGGGTTAAATACCCAGCAGAATCCAATTTGTCCATAAAAAAACTAGTAATATCCCTCCTTCTTGATATAACACTATGCTTTTATGTACTTTTGATACTTGAACACATTTAGCACACCGCAGCGTCCCTCATCTCAAAACCGTGATGACAATATAGACAACCCGGATGCCGAGGGGGAAACAGACCCTGAAGAATTGGAAATCAACCCTCCAGCCTCACAAGTCTCTTTTTTGTACAACCATCCTGCGGCCCCACACATCCCCAGGAGCTCAACTAATCTGTCACAATGCCCACATTCCACTATTGTGGAAAGTCACCCACACCGGGCTTGCTACTGCTATCCAACTGAAATATTTGTTGATCCTACATCCAAAAAATCCCGGCATCACACCCCAAGTCCAGAAAATCCTCCCTCATGTGGTGCAAGCCCAGTCCCTCAACAGGGCTCCTCTTCCTCTCATCAAAAGACTGTGCATATTGACCCAAGGCAAACCGGCCCAAACTTCCCAAGCCACCTATTCACTCCCCACCCAACTGTCATAACAGCCAAACACTTGAAAGGCATGAAGATCTCCCGCACCACAACCACTAAGGCAGTCAACAGTTCCAGTTCAAACCCCAGCAAGAGGTCAACAGCCCCTCCTTGCCCTGCAAGGTCAACACAAGATGTATGTGAGTCATTCCCCTCTCCTCTGAACATTAAACACTTCTGGAACTCATGTTGTTCTGTCTGTTGCAGCTGTGGAACTATTTTTACCAGGCCCACTGCTTCCAAGATCAGTGGTAGAAAACTTGAACAACAATTTGGCGCGTGGCATTGTATGGTCCATCACATCAGCTGAGAAGATGATAAAGAACATCACCTATTTCCTCAATCACCTCCCCCAAATGCTCTCTTGTCATGGCCCAATGGACCACAGTTTCAAGGAAAGAGTTTGGCGGGATGTTACAATAACTCTGGCTGCTTGCAAATCAGGTAATTCTCCTAGTTACTATCTATTTAATTAAAAATGACACTGACTAATTTTTGTGGTACAGTTAAGAAAAAATTCTCCACCCTGCTACTTCAATGTCTCTGATCACTCATGACATGATCAACATGGATCAGATTGAAGTTGTCCGGGCCAACAAAAGCAAGACAATAACCAACCAATTTCATGTCCACACAATGGCCTCAAATATGGCATCATTCATCTCTCCTCCTGACACGGCATACCTCCGACTCAAATCTGCTTTACATCAATTCTGGGCTTTTCTTCATCTTGAACAGCAGGGCGCCCAATGGGACCCCCTTCCACTAGATACAACAAAGGTCCACTCTGCTCACTGGGGCTTCCAATGAACCTACAAGAACCTGGGGACATTTGATTCAATTTCACCAAACCTTGGCGGCCTCATGCTTGTGTCACAGCACCTGGTTGGGGAAATGTCAGCTCTGGCGTATATCTGCAGCTTATATGACTTTACCCGTCCACGTCCAAAGCATACAAGGACGGATGAGTGCTCCACAAAGAATACACCCTCTCAGATCCAGATGCTAGCTGGTCTGCTTGTTTTTGGTCCAACATTGGTCTTCACATTCAACAGACAGACTGCCTCCTCTGCCAATGCTTCAGCCTTGCTAGAATTTGGGGCCAAAGTCCTTAAACAAAAGGTGGATGGTGGTATTAATCTCCCAATGCCCCACCAAACTTCAGATAATCTTTGTATATATTTTCTGGACTTCTTGTGTGCTATGGTCTTCAACAATATTGGTGAGAACAGACTCCCCCAAGTGGATTGGGAAAGAACCTACAAAGAATTTCACCACTACTTTGCTACTCACCACCTACTCCACATTTTTTCTCAAGATATAGAAATAGCTTTTTCCAACTATCACTTCTGACTTGTATGGTAATTAACTCCTAGCCTGTGTCTCCAGCTCTACATGTTGCATGTTCTATTGATCACTTCCATCCAAATGATACATTATTTGCCTTTTGGTTTATCTTTTTCCTACATTATACATGTCAGTCTTGGTGTGAAACTAAAAATTATTATAGATATGATATTGATCTAGGTATGGACGGTGGAGGGAAAGGTACTAGGCCAAGCTTGACTATAACATGTATCCAGTGATTCCTGTTAATTAGTGCAAGGTAGATTGGGCTGGATGGTTTGGGCCTGGGTGCAACAGTTGAAGGGAGAAAAATCATGCAGCCAGCTGCTTGGTCATTTGTGAGGAACACCACTGGCCTATTGTATGCATTTGCCAGAATAGGACCACCATCAAGCCTGCCCATCCACTTGGAAGTGGGCACTGGTCCCTTGGGATTCTCCTCGTGAATGCTCTTGTAGGTCTTCTCGAAAAGTTCTGGTCCACCTAGCTTCCTGGTCCAAAGTGGCCTGTTGATGTGCAGCTTGTGTAACATGTCCAATTGCACTTGATACCACCCATTGTCTTTAGCATACAGGCCCTTGGGTTTTTCAGCAGCCAATGCATGTGCCACACAAGAATACCCACATTTTCCATCCCCTTTTGGGTTATAATTTGATTGGACATACTTTAATGCCAGATTTGGGAATCTGATACAATAATGTTTTGCGGTCAATCCGGAAAATGTGTCAATTAAATAACTCTGACCTGCAGCAGGGTATCAATGATGATGAGAAAGATGCATAGATATTACGCAATATGACCAGATGACTTGAGTTCAGGCCATGTAGCCTTGTGTTGAAACCTTAGACTTGAGAAGAACAAAAATCACCAATCCACTATCCGCTATCCCTTAATTCATTGTTGAATAATCCTTTCTGTCAACAATCTAGTAACCAATCAATTGACTCAAATAGACAACTAATATTTAGGAGGAGCCTGGATATAAATCCAGTGGGGGTATACTTGGTCTCCAACTATTTCAATTGTTTCATCTTATTGTCATTTAAACCTTTATTGATCTTGTTTCTTTATTACAGGCTTGCTGTTATTTATTTTCTCTCCTAGTATGTCTAATTTAAACAGTGGGCCGCTACGCTACACTATTTCACAGGTAACTGTTAGTGTAGCGGGTTTCTTTTTTCCCAGAAATTTTGTAGCGTTAGCTGAAATTACACTCTGCTACACTAACAGTTAGTGTAGCAAAAAACTTTTCAATGATGAGGTTGACACTGATTAGGTGTTTTTCAGTCACTTGTAATATAGCAGGAGTGATAAATTACCCTGTCTTAGGTCAAAGCTGGTCCACTTGGCTCAATTAGGATCCTGTACTTGCACAAGTAAAACAATCAAAAATCTTTACTTGCACAAGTAAAGCAATCAAAATGCTGTTACAACTCCTGTATTTGAGAAAGTACAGAAATCAAAACAGCTTCTTTCTAATTTATTTATTTTTAATTTCTATCTTTAAGTTTTTTTTTTTTTTTTACAAAACAAATTGTTCTTCCAAAAAAACACTCCACTGTGGCTTTGGCATTGGATCTTCTTCTTCTTCTTTGGGACATTTGGCCTCTTGTGACAACCATGTGACCTGCATGGTGACACTGATCTTCACCGTACATCTATGGTTGTTGCTTAATGTAGTGCCCAAAGACTCCATTGAAGAAGAAGATCAAATGCCAATTCCTATTGTAGAGGAAAATTAATTAGTGTAGCACTAAACTAACAGTTAGCTCACCGCAAAAGGGCACTACGCTAACAGTCAGTGTAGCTGAAAAGAGCGCTGTGAGAACTCCTTTTGGGACAGGGGTAGTTCTGTGAGGGGGAAATAGCAGTTATAGTATTTCAGGTATGTATGAAGTTATTACAACTTTTAAGGGTGGTTTGAAAGACCTGCCCCTCTATTTACTACAAGAGTTAACACAACAATTTTATTTATTGTTGTGTAATGAAGCTGTGCCTGTTTATTTGTTTTATTGCTCAAAGATAAGAACCAGAAACTATAACAAAAGATTAGAAAGGTATAATGATGGGAAATGAAATGAATGAAAGAGAACCAACCCTCAATGGTTTTGTTTTTAACTAAGATAATTAATTGATAAGATGGACTGAATAGTAAGAGACTAATGGACTGAGATTTGAGGATAAGATCAGTTATTGATTTTAAATGAGAAAGAATGGAAATGAAAACAAACCCTGATAGCTAATTTATTGTTTTAATAAGTAGTGGTCAAGATCAGACTGAGTGACTAAGAATAAAAGAAGAGAGGATTAGTGATTTTGATGATGATGAATGATTGAAGTTGAAATGCATGATGGTTGCATTTCTCACCAATTTGGAAGCTACAAAGGCTATCCAGAGTTAAAGCTTCTTGGAGTTGAATGTTGAAGGAGATGGGGAATCTTTATCTTGCTGGTGTGTGACTTGATGATTTGATTGACTTCCATGGTGAGTGAGAAGTGAGGACTGGATGGAGAGAGGAATTGGGATCCTTTGTGATTCAGTTGTAAGTGTCACAACAGTGTTACACTGACAACATTCCAAAATTGTGGCTGATGAATTTCTTTTTGTTTTCTTTAAGAGAACTATTTATGTAGTAATCTCTTATCAGACAAAGATCTAATTTCAACGTACAAATAATCAGCAATGAGCTTGATGACAGGATCAGGGAAGTAGATAGTGGATGGATTGTTACAGAAAGTTCTGGTAAATGGAATACAAGCTTTTTGGAATTGATGAGGAACAATTATTTATATGTTTATGATTTATTGATTTATTTCTTTCTTTTTAGATGTAGTCTGAGGAAATGAATAAAAGGATGTTTTTGGTATAATGTGAAATATTCAAAGTGTTGTACCCTCTTCCTTAAACTTCAGTTAAAAGAGCACAATTTTCCTTTGTGTTTCTTTTTTGTATTTTAAACTGATATGAAAGATTCTGTTGTGGGTCACCTGATTAAGATCACACTATTATATGGATGGGTAATTTTATTTAGTTTGCTAGCTGGATGGTGGGGAGTGGGATTAATCCAATTTATCTCTATCCCTGCCTCCTTATATAGTAAAATATTAGGGATTTTTGCTGGTGGGACATCTTATTGAGGTATTTATGCTGGTTGGGTTTCTTTTTCTACACTGCCTATATCCATGGAGTGCATAAAGTGATCTATTTCTGCTGGTGATGTTTTCTAATCCTGCACTGCTTCATGTGGGGAGTGCATAAAGTGAGCTATTTCTGCTGGTGAGGTTATGTACTTAGGCTGTGCCACAGAGCATGTGCTGTGTCTTGTGCCCAGCACTAAACTACATACTACTTCTATATATATACTATGTAGGTCTAGAACAATAGAAGATACTTATTGATCTTTCTCTTTTATTTCATTAATTTATCTTGCTTATGTTTCTATTCCTTCATTGTTTAAGTTTTTAATGCTATTAGAATTTGATATCAGCTCCAATACAGTAATTGACCCAAAATTCCTACAAAATGGTTAATGGATAGTGTCAGGCATTGAGACAATAAGCCCACATGTCTCCAAAATAATACAAGTCACATAACCCAATGGTTAAGGACTTGTGTTTACAAAAAAGGGAATAAAATGAACCAAGTAAATTATCTTAAGTTTATAAGTTCAATTCCCATATGACTCATAATTTTTCTACTTATTTTATCTAATATTTATAAACTAACTTCAAGAAATTCTAATTTAAGGAGAGATTAATATCTCTCCATGAATTTACCATACTTTATTACAATTTACTTATATCTCCTTCAAGGAGACTACTATCATAAATTACCCCAGATAATACAAACTCCTTGAGTTATTACATTGGGGATAAAATATTGTGTAATATTTAAGGGGCTGAGATTTCCTTCTAAAGGGAATTTCCCCCAGATTATTACCATACAAACCTGCTTACCTTACTATTATTTAGTGAGTGGGGTTTATATTATAATCAACCAAATCTTCCTTTCTCTTTATCCCTTATCATCTTTCCTAGTCACTAGAATCTTTATTCAAGTGACTAGAAGTCCTCTCCTACTCACAGGGAGCAGTTGAAGCAATTAGCGCTGAGCTTTGCATAGCCGCATTCCTTTGTTACACAAAGTTTCTAGCTCTTCCGCTGTAAAAAGCATAGAATTGCTTATTTCCACTGGCTGTATAAGCTATAGTGAGACCTTTAAAACAAACTGAATACTGAATATCAGTATTGTATACAAGTTTGAGATTCTACCCCACGTCACATAAGAGACGGGGGCTGACAGATAGCATCCAAGATACTGTTGAGTCACCAGAAATGGTAGTCCTTAGATCTAAGAGTTTAGTATGAAATTGTTGAAGTTGATAGTCAAATGTCCACTTGATTAAGTTTCACACAAAATGTAATTGAAATTCTTGAAGCTGAGGAAGCATTTGAAGTTTGACGGAAAAGTGGCTGACTGTACCACATTCAGATGAGCCTCGAGAGAGGGAGCGTGACAGCACAGCATTCCAAATAAAAAGCCACATTTGTAAAAGCACACTAGCTAAACCCCCTTATGTAACTAGAACACCAGCATACATGCCTCACATTCTGCTATATATCTTCAATTCCAAACAGTTGTGGAGGGATGAACAAATAAGGAGCCAATGAGACTAGATTTTTTGGTGCAACCACAACAGCCTGTGCACAATCAACTTTTCCAAACACAGTATTGTAAAAATAAAGCAAATACCTGAATTGTGAGGTAGGAACACAGAGCTGTTTGGGAAAGAGGTTTATAATTGGCAAAAGTACAATGTGTTGAGATTTGACCTTCAGAAATTTATGCTCGAGATATGAGAGACAATCTTGAGGAACTTGGTTGGATCAAGGAGCAAGGGATAAAAAGATAAAATTCTCTGACTTGATGATTTTATTTCAAACAGAAAGAGCTGACTCATATAGTCACAACTAGAGAGCCCCCTGGCAAGATCCAAAGGGGGCCTAGGTGACTAAAAACAAACACACAATAAAAGTATACACTACTTAGACTAGCAGCATACACAGTGATTAATAAATAAAACTAGTAAGATACTAGAGTGAAGGTTAAACTGGAAAAATACCAGGGTACAAGTAAAACTGGAAAACACCAGAGTGATAATAAAGCTACCAATAAGTAGAGTGATGTAAAAGAACATAATGTTGAGTGAATTATAATATAAACTACTTCTTTGTAGAGTGATTTAATTGATTTATCATAACGTAAGGGGGGGTTTAATTGATATTGAGGATAGTGGAATTTTAAGATGGGGAATTGTGAGCGGAAGAGATTGGAAATCTGACACAATGAGTTCTTGTTCTCTTCCTTTGCTGTCTTCAAGTCTATATATTTGTTTGACCATCCCACACCCAACCTTACTGATGATCTTAAACAACACACAGTTGTGTGGTTTCATTGTTCCAACTGCAAACCCAATAACATGAGATGGCCAAATTGGTTTTTCCCATCCAGGCAGGACCTCTCTCCTTGCTGTGCACTGAGTTGGAATCCCTGGGTATGATTGAAAGATCCTTGCGGATAAAATCCTGAAAGATTGGCTGGTATATCTGATTGGATACGCTAAGGGGTGAGGGTTAGGCCGTGAGTGACATATCAGCCTGTTAGAAGGAGTCGATGTATGTATGTATCTTAGAGATCGACTTCGCCTACGAGGTAAAGCTTGCTGCTCAAACTGACATTGATCACAACCTACAAATCAGCGTCTCGACCGGCGTAAGTAGTTAACCCATGTCCAAGTGTGATAGAGCGGTTTTTAAGTGACCGACACCGTGGTGATCACTTGGGCAACCAACCCAACAGGATTCAGGAGACTCAGAAACCACAGCCGGGTTAATTTCGAGTCATCGGTAGTTCTGGAAACAGTGATCCCGCATTGAGTCAGGAGAACGGTTTCGCCCTCCCGAGCGAATGAAGCTTCGGCTAGAGCCAGTCGACCGAGGTCTCCTGAATAAATTTGTGCTCGCTAATAAAAGCCGTGTGGTTGGAAGGTTTTGAGATACCAATTTGTTCCTTCCTCAGTTTTCGTCACATTGTTCCTCAAAACAGCTTCAACACCACGCTATTTCCAAGCAAGCCTTTCATTTACCAACTTATATAAACTCTCACACAGATCTCTAAGAGACTCATCATTCACGTCATTCTTTTTCTCAGTTGAACATGTCTCAGCTCAGTCTTCGTTACATTCTTTTGGCCACTGTTTTTCTGGTCTTCCACAAACTGACTATTTACTCAGTGATTGGCGGAACTCTCCAACGGCGATTAGGGCCCGGGCAGATAACAGCCCAATGTTCACCAACGAGCAACCTGGTCACCCCCCAAGATTGCGATATGTAAGCGACTTCACCTTCAACTTTATTTTTACCAATCCAATGCACTCCATTCTGAAGTTGGGTTTGACTCAAACTTGGGACCCTTCCAAATCAGTGCGATCTTGACCTTACCTTTTACGAACAAGAGGAGCATATTGAACACCCAAACGACGGTAACTTCTGTGTTTAAATCGTGCAAGGTATGTACTATGTATCGCATTACCTTTGAATATCCAAGATTGATTGGGGAAGCAATTGTTGATTTGCTTGAATCCTAATTCGATTAACACTCATACAGGTCATTGTTTCTTGTCAGGGCAAAACGTACACGTAAGCAAATTCTCCATGAATATCAACCAGTATATTTCCGGGAAATAATAATATTGCTTCATTCTTTTGAACCGGCGGGTAATAGCACAAGTATGGCACTAATAAGTAACAACCTTCAAAATGGAGGCTATACCCGACTCGCTAACGATTGCAGCAAAAACGTAAGCCTCCTTGTACTAAGTGTTTTCAAGGAGACATGTCGCTGAAAGAATCTATTTTTTGTTTCACAGGCCAAGCCGGGGATGATCTTTTTTGATTCGACTTGCTCAGTTAGAACAACCAACGCGGGACCATAGACCGACTTTTGCCTTTCATATTGACGATTTTCAGTCAAAAACCAGTTAAAATTAACAGACGCTGCTTATGAATGCTCCACACTGTAAGATAGTTCGAAATGAAGTTTGTTTTGCGCGTTCAAAAAAGGCTTCCCAGGCCTCACATACATGGTGCTGTGCGCTGTAGGGGTTTTGAACCCCTGACGAGGCCAGCTGCGGATGACAAGGCCCCAGTGTACCGTCAGCCTAATGAACTTGGTGAAAGCCCTAAGTCCTCTGCTGATTTCAAACATGCATGAGTGTGACTATTGAAATGAAAAATTTGGTGAGCAGCCCCCCTTTAAAATGAATATCCCATGCATGAACTTTGGGGTGAAAGTGTGCAGTGTGCATCAGCGTACACATTGAGGTTAAAGAAATACACCACGGGTGCAGTAACAGTTTTCAAATCCCCTTTGAAAATATCCTTGTGGGAGAACATGTTTTTGTTGGCAAAAATATTTTGTTCATCAACTTCAAAATATTTACATAATTGTTGCAGCAAAGATATTTACCATGGAACATGTTAAATATTCATTAAGATTTTCAGGTTACAAATATTTTTTAATCTCATGCTAAAATATTTCAGATAAAATTCATGGAAAATATATAACATTTCTCCAAACTTAATTGGGGAAATATTATTTCTCCCTAACTTTTGAACTTCCCGCAATGCAATGGAGCATGCCCTGGTCATTGGTGGTAACCAATGCTTGGTCTCAAGGACACTCTGGAATAAACCTTCAAGGCCCATCCCAATATCATTGATTTTGTGATGGGCACTGTGAGATGCTCACTGGGTATTTCCCCTCATTGTGGGCTTGATGGTGCCAATGTCAAAAACCATCAAAACCATTTGCCCATTTACTTTGAGCTTGTTTGTTGGACCAAATTCCACCAAGGATCTGTTGGTTTGAGTGCTTCTTAAGTGACTTGCTCAAAGAAACAGCCTCTTCCATGTAGCTGCCAACCCACTTAAAAGTGTCAATCCTGCTGACTATCAATTATGAACTCAGTATGTGCAACAACAACCCAAAGCTTGTTGCACAGGATTCCTTTCCAGTGAACCATCACATTTCATCAACTGTATTGTATGTCTTCAAAAAATCAGGCTAGTTCCGTTGATTCAAAGAGAAGATCCTTCACCACCTTGATTCAACTTGGGAGGATTTCAAATTTGGGAGCATTATCAAACTTGAGGACACCCAAGGTTGGCTGAGCTGGGTTGAAGTTATCTCAAAAACAAAAAAAGAAAGTGGATTGGGATCTGTTATGGGTGTTGATAAATGCATGCCCACACCAGGGGTGCACCTTGCCCATAAGATGTGTGTGACCCGCACACCCCTCCTGGGAAGGGTGTACAACCCCACACACCCTTCCTATACATATAAGAAGGGTTTTCAGTACCACACACCTTGACTGGAGAGAATCCCTCTGGTCAAAGAGGGGTGTATGGCCTCTTCAACCAAAGGTACTTCCTCTTGTCCCCCCTCCGGTTGAGGCGTGCAACCCTGCACAACCTTCCTATAGTTGTACTTCCTCTCAATGAGAATTTTTCAATTCTTGGGAGGGCTTCCTACCCAAAAATAGCTTTAGAATGTACAGTGTAACCAACCCGTACACTCTGATTTTATGGTGAAACTTTACTAAAGCCCCTTTCTGGGAGTAATCCCCCCCTCCCCTCAACAGCATAAATTTGAAGCAAGCACTCCCAATGAGTGGGTTATGCTCATTGGGTGCAGTTGGATGTACTGTGTCACCAAAACTTAGACACATACATTTTTGTGACACAATTCTGAAAAATGAAAATAGATCTAAATCTAAACAAAATCAAATAAACATCAAATCTAAACAGAATTGAAACACAAGTAAAATTAAAATTGAATAAAAAAATGCTTGCAACTTAGTTCAAATTACACTCCAACTGTTGCCTCAATATGACCATGAAGATAAAACACCTGTCAATAATTCCTCATGGGAATATTTTCATTCAAGTTGTGAAATGTCAACAGATATTTACAGAGGAAACAGACATCACCAACCTTTTATCCCCATTACTGATGTGATCTTAACATATCATGAGCCGACCCAGATCAAAAAAATGATCACATCTGAAAATAAGTCATTTTTATTTACAGAAAATGCACAAACTATTAATCACCACTTTGGAAATTTTTACCATCACTCTGCAAAGTATTTTAATGTGAAAAACGGAGTTCCAATGAACATTGGATGAATCAGAAATATACAAAAAAGGATTGGTTCCCAAAATTGAGATCCAGGATATCCTTAAGTAGAATAAAATCTCAGCTAGAATTATGCAACATATAAGGTTAATTGCCAAGTTTGATATCACTCCAATTTACAGATGATATCATACTGAGAACCAACTTCCCTGTAAAAACATTCAGACCCACTGCATAGAATTTATGTAAGGTTTACTCAAGAAATTCACATGATTGCACTTGAATGCAACTTCCCTAGAACAATATCTGCTAAAAGGGTGTGCTGCAGGTTAATAGTAGAAACATGGCTAAATAGATAATTATTTTATTACATGTCCAAGGAGTCTAAAAAGTTCATTTAATTTTCAATTCTGTATACAATGTGTGCCCTGAACCTCTTTACTATAGTTCTACTTCAGAAAATTTGATATAAGGGATGTGCAGTAGTCATAATACCTACTTGTACAACCCATGCATATATCTCATGTTCTGATGTAGCACTATGGTCAAGAAGTTTGGGGCACATATTATATAAACAAGTGGAAATTAGATTAACCTTCTTGCCTTCTGGGACATCTAATGAAAAAAGCATTCACTTTGTCAGATTTTTATTATTAACCTGCTGCACACCCCTCATATCTCATGTTCTGATCCCACTACATTTCTAAACATTTAAGGGCAAATAATACTAATTCATTTTTTTAAAAAGAATTGGGCCCATTTGTTCATTAAAACACCCAGAAAAAAAACCATTATTGGGGGCAGGAGGAAAAACATACCCGGAAAACCCAGGTATAAACATGGAAAAATTGGGTACATTTATTAACCCCCTAACACAGATATGGTAATGCCATTTGGCTGGAAGCTGCCTTCATATTCATAGGCAGACTAGTTTTCAAGAAAGAAAGAAACTGGATTTTATGGCACAAGCAAGTTAGGCTCCATGAAAATATGATGAGATCAAGTGGATATCTAAATGCAAGTGATTATGGGTATATTGAAAGTAAAGAATTCCCCTAGTTCAGTACCTTGGACCGCGGTAGATGTGTATGTGCGAGTGATCTCGATTGAGACGCGCACTCAAGGGGGTGTAGTCTAGATCATCAGTGAATCATATCACAAGTAAGTGACCAGCAAAAAGTACACTTGGCCGTACAAAGTTTGCTCCACTTACAGTGCGGGTCAAGTGGCCATCGGTCAGCCGACACGACAGAAAAGGGTTGGGTAAAAACTACGGCGGGTGGGGGGAACGAGGGGCCAGCTCCCTCGGGTCTGTGAAATGTGAAGGGCCATTGAACACGTGTCAAGAAAATGCATCGGAAGAAATACTTTCGGACAAAGACTTACATTCTTAAGAAAGAGAAGCCAATCTGATAGCGGCCTTGAGTACGCACGCCAATATCATCAAATATCGCCAGCCAGCACCCTTCATTGGGCGTTGAGTTAGGCGGGTCCCAGGTCAGGTTCCTGGGCGGATCGAATTGGACACATTCACAAGGTACTTCCTCCAAGCGCGCATCGTCATCCCCTAACCTTATGAGATGGGCAAACACGAGTAAACGTGTTGCATCCTCCACCTCTATAGGACTGGAAGTGGTTGAGTGCAATTGTGAAACAATGGTCAGGCGGACGACAACGCTCAAGTGCGGCGAGCATGAAGAAGGTTCACTGACACCTGCTGTCCATTGTGATACCGACAGACCTCGACAACAGGAGCGGGGCCGATTGGACGATCAACACGGCTCGGCCCAGGCTGTGTTTCTGGATCGGGATTCTCGCCTCCGAAGCGAGGCTCTTGAAGCACGCGTAATCTGTAGTCGCCATGGCCTCGGTACCTTGAACAGTAAAATATTCCAACAGGGTTAACAGAAGGAGTACGCATTCCCAAAGATCAGTCACCGACTTACATTTAGGATTACAGCGTCGGGACCGGTGGGCGACCGGCATGCGAGAAGGTGCCATCATTATATGGTCCTTGGTCATTTTGTGCCTCCCCTCCTTACTGAGTTTCAAGACAGTCATACCACATTGGTCAATGGGAAAAGCCTTTAAGGGGAGTTTCTCTGTTTTGTAGAGATGTTATACTGACCATTCGCAATATTTACGGCCGGGCGGGAGCAACATCAAACAGGAGAAGTATCAACCAAAAGGGAATAGCCCGATGCCAGGCTCAATGTAGAGCACCGAATCTGTATTGCAAAGAGGTAATGAGATGGATTTCAGCGCATACGGCGTACCTATGGCATGCGAGTTTCATGTTTACGGTTAAGCGCGTATTATGCTGACCAAAATTGTTTTTAACTCCAGCTGGCTTGAGGTGTCAGGAATGGTATCGAATACCAACAAGTCCACATTAAATTTGTATCCACTCAATCAGTCTCTAGATCAATCATGCTATGTAGCTAATCCTGCAATTTGCCATATGGTACAGTTACCGCATGCGGACAAGGCGTCTTCGACGCGCAGATGTTAGCGCTTAAAAGGTAACGGAGATAAATAGTCCGTGACATGCTGTTCATGTAGAAGGCAGTCGAACTACAAAACTAAAAGCCTGGGACTACACAGTAGTAGCTCTCTTGCCTCAAGCACAACTTCATTATGGGTTTTTTTTTGGCTTATCTATATTATTGAATCCGTAATAAGTTGGGCGATTTGCTCATCAGTATACCCAAGCTCAGCTAATATTTCTTTGGTATGTTCACCTAGGGCTGGTGGGGCCAACCGGACCAGCAGAGGTGACTCGGATAATTTGATTGGTGTCCCTGAGCAGAAAAAGGAACAGGGGCAGGTCGTGAATCATTCGGTTAATCGTTGAATCGATAGCACATGAATCAGATTGCCATCGCGTTTTTAGAAGGTGGGGGAAGCCACACGTACCAATGAGGTGAATTTTACCAGAATATGAATGACCACAATCGATTTCTTGGACCATCTGACGAGCATGAGCCTGAGGTTGTTGGAATGCCGCTCGGATAGAATTGACTTTGGAGCACGGCAACCCTAAGTTGTTCAACTTCTCAACCCACTCAGACGCCGGTCGAGACTTGAGTCTCTCGCTGAGAATTTCGACCAGCTTGACTCGGTTCTCAACCCGCTTTGAATTCGTTCCAAATCGAAGATCTGATTTCAGTCCTTCAAGCTCCAAAGCAGTGCATAGCTTCTCGAACCTAGTAGTGGGTTGATGGTCAGTCATGAAATGTCATCAATCACTGCCTCCGAGCTTACGTGTCTAGTCTTGGGTACGACACGACTTAACTGTTTGTTGTTTGTGGTGCCAATGATCATATAGCCATCTTGAGCTTCAAACGCTTGATAAGGAACTGGATGGGGTGGGGTGGGTGAGACACTTCTACAAGCAGATCATTCCATAATCGGAGTGGACCTACCAATTGATGGATGTGAATTACCCCACCGTTGGGCTTCTTCGCCCGAGTTCAAAAAGCTCGAACCGACGTTGAACGACAGGCTGAGCGCTGACTCGAACAGAGAGCTTTCAACCTTCTGACCCAGTCGACTGCCGCGCGGGCCCCCATCTCGGGCGTACAGGCTAGCCAAGATGCCGATCGCCGCATGTAAGCCGGTGACGATATCACAGATCGCCACTCCTGTCTTCATCGGTGGCCGATCCGGCTCGCCAGTTATCGACATGAAGCCGGCCTCAGCGGCTGCAATGACATCATATCCAGCCTCACTTGCTTTTGGGCCTGTTGTCCCATATCCTGATATGCTCGAATAGATTATTTTGGGATTAATCTCTCGCAAGGTCTCGTATCCTAGACCAAGTTCTTCCATCTTGCCTATGTGGTCGCCAATTATTGATATGATTTATTGATGTAATTTTGAACGTTTGATCAGCGTCTTCAATATTACCCGACCAGACTGGGTACGTGATATCCGTGTTTAGTTTACCTACTATGAAGTTTTCAATCCTAGCATTTTCAATGAAACCGAATGAATCAGAATTTCCTGGTCGGTATGTTGGAAAGGTATCTTGACGTAGTGCTCAAACATACTCACAAGACATCACTCTTAGCAACTAACTTTTTCAGGATTTGAATCCCCTCCGCTTTTTGAGATTCAATGTTAAAGACTTTTTATTCCGATTGCAGCAGAGGAAGTAGTTTGAAAGAGTCGAGGAAGGTTTGAAGACTTGAGGCTCCTGTCGTTGTTCGTATCGCGTCTGCAGCCATCGAGTATCGTCCCCTCGACTTGGTTCTTCAATCTTGATCACATCCGCCCTGTACTCTCAAGGTCACTTTATCAGCTTCATTAAGTCATGAGCGAGTCGGGTTGGTTGAGCTCACCCCAAGTCACCTGTCGCTCGAATTTTCAACACCATCAATCGGAATGATAGAGGAGCGCCGTCAACAATGATCAGCGTGAGCTGGTGAAACATTTTGACCAACCTAAAAGTTGAGCTGCCGATGGACCGGCAAGAATCCGAGAGAGATCCAAGACCTTGATACCCTTGAGAGGCGACTCGTGAGGATGGTGCTGGCTTGGTCGTTCAGTACTGTAAGACCGTTGATGGGAAGCTCGAGCTCTCAAGACCAATTGACATGGGTTGGTCCTCGCGAGTTGATATTTTATCATCTTGGTTTAGGATGCGATTGCTGCTGGATACGGCCCTGGTGTAGGCCGCCGGCCAATTGACACACCTGAAGATTGTGGCTGCAAATCCCGGAACCGACGATAGCCTAATCGACATTACATTGTTATGACATTATCTCCTGTCATTCTTTATCTACATAAATACATATTTCTCACACATGTATAAGTATGCACCACGGCCACACGTCAGGCCAGGTGGAATTGACTTGAAAGACACGCCCGGCCCGAGCTGCTTGCTTGACGCTCTGGGCAGCGACAGCAAAGCGATCCGACAAGAATTGCTATTCCAGCGCAAGCGGCACCAACAACTGCGATCCTGGCTAGGAGTCGCTTTACTGCCGGTCTGGAAGTTGAGACCAATGCGACCGGCAGCCGAATCGACTCTACTGCCGGTGCCCAGAGCGCTAAAAAAGCGACTGCTGTTGATGCGAAGAGCGCTAAAAAAGCGCGCCCCCCAGGACCGCAGCCCAGAGCGCTTACAAAGCGCTCAGGACCGCTTGACCATCGCTTGCTGGTCCGGTAGAAAAGCCGGACCATCTTGCACCCACTTTGATCATTTCACAGTCAGCAACGCATTTGGCTCCCCTCCTTCCTCTCTGAAGGAGAAGGAAGATGTGTTAAGTTGAGGTTTAATCCCTCCAAATACCTAGTTCATTTCATAAATAAATCTCAGTGTTGAATAACAGCAGGCTAAAAAGGGTGAATAATTGAAAAGTATGGCATAGGATTTAGTCAAAAACTGATGAGTGTTGATTAAAAAAGAATAAAACACTGTTGGTGAGAATTGCATGGTTTCTTTGGAGAAATACACCATGTTTAGCTGATTTTCAGCAACTTACAACCATGGGGTTGAAAGGGATTGGGTACCAGAAACATTTGATTGCCCTAGGTTTTGGCTGGCTTCTTGTTCCCTGTTTCCTCCTTGTAAGTTGTGCTATTGTTCCTCTTTTTCTACTGTTGCCTCTGCCTCTGCTTCCTCTTTGGCGACTATTCTAGAAGCACTCAATTCTTTTTGGCAAATGGTGTGGCCCTGAATTATGGCTTGTTCCATGTCTTGATCATTTACAGACTCCATATGAAGATCTGAAATATATCTGTGGAATAATATAATATGATTTGAGGCAACATTGAAAATTTAACTGTTGTAATCAGAGTGAACCATGAGGGAAGGAATGAATGCTGATTCTTGTTGAGCCCTTTGTGTATCTGATGATTGGACATTTTCGCAATTTCCATCTACACAATTATGTTGCACATTGAGGTCTGTGACAATGTCAAAGATTTATTTGACAAAACCCAACCTGAAATCTGAGTACAGCCACACAAGGGTATCAGTTGAAATGCAAATTGTGTTGTGTCACAAGATTTCCTTGTGTTTTTGATAATGGATTTCCCTTCACATCCTTGGATGCAACCACCATTATGTAAATACAGATGCTCCACCATTAATATTGGTGAAGCTTGTCTTCCAATGGTCTAGTTAACCTCTTGTTTCTTCTTTTTAGGATGCTTGTGTAGAAATCACAGGAATGTTACAGAGCTCTGCACACTGTCTCAAACTCTCCCTCTTCTCTTCAATTCATCCTCAAGACTCTCAACAAACCAACTTTGCCTCAACCTCCAATCATATCTTTCAACATCAACTCATCTACCCAATTCAACTTCTCAAGACTCAATCTCTTTCTTTCTCCCAATTCATTCTTCACTTCCTTCTTCTCCCATTACTTCTTTCTCTTCCTCCCTCTTCTTCACTCTGCACTTGTGCCTGTCTGACTGGTGAGATTTGTCTTTCTTGGTCTTCAACCCTCAACTTCACAACTAATCAAACTTCCATTCAGTCTCTTCCTCTTCTGCTCAATACATCTTGTATTTACTATTCTTATCATACATGTCTCTTGTCTCTAAACTTTTGGTTTCATTTCTTTCTTTTGGTTTCATTCTCTTCTTTTATCTCATCTCTGATTGTTCTCCATCATCTAGTGTGCTAGCTCCTTTCAGTTAAGCAATCATAAGATCAACTATCTTTTAGCTTGTGGACTAGAAAACCTTAAGACTGTATGTATAATTTCCTGAACAGGCTACCTGACTTCCTAAGATACTTACTATTATCCCAAAAATCCATGTGTGGTTGTCCTATGCTAAGTATACAATAATATGATGCAATAATCCCCAATATCTGTGATAAGATATTATCCCCCCCCCCTCTAGACAAGAAAATTAAACCCTAAACCCTTTTTATACTGCACTCTGCAACCCTAAAGAATACTTTGAAACCCTAGCCAATACTCCTCAAACCTAACCAATACTCCTCAACCCTAGCCAATACTCCTCTTACCCGCCACATACATGTTTTCTGCATAGAACCCTGTCCCTTATAGCCCCTACTCCCTCCAATTACCCCTGCAGATGTCCTTCTGCAGTGACC
The DNA here is from genome assembly GCA_007896445.1 of Puccinia hordei. Classification (NCBI taxonomy): domain Eukaryota; kingdom Fungi; phylum Basidiomycota; class Pucciniomycetes; order Pucciniales; family Pucciniaceae; genus Puccinia; species Puccinia hordei. The sequence continues at coordinate 128,940 of RDRW01000296.1, forward strand.
CCTGTGGCAGTCCTCTGAACACCCCAAGCCCCATGGCTCCACTTTGTAGTTCTGCTGCAACTCCACTTAATCCCCCATCTGCACGATCCACAATGCGCTATGTGAAGGTCCACCCCTGCAGCGCCCGCTGTGATTTCCCTGTTTGTGTCTGAATATCCTTTTCTGGCTGCACTACTGCCAGTGCATATACAGGTGGAAAAGCATGAGTATGTAAGATGACTACTCCACTATCATAAGCTCACATGTGAGTTCTGAGTGCTTTCCTCAGTGTCAGCCCTAGAGATACTCCAGAGTATCCTAAGCACTGACTAAACTACAAAATATAATAAAAATAATGTATTACTAATGTAAATAATAACATATCATAAAATATTATTATACCAATCAACTCAGAATGTAAAATTAAGTGGGGTAGCTCACTCAAACCACCACTAAATTCCTACTCCTTCTAGTACTTTATCATATGATAAAGATACTTTAAGAAAAAGGGAATACAAGTATAAATTATTGATTAAGAAATTATTGTCATAAAAGCTGAGAGACAACAAACTTATTTGCATAAATATTAGAATAATAATATTATGCTTATAAGAAAGAAATTACCTAAGTGCGTGGTAATTTCCCAGTATTGTTCTATTAAATGAATTGGCCCATGATGTGATTGGTTATACACACATGTCATGAGGTCATGGGACATAGAAAATACTGTGCTCAATTCAATACAAATTCCCATTACATCATAGTACATTTGAATTGTAATACATTAGAGCAGAATTTAGAATAAACATTCTAGAACCTTCCTCAAGGAACCTCTAGAATATAAAAGGAGGCCATTTCTGGCCTAGGATTGGTTCCTCAGCATATTCCCCCAGTACCACATTTGTAAGTACTCTGAATATTCTCCTCCTACTTTTAGAGTAGTGTTATCCCCTTTATCCAACCCACCTTATTTACTGGACTAGTTATCAAGCTATCTTAGAACATCCCCATCTTAGACCTTGGACTATTCCTTAGAAAGCAGTTGCTGCAAGACTACCACCTCTGACAGTAGCCAATCAGCTCAAGTGCTTGCCAGCTGCTTAGTAACAATTTATATTGTTACACTCTCAAAAAGACAGAAAGATAGCCAAACCTATATGGTTAGCTGTTAGTCTTCTCCTGATTGACTTATTTGTATATCAAAGGGACAATTCCAAAGGAGTTTTAGGTTATCCTCTGTGCATAGTTTGGACACTATAGAGAGAATAAGACTGGTGATTATTCTGATAACCTTTCAGCACAGTGATAGTACCTGGCTTTTTATAGACATTAAGCCAGTGTTTCATACACATAGCTGACACTCAGCTTATTGCCACTTCAATGTCCACTGAGCACTTTCTGCACCTGTTCAATATCAAATCTCACACCACCCACAGATCAGTGTAAACACTTTATGGATGTACAGTACCATCCCCTGGTGAGTGTATACTCTTGGGTGGCTGGTACTGGCCACCAGGCAGTGGATACTGGTGGGTGGCCATCACAAATGATGTTGTAGTCATGTTATAAGTGTAAAAAATGAAAGTGTCTTGAATGTGTTGACTAAATAATCCTGACATGCTTTGGAGAATCTTATTTTGGATTCCATATGCATGATTCAATGCAATATGCAGTGAAGACTTGAGTTTGAGTGCAAGTCCCAGATTGGAAAAAACTCAGACTTGAGAAGAACCATCAAGATCCAACCGCTTTTGAACTCACTGCCCTTGATTCACTGTTGAAATCAAATGATCTGCTCAACTCTAGTGCTGCTTCACCCACTCACTTAAACCAAGGAAATTCAGGAGGAACTTGGATCTAAGTCAAGTGGAGGTGAACTCTAGTTTCACTGTTATGTTTATTTTGGTTCTCTATTTCTTTATAGTATGAGTGTTGTTATTGATCTTTATTTCTTTCTTTCAGGCTTGTTGTTATTTCTTTATCTCCTAAACAATTTCCCGCTCATGTGGTGATCCATTGCAAATCATTACTATAATTTCCAAGACTGATTACCACTAATAAATCCCATTTACTTACAAATATATAAGGAATTCCTTGCAGTCAATGGAGTGTACAGCCTCATTGGCCCAGAAGAATTCCTTACGTCCAACAAGGCCCACTCCCACGGGGGTGGGTGTGCCGCCCTGTTGGTGTGTTTGCCAAATACACCAAGGTATTTGGTGTGTTTGGCTGCCACACCAAGGATTGGCCATGGGCACGCCAAACACGCCAATTGATGTTGTTGTGCCTTTATCAAGCCCCAGAGTCACCATCAAACCTATAAATATACATATACATATAAATACCAGTACAGCTCAGTTACTCAGCTAAAACTAAATATAAGAAGATTATTCCCCTCTCTTGCTTGGTCCATCTTGACTCAAGAGTTATAAACCATTTCTCATAAGATTATCCACCTCTCTTGTTTGGTCCATCTTGACTCAAGAGTTATAAACCTTTCCTCATACCACAAATTACTTATACTACATTACTACATATACCTTTCATACATTGGAAATCCCTTCATCCATTCCTCCCACCTTGTAGGTGTAGTAGCAAAGCACATTAGTACTAGTCATCTAAGAATAAATAGAAATCAGCCACACCTTTTGTTTTATTCTTAGTGTTACACTCTTCACATCAGCATTATTCTGGAAGGCAGCTCTTATCAGCACCCTTGGTATAGCTTACATTATTACTAGTGTAGTTTAATAGACGACAAGGGATGAGAAACACAGATGAAAGCAACTCTGTTGTGAGTAAAATGCAAAAATGATCTAATGAGATGATCAGGTGAAAGCACACCTGCAAGAAAAGTGATAAAGGTGAGATGAGTTGGTTGATGATTGAAGATAATGTTTATGAATGTGAAAAGAGACACAACTATACTAACCCAATGACAGCAAGTCTGTTGTGAGTAAAATGCACAAATGATCTGATGAGATGATCAGGTGAAAGCACACCTGATAGAGAAATAGGATGAGTGAGACAAGAGCAAACAACAACATGAGATAAGTGAAATACTACACATCAAGACAAGTGATAAAGGTGAGATGAGTTGGTTGATGATTGAAGATAATGTAGATGAATGTAGGACAACTAGACAAGGTAAAGTGGAACTAAATACTACTACATTAGGTTTAAAATTATCATCAACTGAGTTTAAACCTAATTCACCCGCATCCACAGTGTGAGAGTGTACTGGCCTTGAGTACCTCAATATAGTTATCCATTTCCCTTCCAAGCTCTATTCTGCCCTTGAGTAGTTCCACACTGTGTTTATTTATGAGTAGTAGCTAGGACTAGATTAAATAAAGGTACTCAATGATTTTGCTCTTTTACATATGTCATTATCCATCTAACTTGATTCTATTCCTTTTTTCTTTTCCTCTTTGATAGTTAAAGACTACTATTAGTGTTTTTTGAAATCTGCTGTAATGAAGTAAGTCTCAATATATAATTCCTACAAAAAAAATTCACCTCATCTTGAAACTAACTATTGCAGGACTTCCTGTTGTCCAGATTGATTAATATAGAGGGAAGTTCTAAATAAACCTTGTCTGAGCGCTGGTGAGAATTGATTGAAATTGAGTTTTCACCAGCAAATATGGTTTTTGAACCAAAAATCAAGAGGGAAGTCCTATAGCCTTTTCTTTGAAGCCCCAGTATGCGAGATCAAGAAAAATCACCACAAGCTCCTCTTTCAACGTTTCTTTACTCATCTTCACCCTCCACTGCCTCGGCCGACGAGCTACATATTTACTTGTTTTATAGATGAAGCGGATAGGACCGACTACCCGATGGGCTGTAATCACGCGCAAGGGTGACCATATGCTGATGTGACAAGACAAGTTGACCGTGTGGCTCTTGACGAAGGTAAAGAATTCAAGAGAAATCACTGGAGGAGAGCGATTGATCGGACCTCGAAATCTATGACCTCCATTGGATTAGAGAATAAAGGTGGGCGCCAATTAGTACCTACCTGCGTGATATTGAGTCGGGTGCTGCGACAATTTGACCGGTACCTGGTGTAGCTGCTTGAAGAATAGTGTGCTGGTGCGGGTGAGAGTGGTCGACTTTTGAAATCGCGGATGACAGATGGTTACACAGCGAATGACGATCGATGACTGGGCTTACCACTGCAACACTCTTCCGGACCGGATTCACAGCCCTAGGTCGAGGATTGCCGAGGCCTACGATCCAAGCAGCTCAAAACCATCATCTCCTGATCAATACAAGACCACTTCACTCAAGTCCATCATTAAGGTAACCATCTTTCCTTGTGCACCTTGGAAGTATTTTTTATCAACGCTAAATCGAGTTTTTCCATATCTTCAAGTCTCAAGATGAGAATCGTTCCGGTACCAGTAAGGGCAGACAGTTGAGTTCTTATGATCTTCATTTGTTATTATTACTTCTGTCGATATGTTTACTGATGGTTATTTATCCTATGATACTATATTTACCGTAATAGACTATTCATACTTGATCATAGACGAGTTGAGCGTGGTCTCGATCTTCCTCATCTTTCCTTCCTCGCTTGCTAATTTAATGACGCCTGGATCATCTGCTCAGAAAAACCAACTCGGCTGCAGTTGTCGATCCGTGTGAACCTCAGGAAGTCATCAAAGCAGCTAAAGCTGAAAACGTCACTCTTTCGGGCACCATATTGACCACTCACCACCATGAAGGTTTGTTATTTCGCTTGGGTCCTCCAATAAAAGATAATATAGATAAGCTCATTTTTAAGGGCATTAATTTAATCCTTGCTACTCTTACGATCGTTCCCACAAATGACAACAGATCATTCAGGAGGTAACCTTGAACTGATCTCGTTCTTACAACGAAATAATACATCCCATGATAAGGTCAAAGTCTACGGAGGTAGTCAGAAGATCCCGGGCTTAACGGACTTGGTCGAACATGAGTCTAATTTCAAATTAGGCTCAGGAGACGATGCGGGCGCCAATGATAGAGGTTCGATCCAGGTGAACTGTTTGGCTACCCCGTGTCATACTGGTGATAGTATTTGCTACTATCTTCGGGACTCTCTTCAGGGTGGGCCTGGCTGTGTTTTCACTGGGTTAGTTTCCTTCAGCTCGTTAACCACAAATAATCGTCACAGACAGAAGAGGATGATTAACTGGTTGGCTGTGTTTGTCACCAGCGATACCCTATTTGTGGCTGGCTGTGGTCGCTTCTTTGAAGGTACAGCCGAAGAGATGGATCAAGCCTTGAACCAAAGATTAGGTTCCCTGCCTGATGACACGATCACTTATGTCGGACACGAGTTAAGTCTCATATTTACCAATCGCAATGGGACAGAATCGCTTGGTTGAAATCTCATAACCGCTCAAACTAATATAGTATACTCTTGTTATAGATACACTAAATCCAATGCAGCCTTCGCCAAATCTATTGAGCCTAACAATCAGGATCTCCTTGCCTTGATTCAAGCCTGTGACTCCGAGCATTTGGCGGGGATCACGACGGGTAAATATACGATCGGTGACGAAAAGTTGGTCATTTCCTCTATACAATCAAACTGATCACTATGAGAAAGAAGATTGAAGATGGATGGTCTGATGAATTGATAACGTCCAACAGGAAATTTAATCCGTTCATGAGGCTCGAAGAGCCCCACGTGGTCGGCGCTGTTGGTCTCAACTCACCATCGAGAGTTGAAGTGATGGCGAAGTTGAGAGAACACAAGAACTCTTTCAAAGCTTGAGATGGTTTTTTTCTTTTCTATTCTTCTTTCAAGAGAAAAAAACAAAAAAAGGGCTTGTATCCCAGTCCAAGAAATCTGCTCAAAGAGTGAATCATGAATGTTGAAATGTTTATATATATAAAAATGCTCTTACCATATAATGAACCTACTTTTTAATTCTTATTCAGATAAGCAAGTCCATTATGACAATCACATTGGATCTTTCAGTAAAGCGCAACGAGTAACTCATCTTGGTTGGAGATTTGACAGGAAGTTGATGATCCAATAGTAGTTTGGGTAGATCATGCACGGAAGTATCAGCTAGGGTTATTGTGTGGTAGAGATGAGTAATTTGGGGCATAATGAAAGTTGAGAGCAAGCTAGTACATGCCAACTTCTACTACTCTGAGCTTATTGGCAGTCTGTCTATTGGCTGGGTATTAATGAATTTCAAAAGTTGAGTCGAAATCTAAATATATAAATTCATGACTAGTCTTTTTCTTCTTCTTCTTTTTCATTTCTTTCTAAATATTGAAAAGTTTCTTTTGTTTTGTAAACTTTCATAACTCCATGGATTGTGTAGATAATACAAATTTATTGGTAAGATTAAGCACCCCCCCAAAGAAAAATCGACCAGTGGTGGACTCTCAAATGAACACCTTTCAAATGTTTGAATTTTACTCGCCGATATCGATTCAAATTTTTGCCCTGGCTAGACTAGTACTGTTTGGTGATTAGATAGACTGAGTTTTTTGTACGACTGGCAATGGAAGTGGAGGATGAGTTGAATTGGTGGTTATAGTTATAAGATAAAGTGATATCAATTCATGAGTTGTTTCGAGTTCACTTGGATTAAAATAATCTCGATCGAGATTTTTAAAGTTGTCATGACCAAATGTGTACCCAATAATATATAATCATAACCGCTGGAATTCCGACCAACAGCTTCCCAACCAAGCTTCATCACCTGCATCCACATCAATAAATAAATAAATAATTAGTTCGAAGAAATGCCCTAACATAATTATGTATGTATGTACATATCTTTCAGGGTTAAAAAAAAAAAGAGGTTGAGATAAAGTTAATTAATTAAAGTTTACCCCAATCAGACCAGTATGTGTGTGTGTGTGTGTGTGTGTGTGTGAAAGTCTAAACCCCCTTTGAAAACTATCACCATCACTCTAATTATCACAAAAGACTGAAAACTCACAGTTCGATTGATAAGCCAATTCTATCCTAAACCACTGCCACCGTCAACTCACCTGACACCTCCTCGCCTTTCCCCTTTCCCCCTTCATCCTTCATCCATCCATCAACTACGCATTAATAGTTACCAACCATCTCAACATCATCTTACCTTTAAACAATAACTCTCATCCATCCACAGCTCTAAACAGGCTAGATGAGTACTCAAACTCAATCCCACCCTCATCCCACCACCAACGGGGATGTATGTCTCCCCACTTTTGTCCATCGAGTCGCTAACATTCCTGGTTAGTTAATCCTATGATGTATTGTATATACTCATTCTCATCTAATCATCCTCTGGCCGAGGCACTGATACTATCCCCTCTCAAAAGTCATCGCCGACACTTGGACTGCTGTCTATTCCACCCTCCAAGCCAATCCCTACTCAGCAGCCGTCTATGGTAAAGCAGAGGGTGCAGTACTCTATGTGTATGAACAGAGTAAACCGCTTCAGGCTAAGCTAGCCGGACCTATCGAGCAGGTCGATGCCGTCGCCAACAAAGGTCTCGATTTTGTTCAGGCAAAAGCTCCAATTATCTGTAAGCACTTTGAAATTCAAATCAAAAAAAAAAAAACACACCCCTCTATATATCAATCTTTAGAATTGGATGTTGAAGAGACTCTGGTGGCGGTTTCTTTTTTTTCTTGAAATGACAATCTTTATATGACTGACAGTCCAAGTCCGAACTGAGGATTTAATCTCACGGGCTAGAGAACCAGCTAGTCAGGTCTTGGCATACGGTAAAACCTACCAGGAAGCTGCTAGCGCTCGATTCGGACCAATGGTCGAACAGTTTCACGCCCAACTCACACGTTCTCAGCAAACGCTGGCCAATCTTCAGGAGAAACTCCAGACTGGCCTCCAAAATATTAGAAAAGACCCCAAGGCCGTACCCGATCAACTCAAACAGCTCTCCGAGCAACTCATTGGCGAATTGGAACGATTGAGTAGCTTTGTGATCGAAAAACGAAAGGATCTGGTTGAGTGTTTCGTCTAGTGATCATCGAGATCAGTACTGTTGGGTTTAACTCATCCCTCCCTTTCTTTATCTGACACAGCCTCAAAACGCTCAACAAGTCATCAACCCATTGGTAGAAAAGTTACAGAAAGGATACGGCGATATCAAGGAGGAAATGACCAAGGCAGACGTACCACTCGTTCAGCGGGCCACCAACGTCTTACACTACTCTAAAGATCAAGCTTCTCCCGTAGTCCACGAAGCAGTACAGGCATTCAGGAAGATTCTTGGAAACTGATCAGCTTATTCTTTGCTCCTCGAATCACTCCCCGGAAATATCCCTTTCTGCCGATCACGCCATGATTCATCGACCCCTACCCTTTCCCTCTCAACTTCCTGTCTACACTTTGTTCAAATTGTATCTTACTTCTTTTTTGTATCCTCAAAATACGGTTAACTAACTCAAATGGTCATTTCAGATGTTTTGAGCATGGAGTCACACGGTGTACCTCAAATCACCAGTGTTATCATACTCCCTCATGATTGCTGTCATCAGATCGTATCACGATATACATTCTCCTCGGTTAAATTGATTAAAATCATCAAGAGTTTATTTCACCGAGCGGTAATGCTATGGCTACCTTGTACTGCATCGGTGAATGCCAAGCTGCCGTGATTGCTGTGTTTTGGGCGTCTTGGTGTAGGATGAAATCAGCTCTTGCGTACCAGTTTGGAGCTTTCAGCTGTCTGAGAGCCCAATTGTTATCAGTGTTGGAAACAGTTTCTCAATTCACCAGGAAAAATTATCTCATCACTTGTCTACAAGTTTTGTTGCAAAGTAAAAATGCGCCTTTGTAATGTTTGACATCACTTGTAGACAAGTGGCAATAGATTTTTCCAGGTGATGGTCTATATGTTTTCCAAATTTGTTGCAATCATACATATTAACATTTTTTTTTTAAATATCTTTACTTTGACATACTAGGATGATTGGGTTGAATTGGTAGATCCATTCTCCAGAGTCCAATTTGGATCCTCTTGAAGCATTCATCTTGATGTGTGTATATCTTTGAAGGAGGAGGAATAGGAGGGAACAAAAAAGCTTTTTAGTTCCAGGCAATAATCAATCTAACATCAATATTTTGTGTCTTTTCCCTGGTAAGGTGTGATTAGAAGACGTCAACTATGTTGTGAGTGGAACATGAAAGACTCTCTTGATTCATTGCACTAAAAATTTAACAAAGGAAAGAAATATCACTTAAATTGTGTTTGTGCTGTGTGAAAATTATTTTCCAGACCACCATGCACAGTGCATAAAGTAGCCCACACTGGGTGCAAAGTGTTTTTCACTGTGCATAGAGGACAAAATTGAATTTGAGGGACCTTCAAAAGAAGGCAAAGTTCAACAATGTTATCCTTTTTTTTTTTTAAGTTATACCATAAATCTAGAAATCAATTTTAAAAGGGAAATAGTACAAAATAAACCAAGAAAAATAAAGAGGAATTCAAGATAAAGGAATAATAATATAATGGCCCAGTAATCAAAATTTAATTGAAACCAATAAATAATAGAATCAGGTTATAACTAATACTACTACATTCTACACTTTACTAGCTAGTAGGATCAAGAATTCAAGCAAGCTTCCAAATTCAGTGATGATAAAAGTTTATTTAAAAATGGATATATATCAACTAACTTGATGATCAATCACACATAATAATTTAAACCAGAAAAGATTTATGAATTTAATCCAGAAAAGTGTTTGAAATTGGAAAATCTAATTTATTCAGGAGGAGTGCTTGCATCACTTTTATAAAGTTTAAAATAAATCAAAAACAAACAAACAAAAAAACAAAAAAATTGGTGAGAATTGGTGTTTGGTTTAATAGTTTAGGAAAGATGATGATCAATGTTAAATGAAAGGCTTACAAGTCCCAGTTATCAATTTGTATCCTTCCACCACCAGGGTTTCCACCCAGCTCAATAAAAGTCTATGAAAGGACCCAAGTCGTAAGTTGTGATAAAATTAGATGACATTCTCTGATCGATGGATCATCGATTTCTCGATCAATCTTGGCCTGGAAACTCACCGAAAGAGTCACATAAATCGTGGAACAACCTTGCACATTTTTCAGCTTGTTTCCATCGGTAAACGAACACGAATCAACAATCTTTCCAGTCGCACGTTTGCCTCCTCGGTTGATAAAACTAAAGTTTTCACAAAAACAAACAATTTTTTTTGTTTTTTTTTCAAATATGTCAGCTCATGATCTTATCCATATGTTTAAGAAGAAAAAATCATCTAAAAAATAATAGTTACAATTTTTTGCCACAGTTTTTGGTATTGGACCTAAATTAAGAAGCAGGCGAGAAGAAGGGATGTGAAAGAATAAATCATTAGTTTTTTTATTTCTTTTTAGTTTAATAACCGGAGATTTACTTACCCTGTAACCCAACCAGATTGTTGATCCTTAGGAATCGGATCAAGAGAGTTCAAGCCACCCCACAAACAGGCCCCCTTATCCTGATCAGTGTAAGTGATACCGCATGCCTGGATCAAACCCATCAGTTTAAACTCTCATTTTACACACCAGAATAGATAGAGAATTAGCTTACTCCGGTGCCTGCCTTCAGGTTAGTAGTCTATAAATTTAAGAATCGTTCAACATTCAAAACAAACAAATTTTTCAATTTTCAATCGCTCTAGACTATTGACGATAGATGAGAAATATATATAGAGAGATATATTTACGTTACGTCCAGCACTGTGTCCATCGATTCTACCGCGAATATTACCCTGTTGTTTAGCATAGGAAGGGGGAACACATCGGCAATCAACACATTTTAATGTTGAAAAAAAAACGTGAAGTGTACGCTTTCAGTACTCACTGCTTCAACGAAGACAGTTTGTTTTTGGCCAGAACGCGAGGTTTTCAACCAATGGGCACAGACGGATTCCGCCATGGTTCCGGTCGAGAAGAGATTCGAGGTTGCAATGCCGATAGCGAGCAGGACTACCGAAGGGGCTTGGAGAAACATGTTTCTTTTATTTGATGTATACGAAAATCTGTAGGCTTAAGCGATTCAGATTGGACTAGAGGAATTTTTAGGGCTCTCAATAATCTGGATGTTCTCCACTGTGGGATGGACGCTCTACTTATACTTGAGGGATCCTGTGACAAAAAAGACACACCACTGGGCAGGAAATATCCTGTCGAGAGCTCATGGCACATATGATCATTAGGTTACCCCGTCTTTGTCCGCCTCGAAGACGACAATAATGAAGCGGTAATGGGGGCCAACAGGGCTCCAAACCTCTCAGCAAGACAGTCATATTGAGGCCAATGAAATCTGAATAGAGTGTTACCTGCCAATCACTTTATTAACCTACAACCCGGAGCGGATTGGCAGGAGGGGTTCGATGGCACCGACTATCTAATGAAGAGAGTGGTGATAATTAGTGGCAGTGCTGATGAATTTGCGAGTTTAATTTTTCATATCTTGGTACTCGTCGTCACTTCATACACTTCATATTACGACCACCACTTCGTAACGGCCCGTTGCATATTACCTCGCCTCCACCAGAAAAAGCCAGCTCGTCATAACTTTAATCGTTCATGACCACTTGACCTTCATTCGGCAGGCCACACACAAGCGGGCCGGTAGTCATTAAACCTGTATTAAGCGCGGTCGAGTCTCTAAACAGAGCTTCGTCCCCGAAGGAGGCTAATTACATCCAATGTCACACCATTGCCGCAACAGAAACATATTTTTCCTCGCAGAAAACTCCCGCTTTACTTTGCCTTTTCTTTTGTCAAAGAATACAGCGCACAGATGTGAAGAAAAGAAAAAAACACACACACACACACACACTGAGTAGCAGCTTTCATTCGATGTTTTTTTGTTTTCAAGTCACCTTCATAAATACTGGTCCACTCCACTTCCTCGTCATCAAAAATTTAGATTTGTTGTCCGATCCTCCTTTTCTTTTTGAGCATTTGGATCTCGGATCATCAGATTGTACCAAACCACCTCACTGGTAATTCATAACATCTTTTTTGCACATTAAGACAAAGTTGGTATTGGATTGAATACGATCCCAATCTGAATATTTTCTCCAAAATATGTGTTTACTGTCAGATTTATTGAATAAAACCTAAAAAAAAGGCTGAAAATTCAATCAAGGGGAAATCTTTCTGCTTGGGAATATAAAATCCCTTATAAGAATAAAATTGGATGTCTTTATAAAAAGGAGAAGAACAATCAGGTTTTGAAATATATTCCAAGCTGGCAAGGCCAAGGAAGACCTCAAAAAGATTCAAGTGCACCTTTGACAATGTTGGAGATAAACGCAAATTCCAGTACTCAGCCCCTAGGGCAATCAAAAAATTTTGAGCTTCATGTAAGATGGAGAGATCATCATATAAATTGCAAACACTTGAAAAAAACCAGTAGTAGTAAAACTTAAACAAAAGAAACATTTTTCAATATACAAGAATGTGATAAGTAAGAAAAATAATTTGAGTTTGTTTTACCTGATAAGATGATTAACAATACAAGTGGACAGACAATGATTTGCTGAAAAATGTGAAGCAGAAACTATAGATGTTTTTCAATATGAGAACAAACTTAATGCAAGTAACATGATGAATAATATGAAACTTGAATGATGATCTACCTCCAGATTGTGAGGCCAAGTTATATGGGATAACAGAAAACTATAGACGTGCCAGAAGAATTTCTGAATCTTATAATTCTTGGGTAACTACCTCTAACAGGGTTTTATTTGGGCTGATAAATGATATTGATTACTTGAGCAATGAAGAAGAAGACAACAGTGGAACAAAGATTTTGCCATGAGGAAAATTTCCTCGTGATCCATTACAAGCCTTTTTATAATCTAAAGATCTTGTCTTAGAAACTACTAGAAACTGCTCTAAAGATCAGAAAAGAAACTTCTTGAATGAAAGAGAAAAAAGGTAGAAATATAAACTAATTTCAAGTTACAACTCTAAATCTATAGACTACTATGTATTTATAATTCTGATTTGTTACACAGATCTCCCCCTGAATTTGTATTGTAAATTGAGACTGAGACTTGTATTTGATTGGGTTGATGATTTCTGAGCTCAGATAATATGAATGAGATGAGTGAACGTCTTGATGAAATGATTGCCAATTTGCTTTTACCTGTACTTGAGTGTTGATGTGTGTACTCCTTCTTGTTTGTTCTTGAGGATGAAGATTTCTGACGCTCCAGACAACACCTCAACCTAGGTACTTTACCAATGCATAGTTGTGAATGTTCTAGAACTTTGAAAATGCTGCGCTTGTTTGTTAAGACATAGATATGTGTATATCTAGTCTAGTGGTAGCCAACTGCAGCGTAGCATGTACATACTATATATAGTGTTTATCTCTCTACTATATGCAATTATCATTGATTATCATCTACCTATCACCGCATTGTTCTCATTACATGTCATCAATTGACATGTTGGTGACATTTCATCCAACCCTTCATTTAACTATAAGGGTCCGTTTGGCCGTCCCCAAAAATATCAAGCATGATTTGAAATCATGCAGATTATTTTTGGGGGGACAGGAGATATTACACTATCCCCTGTCCCTGTTTGGCATCCCACCAAGCATCATAAACTTGACAACCAGTGTTGAAGCTTCATTATTCCCCCCGCCAAAAGGGATATTTTGCCCTGGCCCCAAATTTACTTTAACAATCCCTCCCTTCACCAATAACCCCTCCCTTCAACAATAACCCCTCCCTTCAACAATAACCCCTCCATTCAACAATAACCCCTTCCTTCAACAATAACCCCTCCCTTCAACAATAACCCCTCCCTTCAACTAACCCCTCCCTTCACAAAACCCCTCCCTCCAACTCCCTTCAATCCCTTCAACTTCACAAATCTCCAACTCAATCGCACCCAGACACAAGAAACCTCCCTCGTCAAAGCCTCCCCCCCCAATCAACCAAGCCTTCAATCCATCCTCCACTTCCTGACCCAAACAATCTGATTAACACATGGTACCCACAATCAGCCCCACCTTTTCACACAAATCCAATGGCCTTCCAAAATCACCCATATTATAAAAGCTGTGCCTGTTAGAAGTTATTACTCTTAGATAAAAGACCAGAAAACTATAACAAGTGATTAGAAGAAAGATGATGACAATACAAGAGAAAGAGATGAATGAATGAGAAACCAACCCTTCAATGAATGTTGTGATAACTAAACAATCAATTGATAAGAACTAATATTTATTGTGAGGACTGATAGACTGTGATTTGATTAAAGAGATCAGTGATTGATTATAGATGAAGAAAGAAACAGAAATAAAACAAACCCTGATTATAGCGTAGTTAGTTGTAGTTTTGGATAATGGATTGGATAATGGACAAGATAAGACTTTGACCAAAGATTGATTGATAGATGAAATGTGATGGTTGCCACCAAGTTGGAAGCTATAAAGGCTGTCCCAAGGACCAGATTTGATGATGTCTTGATGATTTGAGAGAATCCTTGATCTTGCTGATGGTTGACTTTAAATGAGTTGAGTGGAGAAGTGAGGAATGATTGAAGTCAAGGTTGAAGTCTTTTTGTGTGAAAGTTTTTTTGAGTGATATCACAACAATGTAACAAGGTTTCAACACATATCCAACCACCCTCCAACCTGTGCCAAAACATCTCAACATGGTGGGCAATGGCCTTTTACCACCACCTGACCAAGGACCACTCTGAGCTGGCAACCAAGTCACAACATGGCCTTCAATTGGGCCTCACTTGCAAACTCATGAAATCAATCAGATGGGATTCTCAATGCAGTCCACTTGGCGACCACCACATCCTTTGCAGTCCTCACATGTAGGTTTGGAAGATGATGAAGATAGATCTGACAAGTCCAACAATTCTGAATTCAGCAAACTTCAACATTCAAATTTCTCAAAATCTCTGTCTCCATGCCCAAACCCATCTTTTGAATCAAGTATATTTTCTATACCTTTAGCCCAATCTGCTCCGTGATCTCAGACAGAGAGATCCTCTCAAAACAATCCAACTGCAAGCAATTGAGAAGCTGCTACCAAGGCCGAGAAACAAGAAAAGAAGAAAATCCAGTGGATGGGTGCCATGGAGAAGTCGGCCATGAAGCTTTATGTCAAAGCTGCCAAGGCGGGAAAACAATTGGACAATGGATTTAAGGCAGATGTTCACCGTTCAGTTGCGGCTGAGCTCAACAAACAGTATCCCGGGATGGAATTTAATGATAATAAATGTAAATCTAAACTCAGCCAGGTCAGCCAATTTAGATTCTCTCACTCAAAGTTTTATTGCTGATGTGTTTATGTTTTTATTCAGACTTTTTGGAAGGAACACAACACCTGTCTTGCTTGTTGCCAGGCAAGTGGCTTTGAATGGGGCGAGGCCCGCTGCATGGTAACTGCCTCAGATGAGGTCTGGGCCCAATTTTTTACAGTAAGTCACAATTTTCCCTGTGCAGTTGCTGTTGGAATTTCATCACTGTGTTTTCCCTCTCTTCCTCTTTCACACATCTGTCACTCCTTTTTATCCCATTTCCAGATGAATATCCAATCTCACCTTCTGTCCCACATCTCAGCCATAACTTGTATGTAGATAAATAACCATGCTGCTGAGTAGATAATGAGATCATCTGTTCTCTGCGCCCTGATCCCTGTGGTCTCTATAAGATACAACCACTTGTAGTGTGTGCACTTTTCTGCCATACAAGCTAGCAGTTATTAGCCCTTCGACCACCTTTTTTTCCATCTTGAGTCTTTTGCCTCAAGATTTTTTCCCGGTCAAAACTCCTCAGTTCACTCTCCTCACCTTAAAAATCCTTCAGTTGCCTTGGAACATTTACTGACTGATTTATTGTGGGCAGTCACACCCTGATGCTCGCCGGTTCCAAAACCAGCTGTTTCCAGAATGTAAAAACTTGTCCATCATATTTGGGATGGGGCTGAAAGGAGACAAGCGCCAGAGTATTGGCCGTGGTACCCCAAATCTATCTGTGTCTGGGACTCACCCTGCACAACAAAGGAAGCTTGATGATGAAAGCTCTTCAACAATGAAGAGGCGTCTCCAACCCTTAGCCATTGTCAAAGCAAGCGCAATTGTGAAAATTGGGGTGCTGCTATCTCTGGGGCCATCCACAAGTTAATCAAAGCATTTCGGCCTGGGCAATCCAAATCTGAATCCAATAGTATTCAGCAAGTGATCAAGGCTTATCAGAGCTGTTCCTTGGTTTCTCTGCTCCCAAGGAATGAGCTGGTGGGTGGGCTTTAGTGTGTTGGAAAACCCAGCAAAGGCCAAAATATACCTCAGCCTTGATGAAAATTACAAAGATAGCTGGATGCAATACCAGATTGAAAATTATTGTGCATCATAGTTGTCAATGCAGGTTTCTCTCCCCCTTTTATTATTTTTTTATTTTCTCTAGCTCGTCTACTTTACCATATCTCAGAAGGTACTTAGTAAGAGAAGGAATAATCATAAGAATATGGACTAAAATTTTTGTCATAACAACTGAGAGAAAATAAACCTTATTTACATAAATATAACAATATACAGTTATGCTAGTAAGAAACAAATTACCTAAGTGTGTGGTAATTTCCCAGTATTATTCTATTATAAGAATTGTCCCATGATGTGATTGGTTATACATACACGTCATGAGGTCATGGGGAAATATAAAATACTGTGCTTAATACAAAAAAATTCCCATTACATCATATTATATTTGAATTGACATAATACATTAGAGCAGAATTTATAATAATATTCTAGAACCTTCTACAAGGAACCTCTAGAAGTTAAAAGGAGGCCATTTCTGGCCTAGGACTGGTTCCTCAGCATATTCACCCCCTCTTGAAGGGCCTTTCCACATGTATACTCCACTCTGAGTGTTGTATACCTTCACCAAATTTCTACCCCATACAACCTGTATGACCTTTTACACCCAATATTAGATTCACTTTCTTCAAAGACAATTTTTTACCCAGACAATTTAGATATCCTTGCCATTAAACCTGTTGAAATCTCAGGTTGAATATATAGACCCTCTTAGTTGATAGACCCCCCCGCGTGAATTCCAAGATCCAAGAAGAGAGTTAAAACTTGAACTCAGTCCAGAGAAGATCAAGCTCTTTTTATCATTCTGAATCATTTGATCCAAATCAAAAATCCTCAAGAAATAATCTCTCAACACTCGACTCTTCTATTTCCTCAAGAAAGATAACAAGGAATTCTATGGTGTAATGTAAAACAATTCTTCAACACTCATCTCAACTGATCACATTCATTGATACTTATTCTTTTTCACTCTAATTCCTTTGATTCTTTGTTTATGTATTTCTCCTAGTTAGAACATCTTATCAATGTTATAAACCCCAGATCCTACTCTTAAAAAACTATCTAAATAATATTAAAATTATTGTTGGTCTTTTCTCTTTTTAACCTGATCTTTCCTTTCTTTTCTTGATGTCAAATTGCTAATCATTAGTGAAACCTTTATTTGTTTTATTCCTTTCTCTATTAGATTAATATCTCTAGTCTCTTCATCTCATAACAGTCTAAAAAACACTATCAATTATTAGTTCAAGTGGTATGATTTCTCTCTTAAAATTTGTTCTGATTTTATTCATCCTTTCGTCATCTTTTATCTAACTCTTTATTTATTTTAGTCTGGTTTTGGTTTTTAGTAATAACAGCCTTTTTATAATAAAACCTTTTACACAAACCACTTTCCCCTCACAACTCCTCCTCATCTCCCCATGCCTTAGAGGTATTAGTAGTCAGATTATAAGTACTAGTCAGTCTAAGCTTAAAATAGAAAAGCCACACCTTTTTTTATTCTTAGGGGTACACTCTTCCCCATCAGAATTATTCAGGAAGGCAGCTCTTATATCAGCACCTTTTTCACAAAATACATTAGTACTAGTGTAGTTATACATATCCCTTCCAAGCTCTATTCTGGCCTTAGAGTAGTTCCACAACGGTTTCACTCTCAACTGCAGAAGTGGAATACAAGGCTTTATCAGATCTAGGGAGAGATATGGTTTGCCAGTCTTATCAACCAGCTTGAAATGGTGCCTGAAGTCAAAAACATCATAGTGAAAGTAGACAACTGAGGGGCAATAGACTTGGTGAATAGTGACACCTCTCAAAACAGCTTCAGAATGAAGCACATGGACATACAGCTTCACTTTGTTTGGCAAATTATTTGTCTCAAACTCATCAAGCTACAGTATGTCAAATTGTCAGTACACACAGTGGACTTTCTCACTAAGGCTCTAGGTTTCTCAGTAATCAGATGCTCTCTGAGGCAAATAGGGGTGCTTCACCACTCTAATCCTGCTTCTCATCTGAAGACAAGAAGCATGACAGGCTGTCAGATTACAGCTCATATAGACTTGCAGAAAGAGCCTCCAAGGAAGCTGCCAAGGTTAGACCCAGCTGCTAGGAAAGGTAAGCCCTTCTGCAGTCTAGATTAAACCCTAACCCAGAGCATACCCAAATTAGCTGATACACTGTATTGGTTAACTTCAGTGGACCTAGGAAAAACCAATCAAACCAAGACAAGCGCACTTTCCAATTGACTTGGCCCAAGAATTAAAGCCCACTCATAGAAAGAATCTCAACTATCATAACCCATGGTAAGCTAGAAGAACTCTAAGAAGTGGTAGCTTGCAAGAACTAACATGATTCAACAATCATTTAGATATGGAGGCAATTGACCTGTATAGAACCAAGAAGAATAGATTAATATGTTAGAAGATTAACTCAACATAAGCAGATCTTGGAAATCAGACAACAAGATGAACAGGCAACATATTGCTAGCTAAAAAATGTTTAACTTAAAATATCAGTGTTGACTTGAACACACAATACTGTCCAGAAAGTAAATTTTGCAGTTCATCAGTAACAAATTACAAGTAAGACCAAGTCAGCTTAATGTTTTTCTAGAACAGAAGCTAATTGGACATAAAACTTTCCTTTATCATTTCTCTATACCATATTCTTCTCTATCTTGTTTTCAGATCAATCATCTTTACAATCAGTCCAACAAAACTACCTTAAAAGAGAAAAAACACTCCTAGTAACACTCAAACTTCTTATAGGTAAATAAGAATAGTTATTTACAAGATTGTATCTCTTTCTCAGCATAGTCATCTAAACATGATCTAATCAAGAAATATTATTCTAGTTGTTTTCAATCTTTTATATCACAATCATCAACTCATTCATCACGTAACTGGTTGTCCACAGGTGTGCCTCCACCTGAGTCTTGTCTCATCATTTGTTGTAGCTCACAGCATTACTGCTGTCAAAATAGGTGTGCCTCCACCTGAGTCTTGTTTCACCGTTTTTTGTAGCTCACAGAATTACTGCTGTCATCATAGGTGTCTCCCGCTTGAAGTCCTTTACTCTGTATCTCCAACTTGATAGCCAACACCTACCTCCCTCTGTTGCACGGAACAAATATGAACACTCCAAAACTCATTATCTATCCAAAAGGGCAGTACCACCATGATACTTAATTTTAATTTTTCAAGCTCAAGAGAAGCATCTATCTAGTACCCATGATATTGACACATTAGTTTAAATGTAAAACTAAATTTTTAGAGGACTGGGAGACGGCAATCCAATTGAACAGAAACAAGGGGGGAAAGCTATTCCCTCAAGGAACACCTATATTAGATGTAGATGCAGAATATTTCAGAGGTGTTTTTGTTCTTGGATACAATTTGATGCTTTCAATCCAATCATTTTTTTTTGATCTATTTACATAATCCATGGATACCCTTTTACTTTGGCAAATCTATCTATTTTCATCTTTCATCAAATTCCAAATTGCTAATTGAGATTCATAATCCCATTTCATATTGCAGTTCAAGATCAAAATTATGTTGAAAAGATACCCGCAACAAATGTATTAATCAAATGTGGGAGTCCTTGGGCTCAATTTTGGCTGATTTGACTTCTACCAAGACTATTTTTTATCCAATCAGGCTGCTCAAAGTCTATTTATGCATGCATAGATTATCAATCCATAAAACTTCTATTAGTCAAAAACTCTCAGATTACATAACCATTTTCCTGAAAAAAAAAAATTATGATTAAAGACAAAGCTTCTGAACTGCCCTAATGTGACATTGGAATTTTGGTGACCAAAGTGTCTTTTGGGCAAGATTGGGTTTTGAGATTTTTTGATATCCTAAGGTCGGGATTTCATCACAATCCAAATAAATTAAGGAGCTTCTATGTGTATTCTCTCTACTTAATCATAAAAAAAACCAGAAAATTTTCTCCCCTATTTTGGGGTTCTTATACGTGCAAAGTGTTTTCCAGACATAGGGCAGGACGTCGAGAAAACGGCTCACACTGTGCGTAAAATGGTTTTCACTGTGTGCAAAGTAGGTCCGTTAATAATTGGAAACATATATCATTTAAAAACTCAATTTCCGCCAATTATATAACCCGTTGATTGATGGTAGTACCTCACAAGTTTGTGGTCAATGGCGGGTTCAACGAACTATTCTTCAAAGTATTCAATTCTCTTTTTCAACCAAATCAAATGAAGATTGCCCGATTTTCTTTCACCGCTCCTGGTTCTTCATCAAATAAAAAAAAAACAAAAATATCTGCCACACTTTTCACATTTCGAAATGCCACATGGCAGGTCCGGTAGACGTGTCCGCAGGAGTGTTCCGCGCAGCTCTGTTCGGTGGTAAACTTGGTGACAGGTGGCTTTCACAGGTAAACTGGTGATAGGTGGGTCGATGATGCCGTGCGGCAACTGACCCAGCTGGAAGATTCGATCATCTGAAGCGGACAACAACCTCAGGTATTAGCAACAGTCAAGAAGACTTCCAACAACTTAACCATCAGCTCAATCGACCTTGAATCGTCTGTTTTTCCAAAATGAATTTTAGTGTCGAGGTCGGTTGTTCATCATCTCACAGTTTGTTTCGCTCAAGCCTGTTTAAGAGAGATAACCAATGTCTGATGTACCTCTCTTAATAATAGGATGTCGAAGATCGTGATGGTACCCGTTTGTCGTCTGTCTCCCTCAAGTATTTCTGGTATTGGGAAATGACAATGCTGATAGATAATGGGGTTTTTTTTTTGGAAAAACAAAATGGTGGTCTATCTAGATGGAACGTATGGCCCGGCTCAAGACTAGAAAGTACGAGAACGGTAGTTCCAATTGCAGCTCTCTACACGCCTCTCAAGCAACGGGACGATCTTCCCCCAGTTCTTTACGAACCTGTAACCTGCAAGCCACCCTGTCGAGCGATTCTCAATCCTTACTGTCAAATAGATGTTCGCGGCAAGTTATGGATCTGTCCCTTTTGTCTACAACGCAATGCCTTTCCACCGCACTACAAAGATATCTCTACTACCAATTTACCTGCTGAGCTCCTGCCTAAGTATACTACGATCGAATATACGTTAAATCGACCAGCCCAGATCCCCCCGATTTTCCTATATGTCGTGGACACTTGTCTAGACGAAGAAGACTTGAAAGCATTAAGAGCTGAACTCGTCATCAGTTTAAGTCTTTTACCTCCCACTGCCTTGGTTGGATTGATTACTTTCGGTACAATGGTAAGCTTTCTAGGTTTTTGACCGTGGCAGTTAAATACAGAGGATATTAAAGTTTTTTTCTTATCGGACCCTAATCAGACTCAAGTCCATGAGCTGGGGTATGCCGAATGTCCCAAATCATTTGTCTTCCGTGGTACCAAAGACTATTCGCCTAAGCAGATTCAGGATATGCTCGGGCTTGGTGGCCAAGCGATGAATAGGGCGCCGAACGCTCCCATGCCAGCTCCAGCCCAACAGGGAACCGCCCGCTTCTTGCTACCAGTTCAACAGGTCGAGTTTTCGCTCACTGGAATACTCGAACAGCTTCAGCGTGATCCATGGCCAGTTGCCAATGACAAACGCCCTCAGCGCTGTACTGGTGTGGCTGTCAGTGTGGCAGTTGGATTATTGGAGGTAAATGACTTTCTTTCCTTCGACCAGCGTGTTCTTTCTGGCTAACTTGTAACTCACTTCCCTGCTCCTCTATGATACTATTTAGACAACCTTCCCAAATACAGGGGCCAGGGTGATGTTATTTGCCGGTGGTCCGCCATCGGAAGGTCCTGGACAGGTCGTCTCCACAGAGCTGCGAGAGCCTATCAGATCCCACCATGACATTGATCGTGACAATGTCAAATATTTTAAACGGGCCTGCAAGTTTTACGAATCACTGGCGAAGCGAGCGGCAGCAAACGGACATGCAATCGACATCTTTGCAGGCTGCTTGGACCAGGTTGGACTGCTGGAAATGAGGTCGCTGGCCAACTGGACAAATGGGTTTATGATCTTATCCGACTCGTTTACCACCTCGATCTTCCGACAGTCATTCCAAAAGCTTTTCGAAAAGGACGATGACGGACAATTGAAGATGGGATTCAACGCAACCTTTGACGTCCAAACCACAAAAGAGTTGAAAGTTTCTGGTCTGATCGGGCATGCCGTATCTGCTAACAAAAAGTCGGGCTGTGTGGGTGAAACCGAGATAGGGATCGGTCAAACATCGGCATGGAAGATTTGCTCTCTCACGCCTAGAACCTCGAACGCAGTTTACTTTGAGGTGGTAACCCCCGCGGGTACTCCACTAGCGCCCAACTCGAGGGGATGTATACAGTTCGTAACTCACTACCAACACGCCTCGGGCCAATTCCGGCTACGGGTTACCACCTTAGCTCGTGTCTTCGCTGAGGCAGGTAATCCGATCATCGCCTCATCTTTCGATCAAGAGGCGGCAGCGGTCTTGATGGCCCGGATCGCCGTCTTCAAAGCTGAGATAGATGACTCACCCGATGTGCTCAGGTGGCTAGACCGAATGCTTATCCGTCTCTGTCAGAAGTTCGCGGACTATAGAAAAGAAGAGCCAAGTAGTTTTCGCTTGGCGGATGGGTTCAGCATCTATCCCCAGTTCATGTTTCATCTGAGAAGAAGTCAATTCCTTCAAGTTTTTAACAACTCACCTGATGAAACAGCGTTTTACCGGCAAGTCTTACCTATCTATTCCTTCATAGCACAACGATTGACTGATCAATTACTTGATTATCTAGGCATATCCTCAATGCGGAAGATGTCAATAACTCACTGGTCGCCATCCAACCTACACTGATGTCTTATGGTCTGGACTCTGAACCATCCCCAGTTCTATTAGATTCAGTTTCAATCCAAGATAACACGATTCTTCTCCTCGACACATTCTTCCATATCTTGATTTTCCATGGTGCAACTATTGCCCAATGGCGTAAAGCGGGTTATCACGAACAAGAGGACTATGCAAACTTGAAAGAACTTTTACAGAGGCCGAAAGATGACGCAGCGGTTAGTAACTTCTCAATCTGTTTGCGGGATAAAGATTGGCCAGGTTGTGATTTTGTTTGATGTGTTGGCCTTCAACAGGATTTGTTAGCCGATCGATTTCCAGTACCTCGGTATATTGTGTGTGATCAAAACGGATCTCAGGCTAGATTCTTGTTGTCCAAACTGAATCCATCGACAACTCATGCCAGTGGAGGCGGAATGTACGGCCAGCAGTCGGGTGGTAGCATGATTTTCACAGATGATGTCTCTTTACAGATCTTCATGGAACACCTTAAAAAGTCAGCCTCAAATTTCGACAAGTATCTTGGGTTGTTGTTGTTTGGAAACCACTGTGGCTGATAATTTCCCTTTTTTTTTCTTTGGTTTTGGCTTTGATCAGATTGGCAGTCAGTGGGTCCAATTGATCTGGAGGTTCCTGTCTATTATTGGGTTATGCGTCTCAGGATTTTATTTCGACTGCAATACCTACCGTGCTCATCAAAGAGGATTGATTGCCCTGTTGAAGTACCGTTGTCCTACTCCCCCTTCTCTCTGAGCTTCTAGACATCTGATATATTGCAATGATGCCGACAAATCGTTGTCTTGAGATCATGCAAGGCTGCCTGCAAATCGTTGTCTTCTACCGAGGTTTCCAATTTGGCCTCCGTTTGTTTGTTTAGTCTGAATTGATGTCAAATTATAGGTTTATGCATACACACACATATATATATACATCTTGTTATCTCTCTCTCTCTCTCTACTTCAGTCCTGATATAGAATCTATATGCTCTTTCAATTCGGCCGCGAGTATGCCTCATGGAGCACTATATCTGATGCTCAGCACTTCACTTTTGAAGTCATACCTCAAAGTCACTCTTCACCCCTAATATCGTCGCTTTTCTCCGGTGGGCACTCCAATTGTCTGATGTTCAAAATCAACCGTTGTCTCCTCAACTATTATCAACTAACCTAGTAGAGAGATATACTTGGATGATTTGAAGTAACATGTTTTTATGTTAGAAGAACCTTTGACAGCTGACAGTATCTTTGGCAGGTTTAAATATCTAATATCTCTTCTTAAGCATCTCCACCCGGAGGTGGGTTGCTCTCCCGGGTTTACCAACCCAAAACTAGAGAACATCACCCACCTGGGGAGTCAAATGAGTTTCTATGTAGGCTTGGGAGGTGAACATCTCCATTGGGTTGCCACTTTTGCCAACCCACCAGAAAACCAATAGCACCTGTGGATAACTATTAGATGATACCTCTGGTGTTTTCTTTGTGAATACTGCATGACAGCTCATCACCTGTCATCACTTCTCTCCCAAAATAGAGGATCACCTGCTTCTGGTAATTATAGTAACCACAGCTGGATGCCAAGGCCGGGCAAGTTGCTATCTAAAAAAGCCAAGTTGCCATCCCAGGGTTTTGGCAAACCATTTTACCTCACCGCGTGGAGATGCTTTACACATATTTAAGTGCCAGCAAAAACCAAGTTTTCACCTAGTTGTCATCTGCTTTCACAGTTATTATTTTATGACGCTTGATAATAAAACAAACAGGGCCTAATTCTTTCTGTTTTTCCATGAAGAGTTTTGTATCCAAGGACTCCAGACCTTCTGATAAATTTACCATGGGGGAATAGCTGTCCTTGGTCATCAAATTTACTAATCCAAGCCATACTTAATGGGTATTAGGAAAATTTCCTCTTTCCCAGCTATTTCTTTCTGCTGGCCTGGAGCCCTTGGGCATACTGTCTAGTGTTGAATTAAAATTCCAACAGACAGAAAAACCCCCTCTAATTGACCCATATAAATTTCAGAAAAAAAACATGCCCACCCCATCAAAAACTTTGATCTACCTCCTTCACCTCCAAAAATCTCAAAAATCTCAATCCATGCAACTGATCCAAAAGTCATGGGTATGGTAGTCCCTTTTCAACAAGCCAAATCAAAAATTGATTTTAATTTGAATCACATTTTGAACCATCTACAGCAAAATATTTCAACTTCTGGCAAAAAAAACCCAACATGAAAAAACTCAAGAAACTGCTGAGAGTTGAAATGCGGAATTACATGGACAATTTGTACTTTTGCATGTCAACTGCCAGCAGTTTCTTGAGTTTTTTTTTTTTTTTTCACAAAGAAAACCTCACTTTATACTTTGTTATTTGCAATTGTAGGATGTTTTCTTGCCCATGCCACAAGAGCCTCAAATCAAGTGTTTTCACAATGTTTAATTTTTTTTGGTCCCAATCATTCTATTCTTGCTTTGTCATCTTTTGGAAACCATGTTGAATAGTTGATCCTGATCTTCTTTCACAGTTTTATGCATAATATAGCTCATATGCAATATCAGAGGATAAGTTTTTCAAGGCCTGCAGCACTGGTTTTGGATTTTCAACCCTAGAAAACCCACCCAATTTTATGAGATGTAGTGGGGAGTTTGCCATGTAAGCTCTTCAGGTAGATACCGCAGATGCACACTTATAGTCAAGGAGGCTGGAGATCTAGAAAATCTCCTCATCCTGAAACTTACCATATAGGATCCATAAAAACCCAAACCCAGAACCCCAATTCTCACCTCTCTTGTTGGACTCAGCCAATCTGTGCAATTATTGATCTGTTTCAACTTCTTCCTTCAGACCAAGAGAATCCATTAGGATAATTGTGATAAATCAAGTGCTGTGGAGGTATAGCTGGTATAATGAAATAGTTATTTTCTTCTTCTAAAATTTCTTCTCAATATTGATCTTTTAATTTCTCCTGTTGTTTTTTTCTTTATAATTTATCTCCTATTTTTATTTACTCTGTCTAATATTAAGTTGCCACAAGTACAAGAAAAACTGAAGTTACTTATTGATTTCACCCTTTTATCTAATAGGATCATTGTTCTGTTATTTTCTTTATTTGTATTTCTTACTCACACATTTTTTTAACTAATTATATTAAGTCATTTTACTACTATTACACCAGGAAAAAAAAATAATGATCACTTGTCTACAAGTGAAATCAGAAATTGAAAAGGCCATACTTTTCTGTTTTGCTTGCAGATAAGTGATCATTGATTGTTCCTGATGAATTAGATGCAATAATTTTTTTGATCTCAATCTACTACTGACCTTCTCTGTATCAAATAATGGCACTTCTCCCTTGGAACCCTCAACCTCACTCCTTAAAATAAGAAAAATCCAAATACAATACTTATTAGCTTTTAGTATCTTTTAATATCTTCTTTTGATTTTGTCTTCTCTCTTTTTCCATCTCTACCTCCATGAAATGAAGGATAAGGCTGTGTCCAAACCTTCCAACACTCCTGTGGTATCTACCTGTAGTATTAAGCCAGTTCAAAATCTTCAAGAAGTGGTCCTGTGCCTTTCCCAACCGGGTCAAGTAAGCTGGGTATACCCAACTCACCCGTGACCGGGGCCTACCCCCTCTTTTTCAATAAAAGTGTAATCTTGCCTGGGATATTACACAAAATAATTTTCATGGTTTCTAACTACATTTTTTCAATCTGTAAATTCTTTTTCAGTACTTAGTTTCATGAGGCCTAAGTTTCCGCAAGAATCTAGGCAATTTGATCACACTTGAGTTGATGGGGGTGATCAGATGTTTTTTTAACCTTCTCAGGTTGGGTTTTTTACAAATCGGAAACGGGTATTGAAAGTGGACCATGTAACTTTCATAATGGCAGGGAGGGGTTTAGGAAGGGGACAACTTAAGTTGTCCTGGGACTGGATTGGAAGGGTAGTGGTGTTATTAGTCTTGCTGAGTTTCTGACTGAGTTTAATTTGGTTAAAACTTCTTTAAAACTGTTTCTCTCGACCTGACTACCACCACAGCAACCCCCAGCTGCCAAGAGCCATGTCCAGCCCAAACCATCCTACCACTACCACCCAACGAGCACCACCCGCAATCGCTAGCAGGTTAAAACCATCCATTGCCCAATCGATCATCAAACCCCAAAAACTCTCAACTAACATCTTCACCAGCACTAGGACCAAACCTACCACCGCCAACCAGGACCAGAATCCCACTCCATACCCTCCCACCTCTTCACAGTTGCCCTTCTCCATTCCTCAAATCACCGGCCTCGGTCTAGCAATGGCTTCCAGCGCTCTTAACTCAGACGACCATCAACACCATCATCATCATGGCATGGGCCACTCCTCTCCTACCCTCGAAGCTGAGGCTATGAACCATTGCTCGATGAATATGGTCAGCTTGCTCGTCTTCTTAGATCGTGAGATGTGAGAGTAAGAACTCATACTTCGTCTTTCTACCATCTCGTCTAGGTTTTCAACTCGCAACCAATCGGGACCTGCATCGTGTAAGACATCGTGACCAAACAATCATCAATTAATCAGTACGAAGGAGCTCATAATCGATGTCTTGGTCACCAATCAATCTCTGTCACAGGTTTCGACAGTTTTACGTCTCAGGCACGATGGCATTACTATTTTACTTGACGATGTTATTTCTCTTAGCCCTAGGGTACGAATATCTCAGACTAGCGAGTAACCGATTTGAGCGGATGATCCAAGTGAAACTGAGCGGTGGGGTCTCAAAACGAGCCCTTTCACCACCGCGAAGAGTGTCTTCAAACGAAAATTTGATTGAC
This sequence comes from Puccinia hordei, assembly GCA_007896445.1. Lineage (NCBI taxonomy): Eukaryota > Fungi > Basidiomycota > Pucciniomycetes > Pucciniales > Pucciniaceae > Puccinia > Puccinia hordei. The sequence goes on from RDRW01000296.1 coordinate 156,915, forward strand.
AATCCGGCGACTAACCAAGATGGGGCTAATCTCGGTCTCATCAACCCTAAACTGGCTAGCTGGGGTCAGATCTCTGTCCCTCGCTCAATTCAGGTGACCCGTAGTTTGTTCTACGTCTCCAATGTCGCTGTATCTTTCTTCTTGATGTTAGGTGAGTCCGTTGATCAATTCAATATATTCCCGAAAACGGTTTCAAAAGCTGCACGTAAACCTGACCTTTCATCCTCTCCGTTACGTTCAACAGTTGTCATGACTTATAACGCCCAAATCATATTGGCCGTCTTAGCGTAAGTGTCTCCCTTGATTATGTTAGCTTCCTCAAATGAAAACAGAGCACACGGAACGTTAATATATGTTAACTTCACTACTGGTTGCAGTGGAGCATTTGTTGGACATTTCTTTTTTCATCGGGAGATTTCGTTTGGCCAACCCAACAAAGGAATGGCGTGTCACTGACAAACTGAGCTCCTCCTCTTTCCGAGCTATCGCATCACACGTGCAAACATCCAGACCCTCTGCTTGACCTCCCTTCCTCTCTTTGAGACAGATTTCGTATTGCTATTCTTGTCGAATTACAAACGCATGTCGATAGTCTCACCTTAACTACTGAGACACCAGATGAAAAACCTCTGAAGCATTTGTTTGTCTGTCTATCCTGCAGGGTCCCATATCCACATTCAATGTTCCTCTATTCCTCTAGCCTCCTGCCTGCATTTCATCTCTTGACCTTCTGAGATGTTGTAATAGCGCACTAAAAATAGCTTCTGCCTGTCCGTTTTATGCCTGCTTTTCATGGACATTGATGGAACGGATGAAATCCAAAGTTAAACATTTGGTTCCTTGATTGTTATCCAACATATTTCTACTACAAGTTAAACATGGAACATGGAAAAAAAAAACTTACTTTGCACTTGAAGTATTGGCTTGACGCTCAAACTATATACATGTGAGATTGTCTCATCTTATCATTTTGTCTTATCCACACTTTACAAGAGTGCGCAGGTCAGGAAAATATTCTTTATTGGTCTGATTTAGGCAATTGTGTGAACATAAAATAACAGATTCTGATTGGTATTTGTTTACATATTCCCAGTTAAAATCGTTCATGATTTTGTGTTTACACAGGTAAACCTCCAGATCATATGAACAGATTTTCAAGATTCCCTGCAAACAAGGTGTTGCTATTTTACAATTCATGCATAGAAAGTTATTGCACTGCAAGGAAAAATCAAGCACCCCCAATTGACATGTGTAAACTTTGAGAAAGCTGGTGGTGCAACTTGAATTGTTATCAAAGGTTACATCAACAAAGTTTTAAAGTAGTCACTGTGCATCATTGAGGGGAGTCACAACAGCAGGAGCATCACAGGTGTCAACTGGTAGCAGTGGAGCGACTTTTTTGTGCTGGGATGACATTTTAGACATGTATAAATATCCAGCATTTTTGTCCAAAAATTTAAATTGAGAAGTGTGGTGTATAAAGATGGGGTTTTCCTATAGACCCCCAGTGAGGCTTGCATACAGCATAAAAAAGAAATGTGTGTAAACCAAGCTCACTGGGTGTGGATTCAACCCAAAATCTCAAATGTGCCATATTTCTACACCCTGGTGCTACAACAATTGACTAAATTTATTGATTCCCCTGGCCCCTGCTAAGTGAGCTGAAAGCCTTGAGCCAAGGGTTAATCTTGGAGAGGAAGTGGGTGCTTCTAGGGCTCAGTGTGAAATTGGCACAATAAAGGGGTGTCACACAATAGAAACATGTGGAAGAGAAATAATTTCTGGGGGGAAACTTTGTGTCCCATCATTCTAGGTTTAAACTATCTTGTATTGGGATTTTTGTTTATGGTCTTAAAGATTGGATGTGTAATTATTTACATGGCATTGGTATCATAGAAAACATTTTTTTTGGGAGACATCAGCATGTATAAATTTCAAAATGACATCTCCCAAATCATCATTTAAGTTCTTATGCAAAGAATTACATATGTCATTCAATTGAGTCATATAAGTTTAACCTTTCTTCTTCCTTTTCCTTACACATTTTCCCTTTTGCATCAGCTGTACCATTTTCAGATTCTTATCAATATTTATCATATATTTATTCTCAGTTGATATCCTAAGATACTCCCAGTAGTTCACACTTTTATTTTGAAATCCTATTTTCAGTCTTCTTCAGGATCTTATAGTTTATGAATATTGGGTCCTTGTCCTCTTTCCCCCTATGGGCTCTGAGGTATGGCCTTTAAAATTGAAAGGATAGTAAAAGCTTATAAAAATGTATTCCTACCATTACTGCTTCCTTCAATCATAATGAAGGAGTGGTAATTGTGATCATTATATCTACTCTTTACCTCTTTACTACCTGAAGTCAGCCCCTTTACCAAGCCAAACAAACTATATAATTGATATAAATTACATCAAGAGGGAAAGAAAAGCCATCCTATCCTCTCAATACTGGATTTCCAAGACTTTTTCCACAAGGTGATTTTATATTAATAGTTCTCAAGAAGAGGATGCCTCATTCAATCAGACAACTGCTGGCCATTGAAATTGACTCCAAAGGACTCAAGGTTAGTACTGTGTAAATTGCCGTTGATCCTAAGTGTTGTCACACCATCATCTTTTATTCTCCTATTTGCAACAAAATTTTGTCCCCTACCAGGCTGCTTTGTAACATTTTTCTTGGTAATATTTATCAAGGGGAACCCAAGTACAAATGTAGCCGTTCCAAGGCACCAGCTCAAAATTTACCCGGTCTGCACCCCCTGGCGGAGGCGCAGGCAAACCGGATACTCAACTAGTATCACTGCACCAACAACAGGCGGGTGCATCACACCACTCTAAAAAATACAATAATGCCACCACCCCTGGACAACAGAAACATCCACTTTCTATTTGACCCATTTTCCTTAGTTGTAAACCAGGGGTTCTTACCCCTGTATTTAGACCTGTTTGGTGAACTACCACCGGCAGTATTCTTCTAGCTCATCTAGCCTGCAGAGTTTCATTACTGAGGTCTTGTGTTTTGTTTTCTTTTTTTCTCTCGCAGCTATAAAATACCTGCCTTGCTTGTTGTCTATAGTCCTGCAGTCGTGTAGACAATCATAGAAGAATAAAAATCTCTATTACTCTGAGGTCTTGTGTTTTGTTTTCTTTTTTTCTCTCGCAGCTATAAAATACCTGCCTTGCTTGTTGTCTATAGTCCTGCAGTCGTGTAGACAATCATAGAAGAATAAAAATCTCTATTACTATGCATATCAAGAAAACTGTCAGGTTTTTGCCTGTTTTTTGCCTTGCGCATGTCTGGGAGGCATTGCAAGTCAAAACCCGGACAGGCGGGGTCAAAACCCGGACAGCGGGGGCTGAAACCGGGTTTTGATTTTTTCCTAGACATGGTCAGCTGTTGACCCAAGCCTTTCCGTGTGTATTGCTCAACAGAAAACTCCCAGTTTGGTTTTTTTGTCTCAACTCAGTCAGGTAAGTAACTCACCCCCTTTTTTTCTTGTTCAATCTTTCCTACTGCTGTGAACAAGCACTCACAACCGTTGTATATCTGAAAAACAAGGCACTCAAACAATGATTGATCCAGGTCTTGTAGACAACTCCGCCGCGGAAAATCTGGATGATGTGGAAGGTCCTTCCATTTCAGATGCAGCTGGAGTTTACAACAAGACAAAACAAAGAAATGACAAGGCTGAACAGCTACAGCACAAATTTGAATCACATGCAAAATCAATGGAAGAGATCCATAAAAGAATCGTCTCCAACCAATTGGCATTGAAGGCCTTCAAGAATCTTAACAAGAATACTGCCAAAAACAGGAAGGCTAAGGATTGTTCTAATACTCAGCAAAAACCTCACCAACCAATCAGCGGCGAGGTCAAGAACTTGATTGAAAAGGAGGTACTTGAAAATAGCAAGAAGCAAGTTGATGTTGCAAAATCTTTTGGCATATCAGACCAACAAGTCCAACACATCACCAATGATGCTTGCAGAAACAAACCAACTTCTTCAACCAACCCATGTGGGTCAAAATGAAAAATGAAAACCAATATCATCACAATTATTCTCCTGTTGCTTGAGCAGAGCCCAAGCACTACACTCAAACAGCTCACCAAACATGTTAAAAGAGAATTTGATCTCCAAGTTTCACCCTCAGCCATCCATAAGAGCCTCAAATCAATTGAAGTGACCTGGAAGACTTTCACTCCCATTCCACAAAAGTGGAATGAGGCCGCTTTCCTCCAAAAACAACACGATTATGTCTTGAACCATGTGACCAATGTTGGTCAGAAACTGATTTTTATTGATGAGTCTGGGTTCAGCTCCCAGACTCATCCTTTGCATGGTTATGCTTTGAGCAGTATGTATTTTTTTCTATCTGTTTTCTATGGTCTCCAATACTGATTCCAAAAAAATAATTAGGACAAGCAGCAGCCTTCAAAATAAATGCAAGAGGAAGCATGATCAATCTACTTGGTGCTATGTCCGAGGAGGGGATGATTTACTTTGAGGACAGAAAAAAGAAGATGGGGACAAGCACCATTGATATCTGCAATTTCCTTATTCAACTCAAAGATCACTGCCCCGATGGATTGATCATTGCCATTGAGAATGCCAGGATCCATGGCGGGGAAGACTTTGAAAAGGTTTGAAGCTTGCTTAACAAGTCAACTAAGCAGATTGTGATTGAGTTCTTACCCAAATATTTGCCTTTTTTGAACCCAATTGAGCTCACATTTAACATAATCAAGACACATGTTAAACACACAGAAATCAGATGGCAACCGGAGTTGGCAGCAGAAATCTGTGATGCAATCAACACCAAGATGACACCCAATATTTGTCAAAAATCATTCTTACACTACCAAAAGTTCTACTCTAGCTGTACTCACATGCAGCCAATTACGGGTAACATAATCAAGGATCCTGAAAAATTCTTTCAGGTTCCTTAAATAAGAATTACATTGCTATATTTTTGAACTTTTTCCTTTTTTTTATGTATGTCTAAAATATAAAAAGAAATTTATATTGTTTCTTAAAAGAAAATGGAAGCAATTTTTGAAACCAAGAGGTTCACATGAAAGAAGGAAAAACATCAAATTAAGTTTATTTGTGAGAGAGGCTGAAGTCGCAGAAAGCCAATGGCTGGTGTGTTCCATCACAGGACAGGTTGAAGTGGATGGACAGACATCTGTCTTCAACAACCAGACCAGATCAAGTCAAACTCCGGACCGTTTAAAGTCAATGACAGGACAAATTGTTTCCATTGCCGGAAAGATGAGGAAAAAAGGGGACAGGTTTTTTCAAAAAGAGGACAACTGAAATCCACATCTGGACATGCGCGAGGCAAAACCCGGACAGTTTTCTCGATATGCATAGTATCTACCCTTATTTTATCTTAGCGCACGCGCCCCAAACGCACCTGTAAAACCGCCCAGTTACACAATGGTCAGAAGCGCCCTGCAAGACCGCTGCCTCAAATTATTGAAGGACTTTGTTAATTTAGCGCTGATTGGGACTCAAGGTAAAGGTTTCCTGGAACTAATTCCAGAAAGTATTGGGAGGTCAGGTATGTCTTCTTTTTTTTATAGCCTAAAAGACTGTATTGGAATCCAGTAATTAGATTCATAAGAGATTGATACCAAAAAAATGTCCAGTTATACAAAGATCTGAGATAAAAAATATCGAATCAAGAGCGAAAACAAAACAAAATGTTCCATTTTCTTGTTCCTGTTTACATTGTCCGGCTGTTTAAATAGTTATCCGTGTGGAATTTGGTTGGTTTCCGACATCTGGGATAATATTGCCTTTCAGTAAGGTGATCCAGCGCTACAAGTTTGAGTAAACCACCGCCAAATCATTACGTGTGTTCTGTAAAAATGCAACAAAAAATGGAAAAAGCTGATGGAAAAGATTACTCACAAATCCCAGTTGTCTATGGTGATTTTGTTATCACCCTGTTTGCCGCCGAGTGCAGCAAACATCTATTCAACCAAGGTTGGAGTAAGATTGTTGGGATGAATAAAACTTGTAGGTAGCTGAAGTAACAAGAAAAAAAACGATTCACTTACGCCATCTGTGACATACATCGTGGAACAACCTTCTGCAACGGTGAGTTTACGGCCACCTTCGTTGAATAAGCAAACATCCACGACTGTGCCTTCAACATGGCGGTCACCCCTGTTGGCAAATCTGAGAGGTTTATCAAGAGAATGAAGACTCTACATCAGCAACATCCACTGTATTGATGTATGAGCAACACTCGAATCCACTATCAACACAAGACCCACATGGCAGCCCCACAGTTTTTTGTGTTTGATCTAAGGTCAAATTAAAACGAAAACAGGTCAAGTTGTAAGTTTCTAAGACATCAGTCTAATTGATATATCTCGACAAGTCACACACCCGGTAACCCAGCCAGATTGAAGTCCTGAAGGTACTTCGTCAACTGAATTCAGTCCAGCCCATAAGCAGACCCCCTTGGTTCCCTGGGGGTAAGTTTGTGGGCAAGCCTAGGATGGAGATCGTTAGCAGTGTGATACTATCCAAGGTCACAAAAAACTAGGAAAACTCACTCCGCCTTGCGGGGCCGGAGGTAACAACTTTGCCTGCAAGATGGGACGATTTCAAGGGTTAGAGGCTTTCCACGGTTTAACGCTCTTGGTGAAATCAATGTCTGCTTACCGAGTCCCTACTATTAATTCTTCCGACGGAATTACTGTTATCTCGTTTGGTCTGTGCAATTTCAAAGGTAGAGTAAGATTGTCAAGACCTTCTGTTGGTATCGGATTAATCCGCGTCCTGGGTATAACTGACCAATCTGACCGTCATGTTACGCGAACCAGGAGGCAGGGTTTTCCACCAACGGTGACAAACAGTCTCCGCCGAGCTCTCAGCGGAGTAGAGGCATAAAATAATTCCCAAAACCAAGAGGAGTCTTGAAGAGGTTTGGAAGAACATGATTCAATATGAAGATATCAATCAAACTACAATAGGTATACGGTTTTGATGAGTTTAACGCTTTAGATGTAGGTTTCCTTGGTCACTTGTAGTACTGAGGGATGAGGGTGAAGGCCAAGAAAGGCTCCAGTCATCTCCTATTTGTACTCGACAAACGCTCGGGCAAGACGTGCCAAAGAACAGTGGAGCGCAAAAGGTTGTTGCCCACATAACCTGATCCCTCCATGAATACATTCTTCAAGCAGTGCTCAACACCAAAGACTCGTGTATCAAGTTTATCGACTTCGACCTGTATAACCTCATACATACATAGCCCTCTTAACTCGGGGACACATGTTCAGGCCGGGCTCACTCAATGGCAATCGATATTGGACACCCTCGCAAAGAAGGTTTTGGTGTTGTTGCCCCGGGTGACGGAACTGTACTACCAGTATAATGACTTTGATGGTATTTACTCATCGCATCTCCAAAATCCGAAAAGGCTGATTTACTTCGTTCGGACTTCCTCCCCGGCTCCTCCCGACACATTTTACGGTGCTTACAAGCTGCCGTGGCGCTCCTCAACATGCCACTCCAGACTTGCCCGTCGTGAGAGTTGGGTTGTTTCGTCCGGACGATCCTGCAAACCGTTCACTTCACGCGTTCATCATTCGACGCCTCATTGGAGGCGTTGTCCAACCAACCCTTCACGTGATGTGTATTGGAGTTCGGCTGTCTTGGCACGTTGAAAAATCATGGGCTGGATTAGCCACTCATTCCACATTCCTCATGGTGTGTGATATGTATATGATTCTAAAACCAGACAGCTCCCCCTGACAGCATAATTTTGCCATTTCAAAATCTCACTCAGTACAACTGGTATCAGATATTCTGCGTGTCGCATGACTGGCGGTCCCAAAACGCAATTGGGAAGCTCTTTGAACAGACGTATTTAAATACATACATAGCATTGCTAACTCAATAAAGTTACTCCCTCCTTCCGAGGAGTGATGGAATGCTTGCCGCATTCTTCCGATTGATCTCCTTCAGAGAGTGGCAGTGTTGCCCCTCCGAATTCGGAGGGGGTCAACTAGTTAAGGTACTCGGTCTACTCTGATTTTTCAGGGGAAATGCCGTCGTGCGAGCTGAACAAGGGCCTTTCCGAGCTTAACAAATCCTCCGAGAAGGAGGGCCTTGCGAGCGTTTTCTTCACGCGCCGTCCCGCAGTCGGGGGAATGCCATAGGTGCTTCGCCACTCCGCCCGGAAAAGAAGGTGCTTCAGTTTTAGTGAGCTGGATTGGTCTGGCGGTTTCGACGGGATCTAGCGGTGTGCAGAAATCCGAATTGACCAGACACAGACTGTGCGTCCACTCCTCGGATAGCTCATCAATCCGAAGCTGTTTATATTCGCAATGCCCAAAGGGCTATATGGGTCCCCGTGTAGCATTGGCAGGTATCTTTGGGAGAGATGCCTCCTAGTGTTTGTTGATCTTCATGCTACTAGTGGGCCTTTTTTTTTTGAGGTGTTAACATGAACCCTAAGAGGTCGTGTGGGATGGCTCCCCGCTCAATAATTGACGCCGTATTTTCAGGAACAAAATGACCCTTGAAGCTTGTTTCTGAATGGTAAGAAGGATGGCTGCGGGCTTGAAGATACATACATGCTTATACTGCCCTGCCAATCATAGCTTCCAATGCTTGGCCCAAGTGCCAAGAGTGCGGAGAGTCATGCCCTCTGGCCTCGCCTTCAATAGGCTGTTGGTTCAATGTTTCTTTTGAGGAACGAAACAACCAAATGCGGTCTTTAGAGGCAGTTGGCGGATGTAGTCGTAATGTGAATTGCCCGTTCAAGTTCTCCAGCCAGGCAGGGGGGATAGGGTGTATCATACCTGTGCAAAGCATGTTCCAAGAAGAAAAGCTTCAGAAGAGGAAGCGTAGAGGTGAGGGGGATGGGTATGAAGCAGTCGCCCAGAGCAGGTGAGCCTTTGGAGGTAATCCATCCAAGGCAGGCGATCGAGCGATGACGTCAGCGGTCAAACGGACCCCGACTGTTTTGTTCCGAGTGACATCGATCAATTTCCAACGATGTCCTCTACCTCCAACAAGGAACTCGAACCAGGCTGAGAAAAACTATAAGTATCACCCCGTCAGGAGGAACAGGTACGTGGTTCCTAACATCTTTTCATCATTACATTCATACTTCGGACCTTGTTGAGCTCCCATTAACTCTTCGCATCCACACGAGAACCGAAAGATTTAAATACGTCCTCTTCCAGAATAAGTTTTTTCTTGGACAACAGCGCTCTTCATATTCGATATTCGTTTGATTATTCTATCAAATCTTCGAACCGATTGACCTACTCGAACCCGTGATGACCAAGTCTGACATTGAAGTTTTATTATCCGGATTCGATACTCTTGACGATCGACTCAGACCTGCTTATAATTCAATCAGAGGACTCATCAAGAACCCAGACGAATGCCCGAAAGTCGGAATAGTCTGTGGATCGGGTCTTGGTGAACTTGCCACTAAGCTTCAAGAGCCAGAATTGGTTAGTTATGATCAGATCAACCAATGGCCTCGACTTCGGACTATCTCTGTCGTACAAGGACACGAAGTTAAAGGCTTGGTGTTCGGAAAATTGGGTGAAACTCGTGTTGTTTGTCAATCCGGAAGGTGATCAATTTGGTTTTTATCTCATTCTAATACATCCAGTTCACTCACAATGTGAAAAGTTGCTAACTATTTTCGTTTCCTTTTGAAATCAAGGCTCCATTTCTACGAGTAAGCGCTGGTTCCACATCTCAAGAAACAGTTTATCAAGATATTAACATTTCAAAAACGTTCATTCAGAGGTTACCAAATAAAGGACGTGGTTTTTGCGGTCCGACTATTTAAATTGTTAGGCTGTCAAGCAGTTATACGTTCGTAGGCTAGATTCTCTATTGTAAAGTTTATGATTGGTCACCTGATTCAAAGAAGTTGATCCATATTTGTTTTCTATCGCGTCCCTACGTCTTTTTCCCCCCCCCAATTATAACACAGTAACCAATGCAGCAGGAGCTGTCAACCCAAGTATTCCGGTGGGAACTATAATTGCACTTAACGATCATGTTTCGCTGCCTGCTCTGGTGAGGCTTCAATTGACTAGATCGACTTGATTCCATCGACCGAGACTAGGTCAACAAACTCACTTCTGATTCTCTTTCAGGCATCTTACAATCCTTTGATTGGTCCCAATTCAGACACTATCGGCCCTCGGTTTACACCCTTGTCTGATGGTATGCTGATTATCTTGAGAACTCAATCTTTGAACTTGATTCCATTGCCACCAAATATATATATATATATGCTAATGCCTGAAATCGATTCCAATTCAATTCACACTTCACATAAGCCTATGATTTTGAAATGAGAAAATCAGTCTTTCGATCAATTCCCCACATTGGTTTGAAAGCACAAGACGTTCAAGAAGGAGTCTATGCTTGGGTAAAGACGATGATTGACTATCAGAGACAAATACTTGGATTAATCGGGCTTTTTTTAATTTTTACTTGGGCAGGTGACAGGACCAACCTATGAAACCAGGGCAGAGGGTTTGTTTATCCGCAGTATGGGCGCAGATGTGGTCGGGATGTCGTCAGTTATTTGATAATTTAATTTTCTAGATCAAGACCATTAGCTAACCAAGATCCCATAAACGCTTGGTCACATGAAAATATTGTAGCACGGTACCCGAAGTGATTGCAGCTCGACATGCGGGATTACGAGTTCTTACTTTATCCCTAGTTACCAATTCAGTCGTTCTGACTGCCCGGCGTAGTGCTTCAGGAGCAGTTTCTCAAGATTTGGCTTCAAAAGATGATGGTCCTTCTGTGGGACTCAAATGGAAAGAAGAGACTGCCAATCATGAGGAGGTATGTTTAAGATCTTTCCTTCTTCAATTTGTATTGACATATATACCCATATAATTATGAAACCATTTTCTGATCTATTTAAACCTCGAACACATTTGAATCAAACAAAATTAGGTCCTAGAAGTTGGTAGAATGAAAGCCGAAAGTGTGTTGAAAATCGTCAAATACGTGGTCAATGATCCGGCCTGGTGATCATACAAGTTCAACGTTGACACGTATTCTGGTTGATTAAGTCTGTCGATCTCAAGAAATGCTGAAGGCTTATGACCATTCTGCCTCAATACTAGTTTGTCTGGGGGTTCAACACTTTCTTTTATATAGATCTATATATATCCTTTTTCTCCTGTGTTTTTGTGTTGCCCTCTTTCTTTTCGTTCTTTCTTCTTACCTTCTCCATCAATTTGGACAATTCACCATATCAACATACAAGATCTATAAAGAACACTCTTATTATTATCATTTTCCAAGCTTTGACCCTCTTTTCAATAAAATGGAAAGGGAGCATGTGCTATATTTGTATACATTGATAGATACATACATGATTAAATCAGAGCGAAATAAATGTTGTTGTTTTTGCACTATTATTGATCTCATGAACTGTGTTGTATGACTGCATTGTGTGAAAATAAAAAGAGACTATTGACACCTAATTGATATCTTCCTACCTATTTGGCTGTTGAATGTAAGCTTTGCCAAATTCATACTCTAAGACATGGGACCACACACTTGAGTCTCTCAGACTTCAGAGAAGGCAAGCACAGTACTCATCTAAGAAAAAAGAAATCCGATAATCTAGTACTTTTATTTTCTCGTTGAACTAGATCGATTGGTTTAGAAAGAGAGGTTCTTTATATAATAATGTCTGATAAAATCTTTATCTCTTGCCTCAGTAAGTGTAATTTAAATGTACATGTGCAAAGTGTAAATCCAGCATCCACTATCATTGTATAAAAAGAAAAAGAAAAAGAAAAAGAAAAAGAAAAAGAAAAAGAAAAAGAAAAAGAAAAAGAAAAAGAAAAAGAAAAAGAAAAAGAAAAAGAAAAAGAAAAAGAAAAAGAAAAAGAAAAAGAAAAAGAAAAAGAAAAAGAAAAAGAAAAAGAAAAAGAAAAAGAAAAAGAAAAAGAAAAAGAAAAAGAAAAAGAAAAAGAAAAAGAAAAAGAAAAAGAAAAAGAAAAAGAAAAAGAAAAAGAAAAAATGATTTTGATATTAGAATTGGAGTTGCAATTTGACATTGTAGTTTGTTCATAAGTTGTAATGATATAATTAACTCATAAGGGAGGCAGTTTTGCCGGCTCAACTTGTCAGGGTTTTTTAACCAGCTAAATCACTTTAAATTTTTTGATAGATATTGGATGTAAGTCAATTTAGCAGTTTAACTGGAATTCTTTGCCTCAAGGCAGATTTCTCTAATGTCAAAAGGATGAATGGATACACATTTGCAGATTCATTTATAATGCAACAGTGGGCCACTATTCTACACTACACAATTTGACCACTAACTGTTAGTGTAGTGGCTTTTCTTTGATGTATAATTTGTAGTGTTAGCTGATGCTACACTCTGCTAAACTAACAGTTAGTGTAGCAAGAAATTTCTTAGCCAAATTTTTTGTAGTGTTAGATTTGGAAAATAACTTCTATGCTAACAAGTAGCATATTTTTTTTCCGCTAACACATTTCAAAGTTCCCATTAGTGTAGCAGGATCAGATCTATGCTACACTAAATTTTAGCTGTTAAGCAGTTTTGATTTCTGTACTTATGCAAGTGCAGCAATCAAAACACAGCTGTTTTAATTGCTATACTAGCCAAGCCATGTTGAAAAAAAAAACAAATGGAACATAGAAAATGCTGAAAAACATTTTTTTTGAAAGAAAAAACAAATTATTAAACATGAAAAAATAAAAATAAAAATCAGTTTTTTGATTGCAATACTTGCACAAGAACTGCACTCAAAACACAGAAGTTTTGATTGCTGTAATTGCATGAGTACTGTAATTAAAACACAGCTGTTTCAATTGATGTACTTGTTGTGGTGATCAATTCCACTTCATTACTGTATTTTCAAAGATTATTTATCACTTATAAACCTCAAAAACTTACATATATACACATATAAATCCCAAAACTTACATATATTCACTATTGTTATTTCATAATCAGATTCTACACCCCATTTTAGCCCTAGACACTCACTACAACCACCCTCAAATTTCTCATGGTTCAAGAGTTACAGGCAAACTCAGAATAATTCAGCAAGTTACAGTACAAAGAGAGTTATAGAATAAAATAAGTACATGTTATAAGTAGATATATTTCACAACCATGATACCTAATTCATATTATATAAACTATATAGATACTACATAACATACACTGCACATGACTAGGCTTTATTCAGCAATATCTTACATCATATCTACTGTATGTAAACTCTACCTTCCCACTAATCATCTGTCACTGTCATGACTATTTCATACATGTCACTTTCTCTTCTAATAATCTGTCATATTTCTTCCTTTCCCACCAGCTATATGTCATAGCCTTGTTATTTCCTTGCTCCAGCCTGATGGCACCTCTTCTATCTCAGATATATAAGGACACCTGTTCCTCCATCTTCTTCCCTTATGGACTCCCTGACTTACTAAATTACCCCCTACATATACCAGCATTCTTGATCTCATATACTAGTATACCCATTTAGTAGAGTCACCATCAAAACCTATAAATATAAAAATCAATATCAATATCAGTACATCTCATTCACTCAGCTAAGACTAAAATATCATATCATAAGATCATCCCTCTCTCTTGCTTGGTCCATCTTGACTCAAGAGTCATAAAACCTTACCTCATATTATAAAATACTTATAAAAATTATTACATATACCTTTATACATCACCTTCCCTTATCCATTCCTCTCACCTGATGTGTTTAGTAAACAAGTTTATAAGTACTATTCATCTAAGAATAAATAGAAATTAGCCACACCTCTATTTTATTCTTAGTGTTACTCTCATTCCCCTTATCATTATTCTGGAAGGCAGCTTTATATCAGCACCCTTGGCATAACTTACACTAGTACTAGTTTAGCTGTCCATTTCCCTTCCAAGCTCTATTCTTCCCTTGAGTAGTTCCAAATTGTGCAAGTACATAAATAACTTCCTGCCACCTGCTAACTGTTGTGACATAACTGTCACATACATCTGTCAGACTTGCCGCAGCTCAAACTACACCTCATCCCAGGACAAACCCGGGTGAGGAGGAAAACATACTCACTTACGACCACATACTGTCTACAGGTTATGAGGCTGATCTCACAATAAAACAACACCCAACTTTCACCAATCGTCCTTTCAAACGGATGACTGCAACAATCTTCAATTGGTAGTTCAGCATAGGACGTAATCGACCGTCTTCAAAGATTAGTGGTTACTTCATTGTAACGTGGTGGGGTGTGTAGAATACATAGATCCGTTTCCCTTCCCTTTCCTATCTCTGAGTAAGCGGACTCGCCATCTAGCTTATTACGGTAGTGGTGGCCCCACTTTACCAGTGCAGAAAAGGAGAGTAGCAAATACCACTCTACTCCCTCTTTTTGTTTTTCTCTATTCTACTCACCTACATCAGGTTACGGTGAGTATTCTCTATTCTTTGTTTTGGTCTTGTTATCTCCTACTGCTTGTTCTTACTTTTCTCAAGCATGCAACAAAGCTCCTCAAGGAGTAGTCACCAGTCGGATGATCTCAATGGTTTCGTTCCTGACGGTGTGGATCAAATGGGGAGCTTATTTGAGTTGATCACTGGAACCGGCTTGTGTAGAGGCGACAAGACGATACGGGGTCCATCCAACACCATTAGGATTCCGACAGCTAGCACGTTGAGTAGTGCCAATACGGCTCAGCCAAGGTCCGTACCTCCACATATGGTTCCTTCACGAACAACGGGTGCAACGGCTGTTCCGCTTGAGGCCACTGCTGTGATTTCCAGAAATCAACGGGATTTCCTAGATGCCAAGTTACAACTCAAGCAGGCTAAACTGGACAGTTAAACGGCCACATGATCAATAGTCGGTGGAACAAGGCAAAACAACTTGCAGCCAACGGTGTAAACCTCGTTCAATGGTTGAACAAATTGGCCAAGATAGGTGAAGCCCAGATGTCAAACGTGGATTTTTTCATCACTCCAATTGAAAACTCAACTTTCAAGAAGATAGCTTGAATGGTGGTGCTGGCCGGTGTGCACTCTTTGCTTGTGGTGGATCTCCAATGGTTGCATACGACGTTGGAGATGTTGTCTTATCTGAAGCGGAAATTCTTGGTGATCTCACGAGCGGCTCAAGTGAACGTTTGGAATTGTTTCATGTCTTTCTCGGTCAATCTTTCAGATGGGGCGGGGATTTCATCAAACATGAGGAACCTTTATGCGGAATGGAACAATTTGAATGTTTGCATTAACTCCAACGCTTTTTTCGGTTTTGTATTCCAACGTGCAGTGATGCGCTCATCGGTACCTTTCAAGAAGGAATTCAAACAAAGGGTCAAGAACGCCTTGCAAATCGATCCGATGAAGGCGCTCCCGAAGTTCAATGCGTTGGTGAATGCTTTCAACATCTGCAAAAAGTAACATGAACACACTGCCGAGTCTGAAAATCCAACCCTTGAAGACTCGGCTCCTTCTGTACTGTTAGCTAAAGCAGAAAGTAGTGATTTTGATTTTGATGTGTTCCTGGCTGACGTGCCGGAGGATAATTGGCCGGATTCTCTGGATTTCTATGCAGCAACCGCACATTGTTGCTGGCAATGCGGAGCCCCCAACCATTATCTGCGCGAGTGTCCACAACAAGCTAAACCAAGCCAATTGAACCGTTGTCTGCGTGGGCCAGGAGTATCCCCTTTCCAACCTCCGACGTCACAACAAACCCAAGCAACTTTCGTTGGGTCGCTGTACACTCAACCTCAACACCAATTCAATGTCAGTCCCGCCGCTGTGGTAATCCATACCTTTTCACATACAAACATCAACAACTTACATTTCCTCTCACATATACTTCATTATTATTACATGATCATATTCTACATACAAAACTACCCCTAGTCACTCACTCAAAGTACCCCTGATTTCCCTTTGGTTCAGAAGTTATTAGCATTCTTAGAATATTACCACTTATAACCACATAACTTTACCAATACTACAACCCCATAGGATATTATACAAGGTATTGATTTATAAATATACAGTACATAAATAAAACACAGATATTACATACTTTTCTTTAGTTTATATCTTCTTTGGTATAAAGTTGTACAGCACAGTCATTTATATTACATAGTTACATCTTCTGCCTTTATCATCCTCTTTGGTTACTAGTCACATTACATCCCTTATATACATAGTTACTAGCTACATTGGCTCATCTTTCTTACACTATCACTACTCTCTTTTGGTTGTATACCTCTGAACACATTTCCCCTTTCTCTTTACTGCCAGGATCAGCCATCTTGTGCCCGTTTGTATAAGTAGAACTCCCCTTAGTTCTATGGATAAATCATGCACCCCCCCCTTTTACCAAAGTACAGTTTACATTTACATTTACCTTTAAACCTTTTACATTTACTGTTGCATCAACCTTCACACAAATAACAATCATAACACATACCCCCTACTCTTTCTCAGTGCTTTTCTCACTCCTCTCAAGGTCCCTGCCTCAGATTGATTAAACAACCTAAGTTCCCATTAGTAGCAGCAGTCTAAGGATTAGTAGAAATATAGCCACACCTTTTCTTTCTTTTTCTTAGTGAAACCCTTTCCCCTCAGCATTAGTCAAGAAGGGCAGCCTCATCAGCACCTGTAGCTTCAACATCTTCTACTTACTGGATTTGTTGTCTATTTCCCCTTCAAGCTCTTTCCTGATCCTTTAGGAGTTCCACACCGCTCAAGCCCCCCCACCGAGCCAATTCCAAACACAGGTGAAGCGTCTCGCCGATTTCTACTGACCGTGATACCCCAACTCTGCCAGCAAAACTCATTCTCAACCACCTCCGACGCAGTCAACCAGTTCTGGGGGGGCATCGGCGCAGATGGTTGAAATTGGAGATGTGCCAGACGATCTGGACAATCTCAATTTCAGGAACATGAGTCTGGGAGAATCTGTGGTAAGTGCTCCCGCTATTTTTGATACCAGTGCTTCGCACCATTTCTCTGGCTCACATGATTTTCTACATGACTTCAAGCCGTTGTCTAAACTGCTTCCGTTGTCAGTAGCTACTGCCACCAACCAATCCTTCATCACCGGAGTCGGGAATCTCCATTTCCAACAATTAGACGGCCCTGTCATTGTGATACGCGGAGTGCTGTACTGTAAGGAAGCTAGATCTAAATTGATCTCCATGGCTGCCTTACGGAAAGCTAATGTGTTGGTGGTTTATGACAACAACAGAGACGCTTTTGATATAAGTTCTAAGAGCGGTACTCTGCTGTTTAGTTGTGTTTTGGATTTGAAACAAAATCGGTGGTGCATGCCCTATCCGATGATAGCGATTGTTGGTGGCGATAGCATTGGAAATGTAACGGTTCCGTCATCCGGTCAATCGATGAAAACGACTTTGTCGAAATTTTCAACCTCTACCAATTCTCGGTCGACTTCTGCTTCTGTTGTGACTACATTCCCTACTTTTGCTTTTCCAATTTTTTTTTCCTGTTCTTCTTTTTCTCTTTTACCTCAATCTTCTCCTCCAAGTCTCTCTCAACGTGATGCAATCATAAAAGTTTCTATCCCTCTAACTAAAGTGGAGAATTCCCTGTTGACTCCTTGTTTCAATGCGGTGAAATAAAAAAAAATGCCTGATTGTGCTCTATTTAAGGAAACTATCCTGCCATTTCCAGGGAAACAACATGTTGAACGTGCCCTTAGTCGTAACAAGAAGTGTTTGCTGTTCTGGCACAAAGTTTTTGGACATGCCGGACTGCGTGTTATCAGATGGCTAATCAAAGAAAACGTTGGCCTAGGCTTACCAAAGAATCTGCCGCCTGGTGCTATCCACTGCACAGCATGCATGATGAACAAAAGCACCAAGATAAACCCGCTGGGTGCATCTGCTAGGAAGGCGACGAGAATGGAGATTTGGGCTGCAGATCTCATTGGCCCATTCCAAATCCCAGCGGTGGACGGAGGGAATTATATCCTCACAATGCGGGACGTAGCCACCGGTTACTCATTTGTGAAGATTCTGAAGTCAAAGTCTGATGCAAACGTGGCTATAATGCACACTATCAACCCTCTAGACAGAGCGACAGGCATTAAAATACAAATCCTGCGCAGTGATAACGGTGTGAGACTCCAAAAGTGGTTTTCACCTCTTTTGGCTGAATGTAGAGAAGTATTGATGGGTGAAAACCCTGCCTCTCTGAAGCAAAAGACTAACAACACCCCCAGCTAGGCTGGAAGAAGAAGACAGTGGTCTAGTGTAGTTGAATATTTATAGCACAAGTTCCTAGAGTGGATTGTGTGTGAATGTTATATGTATATTGCAAAGTTTCAGTATTTGTTAAGTGGCGGAGAGTTAAATTATAGTAATTAATTTTAATCAGATGGGGGGGAACTGGTCTGATGATCTGATGTCATGAGATGCTCCTCAGATGGGGAAAGAGGAAGGGAGAGCCCCTCCTTATATAGTAAAATGTGAGGCATTTATGCTGGTGTTCTAGTTACATGAGGGGTTTTGGCTGGTGTGCTTTTACAAATGAGGCTTTTTGGCTGGAATGCTGTGCAGAATACAGCTGCATACAGGGTGGCAGTGTAGTAATGAGCAAATTTAGCTAGTGATCTAGTTACAAGTGTGGCTTGCACAGCCTTCTGGTTGCTATGCATTTATATCAAGTGACCTGCACAGCTTTCTGTATTGCTGTGTAGTCTGCTTGAGTGGCTTGCACTGCCCCAATGGTTACTATGCAGCAGGCTGTATGTGGCTTGTGGTTGCTACACAGCCTCATTTATACAGAAATACAGATTTAATTTAGATATATACCCTTTATACAGTACACATAGTGTAACTGTGTATGTAAACTAAAATGACTGGGGTGAAAAAGATAGTGGGGTGTTGTAAAATATATATGTAAAAAAAACTTTAAATTTTTCCCTCCAGAACAGAAATGTCTACCACAACGGCGGGGAATTTGTGAACAAGGCCCTAGAAGCTTACCTTGCAGATAAGGGGATCAAAACCGAACGAGCTCTTCCCTATCATCATTATCAGAATGGGGTCATAGAGCGCTTTAACAGAACCATACAGAATATGGCGAGGACTATCCTTTTTGATAGCAAACTGCCTCAAAATTTCTGGAATCATGCCTTCATGTGGGCCGGTCACATACTGAATAGGATAAACAACAGGGCGAGTGGAAAGACCACCCCTTACAAGGCGCTGTTTGGAGTTCAACCCCAGTTTGATGGTTTCAGGGCTTTCGGCAGTGTGGCGTATATCCACGTGCCGGTTGAGCAGTGAAAGAAATTGGACGTTCGAGATTTGAAGGGGCAAGTGGTCAGCCAATTAGAGTCCAGCAAAGGCTGGCTCTTTTGGCTGCCTGATGAGAAGAAGTTCATATCTTTGGCAATGGCTCGTTTTGCTGAAAGCAACGACGATTGTAGCCCACAACAGCTTAAAGGCGGCAATGATGATTCAGTGGTCACAACACCAAGACCTGGCAAGATGTCTTTAGATTTCGTGTTGAACCTGATGCAGCTGGGTGATTTCAAGAATGAAATTGAGTTCCATGATCAAGAACTGATTGTGGACAAGATTTTGGAGTTATGCCGTTTCTACACAATTTTGGTTCCCGCTACTTTCAAGCAGGCGATGAAATTGCAGGAAAAAGATGAATGGTCCAGAACTATTGCAACGGAACTCTTGAATCTGGAGCAAATGAGGGTCTGGGTAGCTCAACCAAAACCAGCAGACAAGAAGATCCTTAATGGCCAATGGTTTTTTGCAATCAAA
This sequence comes from Puccinia hordei, assembly GCA_007896445.1. Classification (NCBI taxonomy): domain Eukaryota; kingdom Fungi; phylum Basidiomycota; class Pucciniomycetes; order Pucciniales; family Pucciniaceae; genus Puccinia; species Puccinia hordei. The sequence continues at coordinate 176,770 of RDRW01000296.1, forward strand.
CCCAACATCAACGGTTCAGGGAAACGCTTTAAGGCCCGTTTTGTCGCAAAAGGCTTCACGCAGGTAGCAGGTACCAATTTCATAGACACTTTTGCACCGACTGCGACTTTTGTAGCTTTGCGTGTACTACTGGCTGTTGCGGCATCAAATAACTGGCCTGTGCACAGTTTCAATTTTGTGGCCACCTATCTCAACTCATCAATCAACAAGGAGGTGTGGATACAGCCTCCTGAAGGGATGGCTGTACCACCGGGGCATACCTTGCTTTTGAAGAAAGCGCTATACGGTACCAGACAGGCGGCGCGCTGCTGGTGGTTGCATCTAAAACAAGTTCTAGAGAACTTTGGCTATTTCCCTTCACAGTAGATAACTCGCTCTATGCCTTGAAACATCCTGATTCCCACGGCGTGATCTGGTTACATGTGGATGATGGGGTTGTTACAGCGTTGAACAAGGAATTACTAACCAAACTTGAAAAAGATTTGAAGCATATCTTAAAAATCAAGTGGGTGCACCAACTGGATTCGGTTGTAGGTCTGAATGTCGAACGAGAACAGCGCGGTTTCACCTTATGCCAACAACAACTTGTCAAAACGCTTCTGGATGCGGAGTGGGACGGGGCAACAATTTGTAAAATGTGGTAACCAACCAAGACGGTGATCCCAGCCAGTCAGGTAAGTACCTCTCAGTCATTGGCACCCTCAGTTACCTGGCAGTAGGGACGAGGCCAGACATCTGTTTTTCAGTGAACTATCTAGCCCGTTTTTCTGCAAAACCTGGGGCGGTTCACTGGAAGGGGGTACTGCATTTGATCAATTATGTTGCAGGTACAGCCAATTTCAAGCTGTGTTTGTTCCCATGTCCCTACAAGAGGCCATTGAAGACGTTCTGTGACGCATCTTGGGGAGGCGAATTCAGCAGGTCTGCATATGGCGTGTTCATCTCTTTCCTCAGTTGTCCTGTCCTGTGGGTAGCATGGCGGCAACCCTCAGTAGCTTCTTTGACGTGCCACACGGAGTATATGGCATTAGGTTTAGCGACGCGTCAAACACTCTCAGTAAGACATCTGTTAAAAGACGTGTTAAAACAGGATTTTTTGGGACATTTACACTGTGATAATCAATCAACTATAAAAGTTGCCACTGACAACGCTTCTAACAAACGGACGCAACAGTCAGACAGAGATTTCTATATTACAAACAAGGCCTTATATCAAAAGAAGACGGTGTTACACTGGGTCAATACAAAAGAACAAATAGCAGATATTTTCACGAAAAGTTTGGGGAGTGATATTTTCAATGTTTTAAGGGAAGTGGTGATTGGGAGGAAGTAGTTTTTCTTTTTTTGTTTTTTGTTTGTGTTTTTGTTATTTTTTTCTTCTTCAACTTGTGTTTCTTTTTCTTCTTTATTTTTTCCTACTATTCTTGTATATTGCTTGGTTGTATGTACATAGGGGTCTGCGGCGAGAGGGGGGGTGTTGTGACATAACTGTCACATACATCTGTCAGACTCGCCGCAGCTCAAACTACACCTCATCCCGGGACAAACCGGGGTGAGGAGGAAAACATACTCACTTACGGCCACATACTGTCTACACTAACTGCTGCCTGCCACCTGGTAAAATATGGGGAAAAGATGGTATGATTTTCTCTAATATTATTCTTCATTAAACTTGTATTACTAAATTCTTGCTTTCTTCTTTTTAATTTCTTTTATTATTCTTCTTTACTATGTTAATTGATGAAATTTCATGATTGCGGGATAGGTTGTGACACTGGGAACCTGAAAATCTCCCTGGTGACCCATGTCTGTATCAGTCATCATACACCGTCAAGGAGGTTAGCAAAGCAGGAAAATAGTTGAAGAGCACAAAACTTTACAGGATAACTCAGGGTTACAGTTACACTCACATTTATTTTGACTTTTAAAATCACTACACCATCTGATAGTGTAGCTGAGAACACCACTACACTAAATGCTAGTGTATCTTTTTTCCCCACTACACCCGCTTCAAGACCACTAAAATGATTTTTGTGCAGTGTTGACTAGTTCTTGGAAGTAGCACTAACACTATGCACCAGGAAAAAACAATGATCACTTGATGGCAAGTGACACTTGTGCAACTTCACTCATCTATCCTCCATCTATCCACTGCTACTCCTTGAATTAATTTAGAACAAAATTGGGTATTCATTTTTCTACCTTGACTGAGCAGAATCAGTGTAAACTGAGCTGAATCAGTGAAGTGAAATCTGAGCCAGTGGAAAAGGAGCTATTAAATTAAACCACCAGTGAGAATAAAATATACTGGAAGAGTAGGATTGGAGCAGCTTTGGAGCTGCAACCAAAGTTGCAGAATGTCACTTGTCATCAAGTGAGCATTTTTTCTTCCTGGTGATGCTAACCGCTATCTTTTCCAAAAAAGAAAATATTTTAGTGTTAGCTGCCCAAATTTTCAGCTAACAGTAACTTTTGGTTAGTTTAGCTAAAAAACCTAAAATTATGCTACACTACTGCTACTGTTAGTGTAGCTGGCCCACTGTTGTATAATGGAATCTTTGTCTTTGTCTTAATTTGGTTGATTTCCTATTAAGAATTACTCATCATACATATACTTACTGATGATGTTTAATAACCCTAGTGTCCTTCTCTGTTCACATGGCCTACAGTCTTTTATCCTATCTCAAATCAACAAACATCCCCCACCATATTTCATCTTATCCATCATATTGTATGATTGTTTTTAATCTTATTCCATCGATATTATCTTGATATTATTGCATTACTGATGTGTAATTTCTGAACTGTTTCCAATGTTAAAATCAAAAAAAATTATTCTTCCATTGTAGTTAAAATTTTAATTCCATATGTTAATTAGTTATTAGCATATTATTATCATCTCCTGTTCAGCTCAACAACTTGTTGACCATTCTTGTATTAGAATAATTAATCCTACTGATGTTTCACAATAAATTGAAGCATCAAGTCTGAGCTCAAAAAAATTGATCTATTGTCTCCTTGGTCCAATCTAGACCCCCTTCATAAGGTTTCCCCTCTCTTGAGAATTAATTTCTGAATGTGCAATCCCAAAAAGATGTAGTCTTTACACTGGTCCATCATTCACATAGCACAGCACAATATCTCTAACCATCCCAGCTGGTTATGATATGTGTTTCCAGTGGTCAATGAAGTAATCGAGATATCTCCAAATTGTTTCAAACTGCCCTTGAACACAATTTTCCCAAAATATAGGCAAAGGGGCCACCTCTGCTAAAATTACCTTTAGATTAGCTTAGTGTTAGCTTTGTTAGCTACACTAACCAGAAGTTCTGTTAGCTGGAGATTTGGGCAGCTAAGACTAAAAAAATTCCATTGACAGAGAAAATAGTGGTTAGCATAGTGGTAGCACCATTGAGAAAAAAGAATGGAACCTGGCCTCAAAGATGACACAGACAACAAAACAGACAGAAAGTGTGGAAGCTGGGTAACATTGGATTAAGCAGAACCAAATGAAATTAATCTGATAGTACAAGCAAGCAATGAAAGACATCACAAGTGGGCAAGAGAGTTTAATTGGAGCTTAATCCTTGATAAAATCCATCTATTTTACATGATTCAGAAAATTCTTACTAATTGGCCTGGATCCAACCCCTACAATCATTTCTCTAAACTATGTCATTGTGGACCGCAATCCCAATTTAATTTAAAATAGACCAGGTTTATATTTACAGTTTGTTGCTTTTCCTGCACTATGCAGTACGTACTCCTAAGTTGTGATTTGGGATTAATTTTTCTGCTGATAATTTTACCTTTCTACCTTCAAGTTGAAACAATCCAACCCAGGCCAGCTCCAATAAAGCATTGAATTATTTGAATTAGGTAGCTGTAAAATGGATGGTATTTGACTCCTTAGGGTAGGTTATTTGGCAGGTTCAGCTGCCAATCCTCACCCAGCCTTTTCACTCCCGCTCCTCATTTTGCACAAAAATCTGTGGAATCACTGTTATGTTGGTGCCTTACCCTTTACACTAGCCTTGAACCAATTTCTTGAGTCAAAATTGCAAAGGCTCCATCCTCAAAGGAGAAAAAATTTCATGTTCCCTCTGGTTTATTTATAGAAGCTCATTGTCTTATGTAGTTTATGAATATATAGAAGATTAAACCACGGATAAAATTTATTTTTACCTTAGGCTTGTGATTTATGGAAAAAATTCACTGCAGTGGTAGATATCTACTTCTGGCTCAAAGAGGCATCAGAATTGGTTGGATTCTTGTTTAGAATCTAAGAAATCAACAGATACCAGTGTGCATCTACTTTAATGTGTGCCTTGGACATCAGCCCCTTGATACTTAAATCTACCCCAAAACTACTTGTTATAAATTGGTGGTCTTCCTGGATGGAAACTTCCAGCACCATCACAACTCAAAAGCAAGTTGAAATCAAAAGAAAATTTGTACACCACACATTTTTCTTTCCGAAAAACAGATCAATCAAGCAACCAGCTTAATCCAAGAAAGAAAATTGGAAGACAACACTCCTGAACAGTTGCAGTGGTATCTCTGTTTTATGCAATTTGAAACCAGTGAATTGGGCTTTTCAACAAAACTTCAATTTTGCAAATTTTGAATCATTTTGGTATTGATATCCATGGCTCTTAAAAAAGGGGGATTTTCAAAACCAGCTGACTAGATAATAGGGGGTATCAAATATGAACAAATCCACAATTAAAACCAGTCAATTAGGTTTTTCCACAAAATTCTACTTTTGAGAATTTGGAACCATTTTATATAGATATCCACAGTTTTTAAAAACGGTGGATTTTCAAAACCAGTTGATTAGATAATGGTGGATTTGGTCATATTTGATACCCCCATTAAATATGGTGAAATTTACAATTTTGGGATCTGGATCTGGAATGGTTTCCAGATCAATGGGGGAGACCTCCAGTATTGAACTCCAAAGAGAGAGAATGTGGAAATACAATTTTGTGTGACACTGCCAGCATAATTGCCTAGGATGAATGCATCCGGGATGCACTTAACCAATTTAAACTTTGTTGATATCAATTGATGAAACATAGACCCAAGGGACCCCTTGGTTTTATATTTCATTGGTTGAGGTCAACCTACTCACAAAGCCTCTAATGGGAAGGATGCGGAGGAGGCTAATTGGATATAGGAAGGTGGGTAGAGTATGGCAATTCACTAGAGTTACAATATCTTTTGCTGCATAATTAAGGCTTGTTTGTGTGGCTTGCATTTATGAAATGCCGAGAGGCGGCTGTGAGCAACGGGACCGTATGATGGGACCGTATGAGAAGCGAACAGAGAGATATGCACCTATGAAATGCCGAGAGGCGGCTGTGAGCAACGGGACCGTATGATGGGACCGTATGAGAAGCGAACAGAGAGATATGCACCTATAAGAGGTGCGGCGAGAGTGACGACAGAAGTGTGTAAGGAAAAGAGAAAGGAAATACAGGATTCTAGGGAGCTAGACTATATACAAGGTCCAAACCTAAGTGATACATAGGAAGCTAACTGAGCCGCAGTATTTCCACCTTACACCGCCGTTGACACACTCGATGTGTGACTGGTTGCTTCATCTCAACAGCATTCATTTTCCCTTGGGGAAATTGTCTGACTTATAGGGACATAGAGCTCGTAGACACGTGGATTACGTTAGTAATCCCTCTCATCCCGGCTTGGCTTGGGATGTGGGGTGAAGCATGCTGTGGCGAGTCTAAGGAAATGTCTGTGGCATGTCACAACATGATTTCCTCTGAATGTTTGTCCTCATCATAAACTCAAACAATGCTACATAGTTACATCATTGATGATTTCTTTGACTGCATATAAGTTTTTCTTCTTGTGAGCAATTGCACACACATACACTCAGTATAATCAAGAAATAAATGGAACAGTCAATGGAAAGACTGGGTAATCAAGCTGACCGGTCTTTGAGAAACCACTCAACAACGAAAGAGAGGCGGTGATGGGTGAGTGTACGTTCGTAGACTGTCGACTTACATCTTTACGTAAGGGTGTGTAGTAAGGCTAACCCGCGGCTCGGCTGCTGACTTGGAGCATTACCTGGGGGGATGATAATGGCAGAGATCTGGAATCTGTGTTAAGAGCAAACCGCAGCAGCTCTATGGCGTGCTCGACAAAACCGACGCTGGCAGACACCATGGACGACTGAATGCAATATGATGCGGTGCAGTAAATCATTTGCACATGCGACACGTCCCTAACCGTTCATCTGACATCGGCGGTGGACTCCGGTTCCTGTACTCACTCCAGTGCCACAACCGAGCACTCTAGCAGAACCCAAGAGATTCCAGACAGGGATGGAGGTATAGGCTGCATGACAGCGAGCGCGCGGTCATGCTTTAGCACAAGTTCTAGGGGTGTTGCCCACGGGTTGCTTGGGAGTCCTAATCGAGAGCCAGAAACGAGGAGGAAGTCATGATACGTAAGCGGTGAGAGATGAACGCAACCCACTAAGGTACCTGTACACTATGCGGACAAACGGGTATAACTCTTAATAGTGGAGCATGTGATGTCTTCGTCATCATCCTCCTCAAGCGCCGAGGGGCGTGTGTCCGTGATTGTATCTATGTATACCCAAGGCCATTGGAAGGGCAAGGGTCGCATGTACCGGACAGTTGGAGGCTTTTCTTAGAAAAAAAAATAAAAAAACGTTATTATGTATTAGTTTCATGTCTTCCTTAGTCTTCTAAAGACTCTCAAAAAGAGAAACTGATCATCAAAACAACTAAGGGGGTTGGTTCACGTTGCTGCTCGTTTCTTGAAAACAGCAGGAACGTGAACCCTCTGTTAAAAAACATTAAAAATCACAACCTAACTAAATAGTTATTTTTTTGTATACATACCTCCAGCCCGCCTTTTATTTTATTTTATTTTGTTCCTTTTTTCATTTTTGTTTTGTTTTTGTAATTGTAGTTGTTGCTTTTTTTTTTTTTTTATAAAAAACAAAAAAAAAAATTAGAACCTGATGATGAAAAAAAAAAAAAAAAAAAAAAAAAGAGAAAGAGAAAAAAAAAAAATTGATAATAATAAGTGAATGCAAAGTCAAGTCAAGTCGACTTTTATTTATTACATAAAAGAAAAGCAAGGGGGAGAGAATATCATTCTTTAAAAAAAAAAAAAAAGATGTTTCATGCGTAAGAAGTAACAATGACCCACCACCACCATTAATGATGTGCCCAATCCAAAAAAAAAAAAAAGTGAAAAGTAAGGAAGAAAGGAAAAAGCAGAAACCAAAGGAGAGAGAAAGGATGGCCCCCACGAAAATCCGCATAAAATAGGTATATATATATATATATTTATTTATTTATATTTATGGCAAAATCATATATATTTATTTATGTTTATCGTATCAAATCCCAATCTAATTCCCAATCCCAATTCGAATCCAAAAAAGAAACAAACAAAAAACAGAAACAAAACAAAAAAAACTAACAGAGAGAGAAGAAAACAAAAGCAATCAATTTTTTTTGGTTGATTTGGGTTTAGTTAAAAGAGATTCTCGAAAAGAAAAGAAAAAAAGGGGTTAGTAAAGTAAAAAAAAGAAGCAGTAGTAGTGTTTGTTGTTGTTTATTTTGTTTTGTTTGGTCAAGTAAAAATATCTCAAAATCAAGTTTTGTGATACAAGAAACGAGTTGACCTATGAAGACGAGAAGATGATGATGAGCCAACAAAGCAGAAGACATTGGTATTAATAAATATATATATATATGTATATATATATTCGTATGGATGTCTATACAAGTATAGGATAGGAGGGTAAAAAAGAAAGAATATAAATGAAGGTATAAGATTTATTTATCTGCGTGTGTTTTGTGTAGGTCGTATAAAGAAAGTAAGCAAAGAGATAGATTGATAAGGGGTAACAGCAGGGAAGTAAACCAAGCAAATGTGAAGAGATGTGTGTTTTTTGTTTTTGTTTTTGATGAGTTGAGAAGAGGGGTGACCATTGATCCAATCTAGGATGAGATCCAAATAAGAAAAGAAAAAGAAACGAAAAAAACAAAGCAGACGGATAGATAAACCAACAATCTTGGTTGGTTGTTTTTCTCAAAGGTTGATGACTTTGAGAGGAGAATGAGAGCTAGCTCGATCGACGTCGATGTCAGAGGGATGAAGATGATGATCGACGACAGTCGGACCCAGGTAGGTGTCATCCTTAAAGATCTCACCCATGGGGCTAGAGAGACTAGGGCTTGCCAATTTCCAGTCGTTGGTGAGATGGGTTGGCACGGCCTGGGTCTGTTCATCCGAGGCAGGACGGAGCCGGGGATCGTCGAGGGGGGTACGCGCTGAGACTCTACTATCGCAATCGAGATAGCTCTGTTGGAGGTTAGGAATCATCGGCGTTCCTGAGCGATCCTCGTCGACGGCTGGTAGACCAGGCGGGGCCAAGGGAGGCGAAGGACTGGCAGGGATCTGTGACTTATTGTCTGGCGAGGCGCAGCCTTGGCTCCAGTCGGTCGTCAATGGTCCTACCATCGTTAAGGCCGGCGAGGGCTGCCCAAAGAAGTCGAGTTGGTCTACCTGCTGCTGGTAGTTGGGCGCATGACTCCACTGCCCCTCCGTTTCCTGGGTATGTGCCGCTCCCATAGCCCATCATGTTTTGCATTGGTATGTTCTGGCCTGCACCGTGGTAGTCGTATCGGTTAGCTTGGGAAGGATCATGATGAGATATCTCGATGCCTCTTTTTTTGTGCGGAGGGGGGGGGGGGGGGGGGGGGGGGGGGGGGGGGGGGGGGGAGGGTTTATTAATTAAAGTTAGTCACGTGAAGGAATCATTCTTGAATGTAAAAATGGTGTGAAGAAAAGGCAAATGAGACATACGGAGCGTTGATTTGATCGAGTGGGATGGATCGAGGACTGGTAGGGCCTTCGATGGAAGGGTTGGCGGCATAAGCCAGTCCTGACTCTTCGGGGTAGCCGCAATGATAGGTGGGAGGCTTAGGACGATGTAGATTGAAAGACTGTTGTTGTTGTTGTTGTTGTTGTTGTTGTTGTTGTTGTTGTTGGGTGGGATAAGCTGGGTAGTTGAGTACTTGACCGGGTTGATAGCTTGGCATGGGCCCAGGGATGGCTGGTGAGGCCTGGTGTCGCTCGATGATGGAGGGCGGACGAGGGCCATAGATCGGATCGGCTCGTGGGTTGAAGCCACGATTTCCATCCGGATTCAATGGGTTTCCCATGGAGGCCGAGCCTAAACTCTTTCGATCCATGTCAGGATCAAATGAATTCTTCTCTTGAAACTGTGAAAGAAGAAGATGATTTGAATGTTAGTGAAGAAAGATGAAGAAAGGTATTTATTTATTTGCAAGATGGTGACTGACGATATCTTGATGGAAATCAGCCTGATTATGCTTTTCCCTTCTTTTACGTTTGATCAAACCTATGGTACCAACCAGGATAAGTGCACCAATGACGGCGGCCACAAGAATGCCCATGATGGTGCCGAGGTTGGTACCGGTACCCTGATCGGAGCGAGAGTTTTGCTGAGGATGAGCGGGGTGGGAGAGGGGAGGGGTGGGTGATTTGGCAAGGATGCCCTGATCGATGGTATTAGGATTGACCGATCCGGCGAGCGGTTGACCAGGGTTGGAATCGTTTTGAGTTGGGAGGGATGGGGTTGGATGTTTGTTGGTAGTAGTAGTGGTGGTAGTAGGACTGGGTACCGATGAAGGGGAAGGGCTGCTAAGACTGGCCGAGCTAGTTTGGGTTGGGTTGGGGGATAGCTCGGGGGGGTTCAGAGGGGCTGGGGAGGGTTGGTTTGAGTTGGCGGGAGGGGCGATGGGTGGTGGGTCGGCTGGGTTAGTTCCATCGTGAGGGGTGGTGGTGGGAGGAGGATGTTTGGTGTTGTGATCGGGTGAGGGGGAAGGTGTGGGTGGTGGTGGGGTTGGAGGGTGATCGGGAGAGGTGGGTGGTTTGTCTGGAGTTGGGACGTTGTTGGGATCGGTTAAGGTGGGTGGGGTAGCTGGGGTAGCTGGTGGGTTGATGGTTGGGTTGGTGGAGGGGGGTGACTTGGTGTTATCTCCGATGGGTGGTATTGGGTTAGGGTCGAAGGAAGGTGGGATAGGTTGTTGATCTAGGTCAGGTGTGTTGGGGTCGATGTTGGGTGAAGGGTTTTGCTGTCGTTGGGAGTGATGGTGTGACATGTTAAGGTGAGCTTAAAAGGAAGGTGTGAGGGGGGAAAGTCGAAGGTAGAGGGGAGAGGGGGAAGTGAATAAATAAATAATAAATAAAATTAATTTGGTTGTTTTGGTTGTTTTGGTTGTTTTGGTTGAAGTTGAGTGAGAGAATGAAAGGTTGTTTTAAGGATCAAGCGAATTTTATTAAGTCGACAGGGTAAATCTGTATTAAATTGACGTCTGAAAGTCATGGGTAAATACACCTTAACCTCACCCGTCGAAGAAACTCAACTCACAAGTAGACCTTTCGACATCTTAATCTTTCCCAAAATTTTGTGTGTGTGTGTGTTGGCTTCTATGCCCAGTACTTCTCCAAACCCAGGAAATTGGGAATGTTGTCCCCCATAATTGTTTTCTCCCTGCAATCCTTTTCCCATTCAAATTCAACATCATCATCTAATATTATTTTTTTGCTCTGGGAGGTACAGCTATGGATGAAAGACATCTGATAAAAAAATTCTAACACATACTCAAATTCCCAAAAAAGTAAAAAAATTCTTTCTTATGTGTAGGTGTTGACCAGCTTTGTATTTTATTGACTTTCTGTGTTAAAATTATCCTACCAGCTTGAGAAACCACATGTCCCACAATGTCTAACAAAGTAAAACACAGCAAGCAAATGTTTGTCCTGATATTGTGCATCTTCTATTCTAAATAGGAAACTCTCCAATTTTAGTCTATCTTCCCAGAAAAAACTTCTGTATTTGTGGATACTCTTTTAATACAATCTTATAATCATAGGTGGAAGTTGGGCCTTCAATTCCTCCATATTCATCTATGAAGATCCCAAAATGATCAGGAATTTAAACTTACACAATCCAAGGCATCTGGGCTTGATAAACTGCCACCAAATTCTTTGCACTTTGTAGGTGTCTTGTTAATTGGATTCTCTCCAGAACTGTCTCAAAAGTTCTTAACAGCCTGGATACAGGGTCAAATTCTCTTTCATTCTAGCCACCTGTAATCATTTCACTCAAACCATAACATAATTCCCTCCCTGAGAATCACTCCACAAAATCCTCAATTGTTTGGTGGTAGACCTAAATCATTTATTGTCACCTTATTCAGTACTTGCAGGTAATGAACTATTCTAAGCTTCCCATTTGAGGTTTTCATACATAATAAAGGAGTAGCTTGAAGTGGATTGCCCATATAATCCTGTTTTAAATATCTTTCTTACTAGCTCCACAGAATCTGATAATATAGGTTTTGAAATGGGTATAGGCCTCTGCTGAATGGATCATGGGCTATTACTGGGATGTTTGAAGGTTTACCATAAGAGAGGTGTAACAAGCCTCTCTCCTCTTGAAGCCACAACATTGATATTTGCTGTAGCACTATTACATGTTTCAACAGATTCAATCCTTTTTCAGAAAGCCATCCTGGTGGCCCAAAATTTACTAATTTCAACCTCTCATGGGTGATCCTTGCGGTGGGGGAGAACTGAGAAGGTTAAGCTTTGAGGGTTTCTTTAAGGTACCCTTGACAGAGGGGGCCTCTGAAGAGGTGGTTTTACATCTTGAGGCATGAGATGGTTAATCAGCCTTGTTTTCTTATCCGAATTTTTGTACTTGAAAACAAAGTTTTTTTTTTCCATTTTCATTAATTACATGTCCAGAAAATCAATCCTCACTGCAAGAAAAACTCGATCAACTGCCAGCAGTTGACATGTGGCATGCTCCAACAAAGCTGCCATGGTATCTCCACCCATTTACATATGCAGCTGTTTGGGCACAGTCACTGTGCAACATGCACAGTGACTGTGCATTGAAGCTTGGTTGATTCACCCTTTGAGAAAGGTTGGAGTAACACCGCCAGCTTCCTTAGAGTTTCCACATGTCAACTGCAGGCAGTTGAGCCAGTTTTTTTTGCAGTGCCTGCTGGTACTTGCTGCAGTTGATTTTCACTGTAAGGGTTGATTCCCTTCACTATTTCTTTATGGAAGAAACTGTGGTGTTTAGGGGTGCTGAGGAGAGATTCTAGAACCAATGTATAAGTATTTCTAGCTCAGAAGATAGCAATGTAATTATGTCAAGGTATCTATTTTTTAGTATAATACAATGATGGTAATGGAGTGGATTATTAATTTAAAGAGAAGGACATAAGGAAAGAATGAGAAATGGAGATGCTTACCTATCTCAGCAGATAGTAATGTAATTATGTCAAGACCTCTGCTGAGCTAGGAAGGGGGCAGGATTGTGAGTGTATATGTAGTGCTGGTGAGTTCTGAGTAATTTTTATTATTGTTAAACTTGCAAGGTCTCACAGTCATACAGGTCCAAGACCCAGTGTGTATTTAATTGTTTATCTTTTTGTTTTCTGTTATTCTTAATTTCTCTTTTATATGCATATATATATATATATGCATATAAAAGAGAAATTTGGGTTGACGTTGGCCCATCAGGCTGCATGACACAGATCACAGATTGGTGTTGATCCATTTCAGAAAGTCCCCAAAATTGGGGGCTACACACTCATTTATATATTTGAACATGGCTAGTTTACATGTGACCCGGCTTTTGTGATGGCCTCTTTTTCAGTTACAAAATTCAAGAGGCTAATACAAAAATTCCTACTGATAAAAAATGTAAACCACCCCTCCTAACTAATTTTCTAGCTTCTGGCTGATCAGACCTTCTTGCTCTATATCCCAAAATATTAGTTTTTCAGGTGAACAAGGAGAGATCCTCCTGAATTCATAAGTTATCTTCCTCCCTTCTACAGAACCTGTATAACTAATTCACCTTACAATCATCCATTTATTTTATTTTCCCTGTATTTTATTTTCCACTCTATCACCCCTTCTGCCTTGTCCTCATTGACTCATATCAAACAGCATAAGCTCCACAATATCCCTGACGTGCTGCCTTGGCCTGAACGCCCTTCATTTTTTCTTTCTTGGCTAAATACACTGCCAGCATAATTGCCTAGGTTGAGTTCATCCCAGTTAAACTAGGATGCAAACAACCAATTTAAAGTAGGTTGACCTCAACCAATGAAATATAAAACCAAGGGGGGTCCCTTGGATTTATATTTCATCAGTTGATTCCAACCAAGTTTAAATTGGTGGATTGCATCCCAGTTTAACTGGGATGACTTCATCCTAGGCAATTATGCTGGCAGTGATAGTTCTGCACCAGAGACACATATCCAAATCATATTTTCCCTCCTGAATACCTCTACCCTATGGCTTCCCAGTTGAGTTGCCCTCCTGTTTAAAATGAAATAGCTATGTTTTTTATTTTTATAAAAAGGCTGCTTACTGTCTTCCTCCTCTACTTCATCCCCACCTTCAATAATGTCTGACCATCCTCCCCTCAGTCCCACTGTCTATTCCATATCTTCTGAACATCTTTCTAGGAACACTTTTGAAAAAGATGGTGATTACTTGAACTCCTTTGGCTCTATCAGAAACCCTCACTTGTGGGAGGCCATTAGATCTAATAGGATTTAAAGGGTGGCTTCGCCACCCTTTGTAAACATAAGTGAGTCCCTGTGTTATAGTAAAATTGGGTGTTAATACAAGAATTCCCATGCCAGGGCCATACACTTTGAAAAGAGGGCATGCAACCCACACCCCCTTTTTGAGGGCGTTGATAAACGCACGCCAACGCCAACCCGCACGCCACTTTTTTTTGGTGTGCGGGGCCTACACGCCAAAAAAAATTGGCGTGTAGGGTCTACACGCCAATTTTATTTGGCGTGTGAGACCCACACGCCAAAAATGGCGTGTGGTTCCCACACGCCATTTTTTTTTGGCGTGTGGGCCCCGCACGCCAATTTTTTTGGCGTGCGGGTCCCCCCTCGCTCACGTAATCGAATGGGCCCTCCCATTCGATTACGTGAGCGGGCCGGCTGACGAGGTTATACAACCTCGTCAGCCGGGAGGACTTCCTCCCGGCACGAGGCTGTATAACCTCGTCGGCCGGGAGGACTTCCTCCCGGCCGACGAGGTTATACAACCTCGTCGGCCAGGAGGAAGTCCTCCTGGCTGACGAGGCTGTATAGCCTCGTCGGCCGGGAGGACTTCCTCCCGGCTGACGAGGCTATACAACCTCGTCGGCCAGGAGGAAGTCCTCCTGGCTGACGAGGTTGTATAACCTCGTCAGCCGGGAGGACTTCCTCCCAGCTGACGAGGTTATACAACCTCGTCAGCCAGGAGGAAGTCCTCCTGGCCGACGAGGTTGTATAACCTCGTCAGCTGGGAGGACTTCCTCCCGGCCGACGAGGTTATACAACCTCGTCGGCCAGGAGGAAGTCCTCCTGGCTGACGAGGCTGTATAGCCTCGTCGGCCGGGAGGACTTCCTCCCGGCCGACGAGGCTATACAACCTCGTCGGCCAGGAGGACTTCCTCCTGGCCGAAGAGGTTGTATAACCTCGTCGGCCAGGAGGAAGTCCTCCCGGCCGACGAGGTTATACAACCTCGTCGGCCGGGAGGAAGTCCTCCCGGCTGACGAGGTTGTATAACCTCGTCAGCCGGCCTGCTCACGTAATCGAATGGGACCTCCCATTCGATTACGTGAGCGGGATCCCCCCACACGCCAAACAATTGGCGTGCGGGAGCCCACACGCCAAACAATTGTTTGGCGTGCACTCCCACACGCCAATTTTATTTGGCGTGCGGGGCCCACACGCCATTTTTGGCGTGTGGGTCTCACACGCCAAATAAAATTGGCTGGTAGACCCTACACGCCACTTTTTTTTGGCGTGTAGGCCCCGCACGCCAAAAAAAATTGGCGTGCGGGTTGGCGTTGGCGTGCGTTTATCAACGCCCCCTTTTTGAAGAGGGTGTGCAGGCTGCATACCCATTTTTTTTACACATACAATGGGAATGCTGGTTGCACACCCTGTGTATGTGTATATTTAGGGGGGATAAACATGCAGATACACATAAAATGGGTGTACAAACCACACACCCATTTTCTGTGTATATGTGAGCCTGGGTCTCTTTAGTGACAACAGGACATAAAATAATAGCTATGTAGAAGCCAATAAAAATGATTATTATGTAAATCAATGCTCAAATTTATGATAAAAGGAGCTAATTGTCTGAAGACAACCTCCAACCTAGAAAGAGTTCAGCTACAAAGGCAATTTAAGGGTAAGAGGGTTTGTTTAACCAATAATAGAGGACAGATTCTCTTCCTTTGTTTAAGGGCAATGGTTGGTGGAATAATACAGGTATGAAATGGTTCAGGATAAACAAGATAATAGCTAGAAGGTTACTTCAAGGATTTATTAAGGCAGTACTAAGAATTTGGTTATTGGTGATAGCTTAGAAATCTGGGTGAAAACCAAAAAGGTAGTAAATGGGTATTTTTATGTATGACTTCTTTCCCTTCAGCTCAAAGTACTCTTTATATAGTACTTGGCTAGGTGCTTTATTGCCTGTACAAGTAAGCCTGTAATTCTCAACCTCCATGTTGAATTACCATGTGGGCTTTAGCAGTATCTAGCTACTCAACATACCATGTGCTTTGTAATCAGTCTAGCACATGGTGTTTGAGACTTAGTAATGAAACAATTGGCTTGTAATTATTAATCTGGAATAGCCACTTGGATCAATGCAGAGACCATTAATTGGTACTGTTTTATTATGTGTTACAGTATCATATATGGGTTATGTCTTTTATCTAGATGATAATCCTCATCTTTCCATGGATAAGGTGATTGTCCTATATGTTTCACATATTATAAGGTATTTACTTTATCCTTTATGGGTTATTTGGTATTAGATATGTTACATAGTACTAGTTTCCATTGTAAGGTGCATCTTTTGTTGATTTGAAGTCTTTAGGGCAATAGTTGTTGGCCTAAAGGTAAGTTTAGGACAGCATAATTATCTCTAAGGCTAAAAGAATAGGCATGGGTATACCCCATACCTACACTGTTTTTGTCTTGTTCTCTTTAGATTTGGGTTTCTCTCCCTTCAACCAGAGGATCTCCTCTGGTAAAATAGACTATGTAGTCTCTTTTACTTCAATTTGGCATGTAATTTATTTTCCACCTTGAAGAGCAAAATTGGTATTAAAATTCTGTGTCCAGGCCCTTTGAGAGTGATGAGCTCAAAAATTTAATAGTATTTATTTCTTACCATCTTCAACCATCTTTAATGTTCCATTATGGGATAAATATTCACATCATTTAGTACTTTGAAGTGGGGATTGTACCTTCTTCCCATAAATCTCATGTGGATAGAACTCCAGATTTTTACTGATACAATTTCCCGTTCCTGAAATTTAGAACTAAATGTAATAAATATTTTAGAAATTTCCAAGAGGGTAAAATTGATTTATTGCCACAGATGCAAACCTCATCCACATGACTAATTATTTCTTTCAAGCTAGGTTTTTTTTTTTTTTATTCAAGAGTGAAATATTTGCAATAATTATTTATGTTCAGCATCTCGCAAATTTTCTCCCTTATTCTCCTGATTGTTTCAAAGTGTGGAATAACCACATGGCAAAGCTGTCATATGAAGTGTTTCTGGTGACACATGGACCTTGACATCATATGATGCAAGTGACTAAGTATCAGGGCAGCAATGAGGTCCTATAAAGGAATAAGAGGCATTTGTGAGCACATCCAAAGAAGAAAGACATGTGGGAGAGTGGATATGAGGATACCAAAAAGTCAAAAATACTATATTTGTGAGGTTGGGAAGTATCTAACAGAATAGTTTGGAAAAGAAACATACCATTTTTTCTGGAAATAGATACCATTGGCCCCTTGGCTCCAATTCTTCCTAAATTAATGGTAAGTCCTTATTGCCAGGTAAATTTGTGTTTTAATAAGGGAGGGATTGATAGAAAGGTCTTAGGGGATCATCCAAAATCCATTCATTCCAGTTTAAGATACCTTCAGAGCCATTATCAGAAATTTCTTCTGATCCACCAAACCCCAATCCTGGTGCATCATTTGAGTTCAATGGGGAGATAAAGTTTTACTGAGGATTATAAATCTCTTTCTTAATTGGTTAGTCATTTTGAAAACTGCCAGCATAATTTACCGGGATGAATTCATCCCAGTTAAATTGGGATGTACTCAACCATTTTAAACTTTTTTAATATCAACTGATGAAATATAAAATAAAGGGACCCCGTTGGTTTTATATTTAATTGGTTGAGGTCAACCTGCTTTGAATTATGTTTTTTGAATCTTAGTTTAACTGGGATGAGTTCAACCTAGGAAATTATGCTGGCAGTGGAACCAGACCATCCTTCTCCATCTGATCATTCCAATTTGCATTAGGTATCCCCACAGGATCCAATCCACGTCATGTAGGGTAAACCTGCTGTTGGGAAATTTTGAACCCACCGTCTCAAGGCCCACTAATTAAGAAAAGGAAAGACTTCTTTGGACCAGGGAATAGATGAGCTGAGACTAATTACGATAGGCTTATGTAATCTTGAAACAGGCAATGTGACAGGATCTTGTGAGGCTCAGGCATGGGGGATCACACCTTGGGCAAGTTTTTATCCAATGCTTTCCATAATAATTTGTTTGATACATCATCATGTCAATTAAATGTGTGTAATTTGTATTCTCTACCATTGTTAAATTACAGTCAACGGTGGGCACGCTACGCTAACATTAGCTGTAGTGTAGCGTAATGTTAGCTTTTTTAGCTACGCTAACACAAAGTTACTGTTAGCTGAGGATTTTTTCAGCTAACGCTAAAAAATTTTCATTGAAAGAAAAAATAGCGGGTAGCGTAGCGTTAGCACCATTAAAAAAAATTTAACACTACAGAAATCTCCTGTTAGCTGATTTTGATCAGCGCTACCTGGAAAAAACGCTACACTAACTGTTAGTGTAACACTTTTTTCAGCTATGCTAAATTTTAGTGTAGTGCTCTTTTCAGCTACACTAACTGTTAGCTTAGCACTCTTTTCAGCTGGACTAACTGTTAACTCAGCACCCGTTTCAGCTATGCTAACTGTTAGTGTATCACCCTTTTGCGCTACACTAACTGTTTGTTCAGTGCTATATTTGCAGGAGTATAGCAATCATTTCTTGTCTTGAGGCTTTGATGCTGCAAATGAGTATTTTCATGCCTCTGACAATTCAAATGAGTTCCCCAAAACGGTGTCGTCCCAATATCCATCATTTAACATCAAAGGCATTCCAATAAAAATAAATCAGACATCAAATAAGGAAACAATCCCAAATTTTGAGGCCAAATGAAGCTCATTTTTATGAGCCTGAATGCCAGATGGAAAACCAATTTGTTTTTGAAAAAAAAAAGAAATTAAAAAAAAAAAAAAAAATTTAAACAAAAAACAAATTCAAAAAATCCAAAAAGAAAAAGGGCATTAATAAAACAACCCGGTTTTTCCGCATTTACACCCGGTTTTCTGCGCAGCTGCGGCTGCGCAGTGCACCCGGTTTTCCGCATTTACACCCAGGTTTTTTTTAATTTTAATTTTTAAGCAAATAGCATGTGGAGGGCGGCATTTGATGCGCGTGACCTCCCCAATCATCCTCATTTAATGTTTTATTTAAAACAAATGAAATAAACAATTAAAACAAGGAAAATAAACAAAACAAAACAAAATAAAATTATGGAGGGCAGCATTTTAAATAAGTAAAACAAGTAAAATAAACAAAATTAAATAATATAAAATTAAATAAATAAGAATGAATGAAATGAATAAAATAAAATAATTCATTAAAAGAAAGAGACATAATTGCAAGTTAATCGTTTATGAATAACACAACCTCCCCAATCATCCTCATTCAAAATTTTATTCAAAACAAATAAAATAAATAAGTAAAACAAAATAAAATGAATAGAATAAATGAAATGAATAAAATAAATAAATAAAATAAAAAGCAAGAGACATAATTGCAAGTAATTTATTAATAAATAATAAATGTAATAAACAACAAAGAGACATTGGTACAGACTAAGAATGCGCATACAAATAATAAGTATAAGAAAGAGAAATTGTTATGAACACTACTGATAACAACTAGAAAATGCTTACAAATGGTGAATCTACGCCTGAATTACATTCCTGAACCCATACGTAATGTGTAATAATTATCTTACATGTAACACTCCAAAGCATCATACAATGTACCATACCGCTGTGTATCATTATATTTCCATTTCTTTGTCATGAAATCTGATAACCAGTTAATTTTATAATCCGTATTTGTTTCCAATGAATTCTTCACCCTCTGAAGTGTATCATTCCATTTAAAAACTCCCTAAATATCTTGAAAGACAGACGTGGTGTTTGGGAATAAATTGAGTCCAAAAATCATAAAAATCCAACCAGTGATTTAAAAAAAAACTGTTAGTCACATTGAATCCTACAACCCTTAAAGTGGTTTAAAAAAAATTTAAAATGTTGAGAAATCCTGGAAATTAAGCTGTGGGGATTTTGTGTGAAAAAACCGGGTGGATTGGCCAAAAAAAATAGAAGCCATAGTTTTTTGGCAAAATACAAATTAACATAAAATTCTACACCCATGTAAGTATAATAAATAAATTTAAAATTTTGAAAAATAATGAAAATCCGCCCGCAAAAAATTAAATATAAAAAAACCGGGTGGATTGGCCAAAAAAAATAGAAGACATAATTTTTTTGCAAAATAAAAATTACCATAAAATTCTACACCCCTGTAAGTATAATGAATAAATTTAAAATTTTGAAAAATAATGAAAATCCGCCCGTAAAAAATTAAATAAAAAAACCGGGTGTAAATGCGGAAAACCGGGTGTACTGCGCAGCAATTTGGACGTCGCCGCTGCGTAAAACCGGGTGTAAACGCGGAAAAACCGGGTTTTTTTATTAATGCCCAAAAAAATTGAAGATAGAAATTAAGAATAACCTGATGTGATTGCTGTACTTGCTCAAGTACAGGAGTTGAAACAAAATTTTGATTGCTTCACTTGTGCAAGTATGGCTTTTTGATTGCTTTACTTGCACAAGTACAGGATCCCAAGTGAGCAGAGTGGACCAGCTTTGACCTCAGACAGGGAAATTTATCACTCCTGCTATACTGAAAGAGTAGTGATGAGATTAACACCAATCAAGAACATTTAAAGGGGGGTCAGTGAGGTGCCCACAAGGCTTAACCCAACATTGCTACCATCTCTTCAAACCCATGTCATTTAATCAGTTGCCAAAATCAAAGGGGCCCCAGCAAGTTCTGAGAGCTCCTATAAATTTCAATCAATTCACAATCCTTACCTAATTGGTTTCACCCTCATCATAAATGAGGATTTGTGATGCGGGTGACACCAATTAGTTATTTTGCAGTTACTTTTAATATAGCTGGAGTGATAAATTCCCCTGTTTGAGGTCAAAGCTGGTCACTCTGCTCAATTAGGATCCTGTACTTGTGCAAGGAAAACAATGAAAAAGCTGTACTTGCACAAGTGACGAAATCAAAATGCTGTTGTAACTGCTTTACTTGAGCAAGTACAGCAATCAAAAAGGCTTATTTTTAATTTCTACTTTCATTTTTTTTTTTTTTTTTTTTTTCAAACACAAATTGTTCTTCATTCAGATATCCATGGTTTTTACAAATGGTGGATTTTCAAAACCAGTTGATTAGATAATGGTGGATTAAGTTGTATTTGATACCCCCTATTGAAATGGATTTGAAGTTGAATGATGGATCTTGGGATCACAAACCTTTAAAAGGAAATAGGAAATAAGTAATAACACAATAAAATTACCCCCTTACAATCTCCCTCACCTCTGCAGGTCTCTTACTTCTTCCTGGTCTGAAAGGTACCTTACTCTATGTTTTGATTGGTTCTAAATCTTATTTAATGGAATGGAATGGAATTTATAAGCCTAGCGGGTGCATTTCAGACCTACCCAATAATAACGATACTAGCCAGCACTTCCATTGTTCTAAGTGCTTGTTATTCCATCTACCTTTATAACAGGATATGTTTCGGATCATGATCCCGTTATCTTAATCCTGTTATAGATCTTACAAGGCTAGACTTTAATGTACTAATACCTCTACTTGTCCTAATAATAGCTCTAAGCAATAAGCCATAAGGTGTTGTAGAGTGTATAAGACATGGTGTAGAAGTATTAGAAATGGGTTTATAAAAATAAAAGGGGCAAGGTGATAACATATATAAGTATAAAGGGCATATAGCCTTTTAAAGTCTTTCTAGCTCAATTGGATAGAGCGTATTTCTTGTAAAAATAAGGTTAGTGGTTCAATTCCGCTGAGGGACATGATGAGGGTACCCTGTAAAAGTATATTGACTATAAGCTAGCTCTAGAATCAGATCCTTTGAATAATAACCTGATAGAGGAAAAATCGCTATTAGACTTAGACTCCCTACTATTATGGCCGTATAAGTAAAAGGTAGTATCATCATTAGACCGCGTGCCTCTTGCTGGCCCACCTGCACGCCAATGGATGTGTGGGTGGGGCCACACACCCTGGCCTATGGCCTATGGGAGACTTAAATTCTCCCATAGGCCATGGCCTATGTGTATTGGATACACATGCACATAGTGGATGTGTATCCAATACACATAAGCAGAATGTGCAAGTTGCACAAGCTGCTGATTTTGGCCAGGAGGGAATCCTCCTGGCCAATGAGGTTGTATAACCTCGTTGGCCAGGAGGATTTTCTCCTGGCTGACGAGGATATACAACCTTGTTGGCCAGGAGTAAATCCTCCTGGCCAACAAGGTTATACCAATGGTGGGCCCGCTACGCTAACATTAGCTGTAGCGTAGCGTAATGTGAGCTTTTTTCCCTACGCTAACGCAAAGTTACTGTTAGCTGAAGATTTTTTCAGCTAATGCTAAAAACAATAGTCAAAAAAGAGAATAGCGGATAGCGTAGTGTTAGCAACATCCAAAAAAAAAAGTTAACACTACAGAAATTCCCTCTTAGCTGATTTTTAGCGGTGTTAGCTGGCACAAACGCTACACTAACTGTTAGTGTGCTCTTGTCAGCTATGCTAACTGTTAGCGTAGCGCTCTTGTCAGCTACGCTAACTGTTAGTGTAGCGCTCTTGTCAGCTACGCTAACTGTTAGTGTATTGCTCTTGTCAGCTACGCTAACTGTTAGCGTAGTGCTCTTGTCAGATACACTAACTGTTAGCGTAGTGCTCTTGTCAGCTACGCTAACTGTTAGCGTAGCGCTCTTGTCAGCTATGCTAACTGTTAGAATAGTGCCTTTTTTCAGTGAGCTAACTGTTAGCTTAGCACTACACTAACTGTTAGTTTAGCGCTATACTTGGGGGAGTATAGCAATCATGTCTTTTCTTGAGGATTTGATGCTTTTAAATCAGTATTTCAATGACTCTGATGATTAAAATCAGGATTCCAGAACAGTATTGTCCCCAGATCCATCATTTAACATCAAAAGCATTTCAATAAAAATAAATTAGACACCAACATAAGGACATAATCCTAAATTTTGAGGCCAAATGAAGTTAATTTATAGTTACCAGGGGGGGATGGCCAAATGGACAGCTCAGAAAGCCACAGTGGATTTTGTTTTTATGAGCCAAAAGACACATGGAAAAACAATTTGTTTTTGAAAATATATATATATATATATATATATATATATATATATATATATAAAATATAAAAAAAAAAAACTTAAAAATAGAAATTAAAAATAAACAAATCAGAAATAAGCTGTTTTGATTGCTGTACTTGCTCAAGTACAGGAGTTAAAGCCACATTTTGATTGGTTTACTTGTGCAAGTACAGCTTTTTGATTGCTTTGCTTGTGCAAGTACAGGATCCTAATTGAGCCGAGTGGACCAGCTTTGACCCAAGACAGGGGAATTTATCACTCCTGCTATATTAAAAGTGAGTGCAAAATACCTAATTGATGTCAAACTCACCAAAAATCCGACTCACCAATGAGGATGACACTGATGAGGGATGTTGCAGTTACTTATAGTATAGCAGGAGTGATAAATTCCCCTGTCTGAGGTCTAAGCTGGTCCACTCGGCTCAATTAGGATCCTGTACTTGCACAAGCAAAGCAATCAAAAAGCTGTACTTGCACAAGTAAACCAATCAAAATGTGGCTTTAACTCCTGTACTTGAGCAAGTACAGCAATCAAAACAGCTTATTCCTGATTTTTTTTTTTTTTTTTTTTTTTCAAAAACAAATTGTTTTTCCATGTGGATTTTGGCTCATAAAAACAAAATCCACTGTGGCTTTCTGAGCTTTCCATTTGGCCATCCCCCCCTGTTAACTATAAATTAACTTCATTTGGCCTCAAAATTTAGGATTATGTCCTTATGTTGATGTCTAATTTATTTTTATTGAAATGCCTTTGATGTTAAATGATGGATCTCGGGTCAATACTGTTCTGGAATCCTGATTTTAATCATCAGAGTCATTGAAATACTGATTTAAAAGCATCAAAGCCGCAAAACAGGACATTTCGTGCAAGGGAAAAACTTTCATCACTCCCACATCCTTTTATTTTCCCAACCACCTCACACCAACTATTGGTAAAGTAAAACAATATGTAATCCACCAAAAAAATCTTTTCAGATTGTTCACTTTGCCGGATCTAAAATTTTTGTCCTGGTTTGAATTCAAACACAAGAAAGAAGTTGGATTTCTCTTCTAAGAGCTTTAATGCAGCAGGATTTTACCTGCTGAAGCCATAAAAACAGCTTTTATGCAGCAGCCATGTTAACTTGTGAAACTAACAGTTTGTAAGCAAAAAAACCTGCTATCTGAGCATAGTGTAATGGGAAAAACTTCAGCTAACAGCCAAAATTTAGCGGGAAAAATATCAGCTAACAGCTAATATCTAGCAGGAAAATATCAGCTAACAGCTAACATTTAGTGCAGCGTAGCGATGATGCCGCTACGCTACTGAGAAATTCAAAATCTGTTAGCGCCAGAAACATTACGCTACTTGTTAGCGTAGCGGTGAATTTTCCCAGCTAATGCTAAAAAAAATGGACTGAAAAATTTGTCACTACGCTAACTGTTAGTGTAGCGGAGTGAAATTTCATCTAACGCTACAAATTTTCTGGGAAAAAAAAAACCGCTACGCTAACACTTAGCAGTCAAATAGCGTAGCGGCCCACCGTTGGTTATACAGCCTTGTTGGCCGGGAGGATTCCCTCCCGGCCAACAAAGCCCACTCCCACGGGGGTGAGCGTGCGGGACTGTTGGCGTGCCTGCCAAACACGCCAACCCAAAATGGTGTGCAGTAAAAACACACCATTTTGGATTGGTGTGCCCCTGGTGTGGGCGTGCACCAGGGGTGTGCGTTTATCAAGCAGGTGCCCGCATAATAAGCATTCACATTCCAAAAATGGACGAAATGGCCAGAAATGTCAAATCTCTCATTCCCAGATTTGGACTTTCTTTCATCATCCCCTGGAAAGAGCAAATTGTGTCAAGCTAGCTACAATCAGGGGTAGGTACATCCTCCACTATTAGCATGAGTCCATCCATCCACCTACCATGAGCTGAGGATAATTGTTTGCAGGTCATGTCGGGTAGAGTAGGGGAGGGGGACAGGCAAAGCATATTTTACCTGAGAACCATGATTGTGTATTCAGTCATCTGGCTCTGATTGTGACGTCACTTAATCGGCCACATTTAGCATCACCTGATGTTCTTGTACACCCTTTACCTCACCAGAGATGGATTGAGTGCTTCCGGTCACATAGCGATCTCCTGAGTGCAAAGTTTGGTCTAGCACTGACGACAGAACTCAAGGTTTCATAGACCGTCTGCGCACTCTCCATAGTATCATTCAATGCGATCCTTTTTTTATTCCCATGTATCCACTCCATTCTTCAGGTCATCATGTAAGTTTGGAAATATTTGAGTCTTATAGTAAGATATTAATCAGCGTACGACAGCCATGTCTAGCCGGAAAGCGAACTTGCATTTCACATTTGTGTCACTGAACGGGTCTTTCCATATATATATTTTCACTTGTTTGTTCGCTTACTTAAAATGATTCTATGTAGATCACGATAACGACACGTTTTCGGCTGACCAAAGCTTAAACGTCCTTGTCCATTCCCCAGAAGCCATAAATTTTCCATCTGCCATACACGCAGGAAACATGGAACGATTAATGATTATCAACTGTAGGAAGGGATAAGTACAAAGAAGCACGTACCACTACCAACATCTACACTCATCACCCTCCCCCCGGCTTCACTCGACATGGCCTTAATCAACTGCCAATCATCAGCAGACCACAATTTCACATAACCGTCATAACCACAACTAGCCAAGTATAAACCGCTCAGAGGAACCTCGAGTTCGTTCGCAACTGGCTCGCCTTCCTCGAGTTTGATTCGATCTGAGCCATTAAGATATGCTGCTGCGGTCTGCTTCTCGTCCTTCGTCTTCCCTTCAACGTCAATTGTATATGGGAACTTGAAGCCAGGTATCGCTTGTGCCCGATAAAACTTCACATCTGAGACCGCTGAGGTATGGGCAGGAATGGTGTAGATCGCTTTGAGTGTACGAATGTCCCATATCCTGATATTGTCATCATTTGATCCAGTTGCAATCTGATGACTACCGGATTCATCAAATGCATAAATAAAACGGACGGTGATCAAAAGCGTCAGTAATGACTCAAAGATAACGACCCAGTGAAGGCAACTGACCCATTTGGGGAAAAGTCGATGGCAAGGATGTCCTTGACATGTCCATCAAGTACCATCACTGTCTTGCCACTCCTCAGATCCCACACCCGACCAATGGCGTCTAAGCCACCGGAACACAACAATGCACCATCCGACTGGAATTCCAGACTGTAGACTTCTCGTGAATGTCCCTCTTGGACTAGAAGCTCATCGCCCGTTTCAACGTCCCAAAGACGCCAAGTGGTATCGAACGAGCTGGACGCCACATGTCGCCCAGCAGGATGAAAAGCGACGCGACAAACTCGTGCACCATGACCTTCCAGAGTTCGCAGAGGCTGTTCACTGTAACAGAGAGAGCCCAAGATTGGCCAATCAATATATCTTTCGAAAAACCAGGAAAGACGCGTTGTCAAACTGACTTGTCTAACGACCAAACCTGTACTTTTGCATCCGCACCTCCGGTGATAAAGTTCGCACTAGACGTTGACTGACTAAGGGTGGCACCGGGATGCCAAGCCAGACCACCGATTCGGTCGGAGTGCCCTGTCCATCAGCGAAGGAAATGGGAAGATGTGGGAAACGGCAAAGATGTAAGGACAGGGGTGGCCAGGGAGAGATACATTGAGCAAAGGGAAGAAATAGGGGCATGATGTGACCCGAGGAGAAAACGAGCACGACGTCAGTCGGCGGCCAAAATTCTTTTTGAAAAAAGAGGTTCGTGGCCTCACTCTGTATGTGATAAGAGACAGTTGGAGTTGGTGAGTGAATAGGTAATACTCAAGCCAGTAAACACACAGAGTTCAAATTTAAAACCAAAAAGACTTATTAAAGAATTATGTAAAGGGGATGGGGGGAGGGGATGGAGGGAGTGAAAAATAACCCAAAGATTGTGAAAACTATCCAACAGGCGTGCACGATTTCAAGCGAAACGATAGAAAAAAGTGTAGCAAGATTGAATCAATCAAATCCACGAACCTTTGAAAATGTTTTTACTTTCTTTGCTCTCTGCATATGGAGTACAACTTGGGACGTTCCAAACCTTGGCAGCACCCGTCCATGAACCAGTGGCCAACAGACGAGAATTAGGCGAGAATCTAACAATTGAAATTGGCCGTTCATCCCCAACCTGGGATCCTAAGTTTGTATATGTCTGCGACAAAGAAAGCTACATGAGTCTACCGCGTAGGGTTTATTTATTTTTTTAAAAAAACACAGCGTGGCTGACTTTGAGCTCGGCATAGACCGATTTTCGAGTAGACATGATCTTGCTGAGTGGCAGTTTGGCTTCTAGTTTTTGCCGTGAGATTCGTTTTCGAGCATTAGCTAGGCTGAAGTCGGCAATAGATCGTCGAGCGGCCAAGAGGGCCTCAGATCCTTCGGTATAAAATTCTTCTTCATTGTCTGACTCAGAGTCATCATTCCCATCAGCACCACCTTCATCTTGGCCCGCCCCAGCGTCCTTCTCGAGTTCCCAGCCCTTTGCTTCAGCGATCTGACTCAACACGTAGCGTAGTCGATCTCTTCTGTCCTCCGGTCTTTCGCCAAAGAGTGTCATAGGTTCGCCAAGCTCTCGTAGTCTGACTCGAATCGCGACCTCGTTCGTAGGCACTGCGAGTTGCCTCGATCGAGTGGCTCGGTCGAGAGATGTGAGCAGAGCAGCATGTTCCGCCTGAGTTCGTGTTTGGGATGGGTCGTTCGGATCGAACTGCTTTGTGACTAAATCGTCGAAGTCGACTTCCATAGTTGCGGATTAATTGATGGGCGTCGTTGTAGACACGAAAAGCTCGACGTGATCCTGAGAAGGCCTTCCACCGCGCTAGCCGCCCGATCTCTCTGGCGCACCCCGCATGCTTGCAGGCTGCGGGCGCTCTGTTTATTTTTTTGAGTGAAATTTGCCTAAGAGCATCCACCCTCGTCTCGCTAACTTTTCCGCAACTGCGGAGAGGTTAGCGAGTGCAATGGTTACCCTACCGAGAAACCACGCCCTCGTGACTCGGTAGGGGGGCTCTGCAGCTGGCTAACCGAGCGTCCCCACCCTCGGGGACTCTCCAAGTCGGTCGGTAAGCGGGGCTGTAGGGGGGATCGAGGATGGCATCGTGGGAAAGGAGGGATCTTACCTTACCGAGCTCGTTAGAGGTCTCTAAATTTAGAGACCTCTAACAAGAATCTTAAAGATTCCTCAGTTAACGAGGCCTAAAGAGGCCACGAGGGTGGTGCGCGGGGGCTTCGTCTCTGTAAAGTTGGCTTACCGAGCCACTTTACAGAGACGAGGGTGGATGCTCTAAGCGGAAGTAATATCTGTATGAAAAACACATGAAAAGGCCTGACACAACTGCGTGACACGCTAATGAGATGGAAATCGGAAAAAAATGACAAAAATATGGAAAGAAAAGAAAAGAAAAGAAAAGAAAAGAAAAGAAAAGAAAAGAAAAGAAAAGAAAAGAAAAGAAAAGAAAAGAAAAGAAAAGAAAAGAAAAGAAAAGAAAAGAAAAGAAAAGAAAAGAAAAGAAAAGAAAAGAAAAGAAAAGAAAAGAAAAGAAAAGAAAAGAAAAGAAAAGAAAAGAAAAGAAAAGAAAAGAAAAGAAAAGAAAAGAAAAGAAAAGAAAAGAAAAGAAAAGAAAAGAAAAGAAAAGAAAAGAAAAGAAAAGAAAAGAAAAGAAAAGAAAAGAAAAGAAAAGAAAAGAAAAGAAAAGAAAAGAAAAGAAAAGAAAAGAAAAGAAAAGAAAAGAAAAGAAAAGAAAAGAAAAGAAAAGAAAAGACAAGAAAAGACAAGAAAAGAAGGGGGGTCAAAACTCCTAGATTTTGAACAAGAAAATGATTCAGTGCACAGTGACCTGTGTTGCGGTTGGATAATTGCTTCTGTGTATTGCTCCTATCTGTACTCCTCTTCAACCTTGCTATTCCAAATGTGGAGTTTTTACACCAGCAATGTACAACCATTTTGATAAAAAAAAGGGGGAGAATCTGAAAACAAGAGCAAAATAAGAGAATAAAAAAATAATTAGAAATTGGTTTTTCAAAAAAAAACTGAAAAATAAAAATGACAATAGAAATGACAAAAGAAATATAAGGATGAAAATGGATAAGAATCTATCCCCCTGAGAACCCCCCTTTTTTATTTATTTAAAGATGCAATTATTTAATGCAATACAATGAAGATTAGCCCAGAGAGATTTGGTAAAGAAACACTGCCAGCATAATTGCCTAGGTTGAGTTCATCCCAGTTAAACTAGGATGCAAAAAAACCAATTTAAAGTAGGTTGACCTCAACCAATGAAATATAAAACCAAGGGGGGTCCCTTGGATTTATATTTCATCAGTTGATTTCAACCAAGTGAAAATTGGTTGAGTGCATCCCAGTTTAACTGGGATGACTTCATCCTAGGCAATTATTCTGGCAGTGAAATACACCATTTTTGATGAAGTTGAAACACCCTTTAACTTGATCTTGTTTTTCCTGACCACATCATTAACAAAGAAAAAACTCTGGTTGAGGATCTTTATTATAAAACAATAATATTGCTAAGAACCAAAAACCAAACTAATGAAGAGAAACATAAGTAAAACAACTTCATGGAATACAAGAGGATGTTAAAGAAATAGAGAAAAAGATCATACAATTGAACTGATTAGGGTAAATTTTTTTTTCTTCAATGAATAATCTACTGTTTCAACCTTTGATTGTCTCACATCTTTTTAAGCTCACCCCTATAGGTCAGTGTGGCTGTTGGAGTTCTCATTAGTTACATTTGGTGAACTAATATCAAGAAAGGTTTCTCATTTTCCTTTAGAATCTAACATTCAATTCATACCACTAATATAGATGGGATAAGTGTATTTGAGTGAGGACTTTTAAGGAGGAAACTAAAGAAGAGCCAAGAGATGATCTGAAGAAGATAAAAAAAAAGGAAATGGAAAGGGAACAATTTTTAGTGATTTGATCATCAAGAACAAGAGAAATGAAAACATAGGATAAGAGATCTTAGAAGAGGAAGGAACAAAGAAGTGGTTAGAGCAGGAGGATTATTATGAGGAGCAGAGAAGGTTGAGTAGGATAATAAGTGTTCCAAGGAAGAATTAAACAAAAGGAAAGCATGATGAGAGGATGAGCATTGGTATTGTTAGGAAGATGTAATTGAGCAACTTTACACTGGATTTACTTCCAGTATTGGCAACTGTAAGTTGATGAGTTGAGTGAGTAGGAGGATCCAGTGTAGTCTTAAGGATCTTGAGGAGATCTTGAAGGTTGATGATCAGTTAGGATATAAACAGTATTGTGTTTAAATCAATGAAGAAGTTAAGCCCTAAGAGGCTGGTTGACAGAGTTCAGGGGGTTACTTCTTACCCCCCCTAAGGCAAATCTTACTGTTTAGGAATTTCACTGATATTTCAACAATCTTCATCTTCCATTTTGATGCATTTTTGCCTGAGACCAAAACTGCTGCCCAATTGTCACATTTCAGCAGTAATTCTGGATGAATGTTGAGGTGTTGCATTACTGGAATCAAGAAAAGAAGAAAAGTGACCACAGAAACAAGAGAGATAAATTTCTTTGCTAATTTTGAAGGTGCCACCACCATTTGACTTTGAGAATCCAAAGAAACAGGGCTGCCAAGAAAACTGATTAGGAATCCTGAAGTCAATTGTTGAAATTTATCATCTAACTGAATTATACTGTCAGGTAAGCTGTCCAATCCTTGATTGATGGGGAAAGAAATTTGAGTTGATGTGGGTGCACGGTGTAGAAATGAGGACAAACCCAGTGACAGAAATGGTATGTTCTGCCTTGAGACTCCGGGTGGTCTTCTTCCTGGTTGGTTCTGGTGGTTCTTTGATTTCCTCTGCGGGATAAACAGCTGTTAGTAGATGACTAAATGGAATCCCTGAAACACCTTTTTACTCAGAAAGTGGAGTGTTCCGCTTGCTTTTGCCTCCAATTCTATACCCTTCACAGCTCTCCTTGTTTTCTACCTTTCCTTTCCGCTTTTCCACACATGCTGAAGTCAATAAGAGTTGATGTAAAAGAGATTTCTTGTACACTGATTTTGATAGCTATCTACTCTGATGATAAGATAAGATAATCCCTAAAATCCAATACTAAAACTCGATTTATACAACACCCAACCCCCAGTCATGTCCCAAAACCCCCAATAATTTCCCTGGAACCCTACTTGCCTGTCTCCCTAATTCCGCATCACACCGCAGTATGCCCCCAAATGCTATTCCCTGGTGACCCCTGCAGTTGATAGTCACCCCTGCATCCGCCCTGCTCCTTCTTCCCCCACTCTGTTTGCATTCCAAGTGGCTTGAGACTCCCGTTGGTACTTATCAAATGACTCCCAAACCCCAATGGAAGGACTTTCCCCAGGCCATGGTGCTTTGTGAACTGGTGCCATCTGGGCCTGGGGTGCTTGTCAAAAGAAGTAATCTAAGCTGAAAGAAAGCAAATATATATAAACATACCCTGTACTGCCTTTTTGGTTTTTCATCCAGATTTCCAAGTCACCACCAGAATCAACAGTGGGCCGCTACGCTATTTGACCTCTAAATGTTAGTGTAGCGGTTATTTTTTTTGCCAGAAAATTTGTAGTGTTAGCTGACGCTACACTCCGCAAAATTAACAGTTAGCGTAGCAAGAAATTTTTCAGCCAATTTTTTTGTAGTGTTAGCTTTGGAAAATAACCGCTACGCTAACAAGTAGCGTACTTTTTTTTCCGCTAACACATATTGGAGTTCCCATTAGCGTAGCGGCATCAGATCTACGCTACGCTACGCTACGCTACGCTACGCTACGCTAAATGTTAGCTGTTAGCTGAATTTTTTCCCGCTAAATGTTAGCTGTTAGCTGATTTGACCCACTAAATGTTAGCTGTGAGCTGAAATTTTTCCCACTAAATGTTAGCTGTTAGCTGATTTGACCCACTAAATGTTAGATGTTAGCTGAAATTTTTCCTGCTAAATGTTAGCTGTTAGCTTAATTTTTTCCCACTACACTATGCTCAAATAGTGCAAAGTGTTGGCCCACAGCCAGCTGAGTGAACAGTCTGAACATAATTTTTTTGGGTGGATTACATCCCTGCTTGCTTTACCAATAGTTGTGGTGATGTGCTTGGGCAAGGAAAATGATGTGGGAACGTTGAAAGTTTTTCCCTTGCACAAATTGCCTTGAATTGAGGCTGTGATTATTTTAAATTAATATGTTCATGAATCCTGTTGAAGAATTTCTTTTCCAGCTTTACTCGCTTCCTTTGAGTTAAATAAGCATTTCTTCTCATTCTCTGATGGGCATTCTGATTACTGTTCTGGGCAATTTCCATAAGATTAAAATGTGTTATTCAATTGAAATTTGTCCAGGCAGTAACCATATTTCCCAAAGAAATGACAGAAATGCATATCCAAACATTGGAAAGAGAAAAAAGGGAAAAGAAACAAAAAAAAATTGAAAAAAAAAACAATAGAAATCAACAAAAAAAAAAACAGAAATAATCTGTTTTGATTGATGTAGTTGCACAAGTAGAGGAGTTAAAACAGCTTTTTGATTGATTTACTTGTGAAAGTTGAGATTTTTGATTGCTTGACTTGCACAAGTACAGGATCTATAATTGGGCAGAGTGGACCAGCTTTGACCTCAGACAGTGGAATTTATCACTGCTGCTATACTATAAGTAACTGCAACATGCCTAATCAGTGTCACCCTCATTGGTGAGTAGGACTTTTAATGAGGGTGACATTGATTAGGTATGTTACAGTTACTTATAATATAGCAGGAGGGATAAATTCCACTGTCTGAGGTCAAAGCTGGTCCACTCTGCCGAATTATAGAATTATAGATCCTGTACTTGTGCAAGTCAAGCAATCAAAAATCTCAACTTTCACAAGTAAATCAATCAAAATGCTGTTTTAACTCCTGTACTTGTGCAACTACATCAATCAAAACAGATTATTTCTGTTTTTTTTTTTTTTGTTAATTTCTATTGTTTTTTTTTTTTCAATTTTTTTTTTGTTTCTTTTCCCTTTGTTCTCTTTCCAATGTTTGGATATGCATTTCTGTCATTGCTCTGAGAAATATGGTTACTGCCTGGACAAATTTCAATTGAATAACACATTTTAATCATATGGAAATTGCCCAGAACAGTAATCAGAATGCCCATCAGAGAATGAGAAGAAATGCTTATTTAACTCAAAGGAAGCAAGTAAAGCTGGAAAAGAAATTCTTCAACAGGATTCATGAACATATTAATTTGAAAGAATCAACGCCTCAAGAAAAGAAATGATTTCTAAACTCCCACAAGTATAGCACTAAACTAACAGTTACTGTAGTGCTAAACTAACAGTTAGTGCACTGAAAAAGGGCACTACGCTAACAGTTAGTTTAGCTGAAAAGAATTCTATGCTAACAGTTAATGTAGCTGAAAAGAGCGCTACACTAACAGTTAGCGTAGCTGAAAAGAGCGCTACGCTAACAGTTAGTGTAGCTGAAAAGAGCGCTCCGCTAACAGTTAGTGTAGCTGAAAAGAGCGCTACACTAACAGTTAGCATAGCTGAAAAGAGCGCTACACTAACAGTTAGCGTAGCTGAAAAGAGCGCTACGCTAACAGTTAGCGTAGCCAACGCTGGGCCGCTACGCTACGCTATTTGACCGCTAACTGTTAGCGTAGCGGGGTTTATTTTTCCCAGAAAATCTGTAGTGTTAGCTGAAATTACACTCCGCTACACTAACAGTTAGCGTAGCGACAAATTTTTCAAGCCATTTTTTTGTAGCGTTAGCTGAGAAAATTCACCGCTACGCTATCAAGTAGCGTAATTTTTCTGGCGCTAACAGATTTTGAAGTTATCAGCTAACATTTAGCGTGGCATCATTGCTACGCTACGCTAAATGTTAGCTGTTAGCTGATACTTTTCCCGCTAAATGTTAGCTGTTAGCTGAAGCTTTTCCCATTACACTATGCTCAAATAGCGGATTTGTTTTGCCCGCTAACTGTTGGTTTCACCAATTAACATGGCTGCTGAATAAAAAGCTGTTGTTATGGCTTCAACAGGTAAAATCCTGCTGCATTACAGATATTAGAAGAGACATCCAACTTCTTTCTTGTCATTGAATTTACAATGTAAAAAAAAAAAAGAAGAAAAAAAAAAAAAAAAAAAAAAAAAAAAAAAAAGAAAGAAAAAAAAAAAAAAAAAAAAAGATCATAGAAATTATAATAGGGCATTAATAAAAAAAACCCGGTTTTTCCGCGTTTACACCCGGTTTTACGCAGCGGCGACGTAAAATTTGCTGCGGAGTACACCCGGTTTTCCGCGTTTACACCCGGTTTTTTTAATTATTTTTTTGCGGGCGGAATTTCAAGGTTTTTCAAAATTTTGAAATTGCTAAAAATACTTCTTGGCGTGTAGAATTTTATGGTATTTTTTATTTTCCAAAAAAACAACATCTTTTATTTTATTGTGCCCATACACCCGGTTTTTTCAAAGAAAATTCCCCACGGCTCAATTTTCAAGATTTCTCAAAGTTTTAAATCTTTTTAAAGCACTTTAAGGGGTGTAGAATTTAATGCAACAAACAGTTTATTTTTAAATTTACTGGTTTTTTTTTTTATGATTTTTGGACAGAACTTATTTGTAAACACCTTCACGGCTGTCTTTTAAGATATTTGGGGAGTTTTTAAATGGATTCATACACTTTAGAGGGTGGGTAATTCATTGAAAACAAATAATCCTTATAAAATTAACTTTTTATCAGAATAAAATGGAATTTTTATCAGAATAAAATGGAAATATAGGAAAATAGACAAA
Organism: Puccinia hordei; assembly: GCA_007896445.1. Classification (NCBI taxonomy): domain Eukaryota; kingdom Fungi; phylum Basidiomycota; class Pucciniomycetes; order Pucciniales; family Pucciniaceae; genus Puccinia; species Puccinia hordei. The sequence goes on from RDRW01000296.1 coordinate 211,395, forward strand.
TAACTATTCAACATCAACAATCTTATTAATTCTGGTAGATCTTCTTATTGGAGGGAAAAGAACTTTTTCCCCAAGGTCCAAATTGGGCTGAATCCACTCTTTCCACAACAGAGCTTCCTCTTCAGCCCAATGTTGCCAATATGGATCAATCCTAGGGGAAGGCCATATTTCAGCCTTAAACGTGAAGCTGATGAGATGGAGAAGACTGGGAATGAGTATGAGACATATGGGAGAGTGGGTGGTGGGTGGAGAAGAGAGAGGGAGATAAATGGTGGGCATTAGACCAGAAAACAAGACCACAGGTCTTTTATAAGTGTCAGCCATCAAGTATCCATGAGCAGGGAAGGTCATCCAATACTTCAGTGGGGCCTGTCCTTTTCCATCCCAAGAGAGTGCATCGATTAGATCCTTGTGGTTGGCGCCCCATATGTTCTTTAGCATCTGAAGGTTTGAATATAAAGGGTTTGATTTGAGTTCTTCTTTCATTTCCTTGCGAATTTTCATCCATTTGTCTGAGGAACGTCCCATACTGACTGCAGCGGCTCGAACTCCACAATTCCCATCGCCTTTGACATCGGTAATCGTAGAGAGATGTTGGATGGCTTCTTTGGGATGAATGTTGTCTTTGTACTTGTACTGAAGGATAATTTGAGAAAAGATTAATTGTATATAAAATGAACACTAAATAAAAGGAAATTACTAACCAAATCAACAGCCACATTATTGTAAGTACTCCAACTGAGTGCCTCAGACATATAGGTGTCAGGATTAGAGATTGAGCTGGCAGTCATTGAGGTCTATGAAATAGGTAACCAATAAGAAGCTCAGAAGTAAAGATCTCTTCAAAAAAAATTAGTAAAACTCACATCAAAAGGCCTATAAGCATCATTTTCTGCCAAAGTGTATTCATATGTCTTGGTCCTTTTAACTGATTCAAATTTCACCTGTTTAAGTATTTTTCCAGACCTCTGATGTATCAAAAAATCATTTAACTTCAGTATAATGTACTCAAGATGGAAATAAAAACACTCACAGTCTTCAAATTTCCTCCGTCATGTTCTGAGCCCTGTTGAATGATATCATCCACCTCTGGAAGCTCTCCACTTGATTCAGACTCCTCCTGACTTTCCTCTTCTGTTGACACAGCCTAGAAAACACAAGGAGAAAGAATTAGATGTGATATTTGAGTGAAGAATGAAGATGAATCATTACCTCGGATTCCTCAGATTCATCCATCTTCTTAGGCCTACCACGTCCTTTTGTCTTGGCCAAAGGTTCCTACAAGTTCACAAGAAATCAATAACCAAAGACAAACAGACAAGAGATAAATGAATAAATACCTTGTGTTCTGTCACCTGCTTCCTGGGCCATCCTCTTCCTTTCTTCTCCAATTCTGTGTATTCATAGCCTGAAGGATCCCTTTTTGTTGAAGTAGTTGATTTGTGTTTCCTTTTGGCGGCCTTTGGTCTTCCTCGTCCTTGGTGATCCTTGCTAAAGAGAGGTTCCTGGATGGCCACTGTGGTGTAGTTCCCTTGAAAGAGCTTCTTGATTTTGCCAATGTAGAATTTTTGCTTGCCAGGTTGAAACGTTTGGAATTCCTTAAAGAGATCTGTTAAGAAAATTTCCTCGTTGTTTTCTTTGGTGGGAAGTAGACCGTCACTTGATCCATTGTTGTTTTCCTCTTCAATGAATGTCTGCTCATAAATGGAGGCAAAAAACAAATTAGAACTATAAAACTATGAAAGAGAAACAGAAACCAGGAAATCATATTAGCCAACTCACTTCAAGATCCTTTTTAACATGCCACTGAGAATGGAAATTGTGATGGGTGAATTTGCTGCCAAGTCCTTTGGCTTCGTGAACTTGATGGATGCAAGGGATTCCCATGTGAGAAGAGTAGTTTCCAGTGCAAGTGGAAGTTGGCGGTTTAGAAATGTGGTGAGAATGGATGATCTTGAGGGCATAGTGGGAGATGGTGCCATTTAGATCACCAACACAAGGGGGGAGGCCAGTGAGGAGTTTGTAGGAGTGCTGAGATGATTCGATGTACCGTTTTTGAAGTTGATTGGTCAGAGCTTGGTGGATTTGTTTGACAACAGCGGCAAAGGAGGCAGTGGAAGAGTTGATGAATCGTTTGATGCAAGCGTGAAGACCTTTGACTCTAGAGGTGATAGTGTTACCGAAGTGGGGTTTCTTGTTGACAAAACAGGCTACGATTTTTTCTTTGCAAGGGAGGATGTTGGAGATGATGTAGTCGGCGGTTGGTGGATTCCAAGTCATAGACAGCTGAGTGAAGTTCTTGTGATAGTCTGAAACAGTTTTGGAATGGAGTAACTGATTCCAATGGTTTCAAAAGGTGGACCATTCTTCTTCAGAGTTGAAATGTTTGTAGCAGTTGGACTGGATATTCTTCATAATGTGCCAGGAGCAGAGGAGATGTGAGGCATTTGGGAAGACGTGTTCAATTGCTTTGATTAGGGCGGCCTCGTTGTTGGTGACTAGTACGGATGGAGATTGATTGTCCATTGAGATGCGAAGCTGATCCAAGGCCCAAGAGTAGTTGGCTATCTTCTCAGCAGAAAGGAAACAGAAAGCCAAGGAAAAAGATTTGTTTGAGGAGTTAATACCAACGATGTGAAGAAGGGGCATTTTAAACTTGTTGTTTTTGTAGGTGCAGTCAAGGAGGAGAGTGGTGGGAAATTGTTTTGCCAAGTCAAGGGATTTTGGATGAGCAAAGAACAAAGAGGTCATGTGGCCGTCGGAGGTATCAATTGTGTGGTAGAATTCATGATGGCGGATTTCATGAACGAGAGCTTCAATCGGGGTACGTCCTTCAAGTTGGGTGGATCTCACAAGGTGACGGTGATTGTAGATGGTATTGAGGGTGACAGAAGAGGGGAGATTGGTGTCTTGCAATAACACAGTCTTAATAGTTAATGGTCAAACTCCAGAATGGGTTAATTGGGTGACAGTGGTTTTTTGTTCTTTGGTTAATCGGCGATGGACAGCATGGATGGAAGGATCTTCAGAAGCTGGGTGGTTGTGGCTAGGATCTTTGATCTTGATTTGGAAGTAGCCTTTCTTCTTATAGAAGTTTCCAGTAAGTTTGAAAGGACAGGAAATCTTCTTGGTCTTCCCCAATTGAGTACCATCTTTGGTCTGAAAAACCCCAGATCTTTCACATTGATAAGTGCATCTGTTCTCCCCATTTTCAGTGGAGGAATGGGTTATGCAGAGGGCATAGCCATGCTTCTTGGCCCAAGTTTAGACAGAGCTATGCATTTCCTCCTTTGTTTGATATGTTAACTCAGGAGGTGGGTACTTCGGGAGTGGTGGCAGGAGTGGTGGCAGCATCTTTGGCAAGGAAGAGGGGGTTGATGTGAGACATGTTGGATTTTGGGGTTTTTTGGATTGGGGGAAAGGTTGAAAAAATTGGTGGGGTATGGAAGATTTTGAGGTGGCGTGGAGAGGGAAAAAAAAGAAGTTTTTCGGTGTTATTTTTAGTGGGTTTGGGTGGAAAATGGATGAGGAGTAGTGGTGGGAGTGAAAATGGGTGGTGGGAGGAGTTGGGAAAATTTGGGGAGAAAAAGTGAAATTGGTGACTGGGGTTGCGGAGAGGAGGAAAAATGGGGAATTTTGGTGTTTTTTTATGTGGATCGGTTGAGTGGTTGATGAGTTACGGGGGGTTGATGATTTAGGGGGGGGGGGGTTGGTTTTTGATTGTGGTGAGGATTTTGATGTGGTTGATGTTGGAAGTTGGATGAGCATACCTGGGGAGCCTGTGCGGATCATATGCCACCCTCATTTTGCATATTGAATAAAAACTCGAAATTAAATAAAACCGGGTGTGCGCGCGGAAAACCGGGTTTGCTGCGCAGCCGCATCTGCGCAGAAAACCGGGTGTAAACGCGGAAAAACCGGGTTTTTTTATTAATGCCCTTATAATAAGCTTTTTTGATTGCTGTGCTTGCTCGAGTAAAGCAGTTACAACAGCATTTTGATTTATTCACTTGTGCAAGTACATATTTTTCATTGTTTTACTTGGACAAGTACAGGATCCTAATTGAGCAGAGTGACCAGCTTTGACCTCAGACAGGGGAATATATCACTCCTGCTATATTGAAAGTAACTGCAAAATACCTAATTGGTGTCACCCGCATCACAAATCCTCATTTATGATGAGGGTGAAACCAATTAGGTAAGGATTGTGAATTGATTGAAATTTATAGGAGCTCTCCGAACTCGCTGGGGCACCTGACTGACCCCCCTTTGAGTTCGGCAACTGATTAAATAACATGGGTTTGAAGAAATGGTAGCAATGTTGGGTTAAGCCTTGTACAAACTCAGAAAACTCTCAGGGGCACCTGACTGACCCCCCTTTAAATTTTCTTGATTGGTGTTAACCTTATCACTACTCTTATAGTATAGCAGGAGTGATAAATTCACCTGTCTTAGGTCAAAGCTGGTCCACTTTGCTCAATTAGGATTTTTGTTTTTTTTTTTTTTTTTTTTTTTTTTTTTTTTTTTTTTTTTTTTTTTTTTTTTTTTTTTTTTTTTTTTTTTTTTTTTTTTTTTTCCTTTTTTTTTTTTTTTTTTTTTTTTTTTTTTTTTTTTTTTCCTTTTTTTTTTTTTTTTTTTTTTTTTTTCCTTTTTTTTTCCTTTTTTTTTTTTTTTTTTCCTTTTTTTTTCCTTTTTTTTTTTTTTTTTTTTTTTTTTTTTTTTTCCTTTTTTTTCCTTTTTTTTTTTTTCCTTTTTTTTTCCTTTTTTTTTTCCTTTTTTTTCCTTTTTTTTTCCTTTTTTTTTCCTTTTTTTTTTTTTTTTTTCCTTTTTTTTTCCTTTTTTTTTCCTTTTTTTTTCCTTTTTTTTTCCTTTTTTTTCCTTTTTTTTTCCTTTTTTTTTCCTTTTTTTTTTTTTTTTCCTTTTTTTTTCCTTTTTTTTTCCTTTTTTTTCCTTTTTTTTTCCTTTTTTTTTCCTTTTTTTTTCCTTTTTTTTCCTTTTTTTTTTTTTTTTTTTTTTTTTTTTTTTTTTTTTTTTTTTTTTTTTTTTTTCCTTTTTTTTTCCTTTTTTTTTCTTTTTTTTTTTATTTCCTTTTTTTTTTATTTCCTTTTTTTTTATTGTTATAAACAAACAGCAGTTAGTGTAGCGCTAAACTCACTAGTGCGCAATGTCTAATCAAATCTGCACTTAAAAAACAAAAACCCCACAGTTAGCTCACCACACAAGGGTACTCCGCTAACAGTTAGCATCGCTGAGAAGAGTGCTACGCTAACAGTTAGTGTAGCTGAAAAAAGCGCCACACTAACAGTTAGCGTAGCTGAAAAGAGCGCTACGCTAACAGTTAGCGTAGCTGACAAGAGCGCTACGCTAACAGTTAGCGTAGCTGACAAGAGCGCTACGCTAACAGTTAGCGTAGCGTTTGTTCCAGCTAACACCGCTACAAATCAGCTAACAGGTAATTCCTGTAGCGTTAATTTTTTTTTTTTGAAGTCGCTACCACTATTTTTTTCTTTTGACAAAATTTTTGTAGTGTTAGCTGAAAAAAAAAACCGCTAACAGTAACTTTGTGTTAGCGTAGCGACAAAAGCTAACATTACGCTACGCTACAGCTATTGTTAGCGTAGCGGGCCCACCATTGGCGTAGCTGAACAAAACACTATGCTTACAGTTAGCGTAGCTTTTGTTCCAGCTAACACCGCTACAAATCAGCTAACAGGAACTTTCCTTTCAACAGTTGTTTTGGAGAACCAACTCCCAGACCAACTGAGGACACTGGAAAGAAGTCCTGAGGGGGTCAAATAGACATCCCAGGAATCTGGGAGTGGTTTCTCCAATTCCCAGGAGTTGTTTACCAAGGACCCTATTATCATTATTATTATTATTATTTTGGACTTATCTGAATCCAACCTGCTCTTGGTTATGATCCAACCCTCTCTTGCACTCCTTTTCAACCCCAATATTGGCACATTCAATTCTGGTAAATTCCTTTATTCATTCACTTGACCAACTGACTTGACAACAATTCATCCTACAGCCCACTCCCCTTGTTTCACCACTTGGCTTTGATTATTCAAATCATTTTTATTTGCCGCAGAAGAGCAAGGTAAGTGCCTTAATTACTAGGATCCATCCAATGGCTTAACATATCTTTCAATCCTGCTAGGTAAAATTGCTCCTGGACTATGTGATTAAGTTTTGAGTAGTGATGAGTGAAATGGGTAGTTTTAACCAGAAAGAAATCTTGAGGCAAAAGACTCAAGAGGAAACAAGTGGTCAATGAGGCCCAAGAGAGGGTAGATAGCTGCTAGTTTGTGTGGCAGAAAAAGTGCTCACACTACAAGTGGTTGTATATTGTAGAGACCACAGGGATCAGGGCGCAGAGAACAGATGATCTCATTATCTACTTGGAAGCATGATTATTTATCTTGTTGAAATCTCTGTGAAATCTGAACCAATCCACAGCAAGATATTGAAGTATCACTTAGGGTTACTCACTCATGAAGAAAAACTCGATGAAAAAGATTATTATTATTTTTTCTTCAATCAGCTTCAAGACTCGATTCAACTCCTCAAGCTCCTCAAGCTCAATCCTCAAGCTCCTCAAGCTCAATCCTCAAGCTCCTCAAGCTCAAAACTAAACTCATTCAACTCACATCAATATCCCCTCTTCTCATCAACACTCTGCTCAACACTCCACTTTCTCTCCCTCTTAACTATCGCTCCTATCAACTCAAACTCAATCTGCTCCTTGCTCTATGTTTGTTTTTCACACTCATTTCTCTTTCTCTTTGCCTGATGTACACTGAACTTCTATCCTCTTTTTTCTTTCTCTTTTTCATTCCACTTAAGAACTTTGCTCACCTTCTACTACTAGTCTCCTCCAATCAAGTCCTCACATCTTTAAAAATAACTTCCATTTACATTAGTGTCTGGTTTTTGTTTAATAAAAATATCATCATTTTTATTTCATATCTACATACAAGTTATGGCTGAGATTTGGGACAGAAGGTGAGATTAGATATTCATCTGGAAAAGGAGTGACAGATGTGTGAAAGAGGAAGAAGGGGAAAACACAGTGATGAAATTTCAACACTTTGCAATAATCCTAGATTACTTACTTCATCCAAGTTTCTTCCTACTTCTCCACCCACATTGCCTCCGTCTCTTCACCGCTACCCTTTGCCATTCTGCCAATATCTTCTGATTCCACTTTCTCTCTTAATTTTGCCATTTTCATTTTGCTGCTACCCTCAAAAGAATATGAGGTCTTCACGGATTCCTATTGTTGGTTTGCAGCTACTTGATACAAATCAGCTACCAATTTCCCCTCCCTCCAATCACTCTTGAAAGGCTACTGCCTTCCTATAACCTTGAACAGCTTTGGAACCAACCCCTTTTCATTTCCAACACAACTTGCTTCCTAATTCCACCACCACTCCCTTATATATATATATATGAAAACAACATGGCTGTAGAAAGAAATGCTGCACTGTTGAGATTAATATTATTTTTATGATTTCATTTCTATTATTATTACTATTATATTTATCTATTTTTTTAAAAAAGGAACAAATGAAAAAAGAATTGTAATGAGACTGCTACCATAATATTTTCTGCTGTCCAATTCAATCCTTTTAACTCTTTGGTATTGCCAATGTGTAGTTGATTATTACTATCATTTTTTTTTATTTTTTTTAGAGAAAGAATACATAAAAATAAAAGATTATACCAAAACAAATCAAATGAGAGAAAAATTCCTAACCTAAAATTAGTATGTAAACAAAAAATATCCTGGCCATCACACTGCCACAAAAAATAAGTAAATCTATTTTCTTATTCTACAATACCTCTTCCTCACCCCTTTTCAACCCTCATACATTTCTAACTGATCCTCTGACATAACCCAACACTGTTTTGGCCAGATGGTGTAGTTCTCAAAATAAACCACAGTTTCTTCAGAATTCAACAACATTATAAACCCTATTTTTCCAGCTGACTGGCCAGGTAACTGCTTCCAAACCCCTTCTGTTAAGCAGACATAGTTTTCAGGGTATGTGCAGGAACTCTTTTACCAGATATCCATTGTCCACATAATTGGTGCCTATGGGAAAACACTTTGGCTCCTGCACTGCCAGCATAATTGCCTAGGATGAAGTCATCCCAGTTAAACTGGGATGCACTCAACCAATTTAAACTTGGTTGAAATCAACTGATGAAATATAAATCCAAGGGACCCCCCTTGGTTTTATGTTTCATTGGTTGAGGTCAACCTACTTTAATTTGGCTTGTTTGCATCCTAGTTTAACTGGGATGAACTCAACCTAGGCAATTATGCTGGCAGTGCTGACAACTGTGGGCCGCTATGCTACGCTACATTATTTGACCACTAACTGTTAGCATAGCGGTTGTGATTTTTTGCCAGAAGGTTTTTAGTGTTAGCTGACACTACACTCTGCTAAACTGACAGTTAGCATAGCAAGAAAATTTTCAATCCAATTTTTCTGTACTGTTAGCTTAGGAAAATAACTGCTACACTGACAAGTAGCATAATTTTTTCTCCGCTAACACATTTTGAAGTTTCCATTAGCGTAGCTGCATTAGATCTACACTAGGCTATGCTAGCTGTTAGATATTAGCTGAATTTTTTCCCACTAAATGTTAGCTGTTAGCTGAATTTTCTCCTGCTACACTAGGCTCAAGTAGCGGATTGATTTGGCCCGCTAACTGTAAGTCTCACCAGTTAACATGGCTGCTGCATAAAAGCTGTTTCTATGGCTTCAAAATGTAAAATCCTGCTGCATTACAGCTGTTTGCAGAGAAATCCAATTGCTTTCTTGTTTGTGAATTTAAAACAGGATAAAAAATTTAGGGCCAGCTGAGGGAACAATCTGAACAGAATTTTTTTGGTGGATTAAATCCCTGCTTGTTTTACCAATATTTGTGGTGATTTTGTTGGGCAAAGAAAAGGATGTGGAAAAATTGAAAGTTTTTCCCTTGCAAAAACTCTCTTGTATTGAGGCTGTGATTTGTTTAAGTTAATATTTTCATGAATACTGTTGAAGCATTTCTTTTCTAGCTTTAATCACTTCCCTTGAGCTAAATAAGCATTTCTTCTCATTCTCTGATGGGCATTCTGATTACTGTTCTGGGCAATTTCCATATGAGCAAGATGCGTTATTCAAGTGGAATTTGACCAGGAAGTAATCATATTTGCCAAAGCAATGAAAGAAATGCATATCCAAAAAGTGGAAAGAGAAAATATGGATTAAAAGAAACAAACAATTTTTGTTCTAAAAAAAAATTAAAGATAGAAATTGAAAAAAAAAAAAAAAAAAAAAAAAAAAAAAAAAAACTGGTTTGATTGCTGTACTTGCGCAAGTACAGGAATCAAAACAGAATTTTGATTGCTTTACTTGTGCAAGCAGAGATTTTTATCACTTTACTTGTGCCACTAAAGGATCCTAATTGAGCAGAGTGGACCAGCTTTGACCTGCTATACTATAAGTAACTGCAACATACCTAATCAGTGTCACCCTCATTGGTGAGCAGGATGGGTGATGAGGGAGACAATGATTTGGTATTTTTCAGCTACTTATAGTATAGCAGGAGTGATAAATTCCCTTGCCTGGGGTCAAAGCTGGTCCACTCTGCTCAATTAGGATCCTGTAGTGGCACAAGTAAAGCAATCAAAAATCTCTACTTGCACAAGTAAAGCAATCAACAATCTCTACTTGCACAAGTAAATCAATCAAAATTCCCTTCTTGCACAAGTAAAGCAATCAAAATTCTATTTTAACTCCTGTACTTGCACAAGTACAACAATCATAACAGCTTATTTCTGTTTTTTTTTAAAAATTTCTATCTTCATTTTTTTTTGTTACAAAATTGTTTGTTGCTTTTCCATCTTTTCTCTTTCCAATGTTTGGATATGCATTTCTTTCATTGCTTTGGGAAATATGATTACTGCCTGGACAAATTCCACTTGAATAACACATCTTGCTCATATGGAAATTGCCCAGAACAGTAATCAGAATGCCCATCAGAGAATGAGAAGAAATGCTTATTTAAATCAAAGCAAGAAAGTAAAGCTGGAAAAGAAATGCTTCAACAGGATTCATGAAAATATTAATTTCAAAGAATCAAAGCCTCAAAAAAAGAAATGATTGCTATACTCCCGCAAGTATAGCGCTAAACTAACAGTTACTGCAGCACTAAACTAACAGTTAGTGCACTGCTAAATGGCACTAAACTAACAGTTAGAAAGCTTTAAAGGGTGCTGCGCTAACAGTTAGTGTAGCTGAAGCCAGCACTACGCTAACAGTTAGCATAGCTGACAATAGCGCTACACTAACAGTTAGAGTAGCTGACAAGAGTGCTACGCTAACAGTTAGTGTAGCATTCTTTCCAGCCAAAACCCCTCAAAATCATCTAACAGGCAATTTCTGTAAAATTAATTTTCGTTTTTGATGTTGCTAATGCTACACTACCCGCTATTTTTTTTTCTTGGTGAAAATGTTTTAGCGTTAGCTGAAAAAATCTTTAGCTAACATTAAGTTTGTGTTAGTGTAGTGAAAAAAGCTAACATCACACTATGCTACAGCTAATGTTAGCACAGCAGGCCCACCGTTGCTCCTGACTATTCTGAGTGTTTTCCATTCAGGTAAAGGTTCCCATGTATAATACTGTTCTTTCTCCCCATTGGATATTTGAGGCAGTAGTGATTCTTCTTCTGGAGGCTTGTGAGTTCATTTGTTGAACTTGGTTTCTTCTAAATATTGTTTTACCATTTCTACTTCCCCATCATCCCAACAATTGCTGGTTACCACTCCCTCTGTATGATTTAACTGATTCATTTGAATTTATCCCATGTTTTTTGGTGTCTTGTGGGCTACAGAGATTATCTTTTTGTTCATTGATAAATTTTCTTCATTCATCAGAGCCACCTGCTTGTCTTTTGTACCACAATAAAAATTAATCAGTGCATGACATCCAGTATCTTGATGTTCTGTGACCTGGAGGCTGCAGAATGTGTGTGAAAATTGTCTTGGAGGCTCCATTTGCAATCCTGGAATCTTTGGGGAACATATAGGTATGCACAACCTTCAAACATTGCAAAACTCATTACTCACAACCTCTCCTCATGATTTGGATAACTTTAGTTGAACCTTATTATCTGACAGAAATGGCCTTCCTAGAACCATGTATAGTACTTTCCTCAAACTACAAACACAATAGCTGCTTTCTCATCTTCTGAATCAGTAAACAAATGAATACCTCCTGCTGAACCTGCAACAGGACTAGAATTTCCACCTGTCCCTACTGTATTCATCTTTATTTCTCCAATGGCTAAGTTCAGTTGAATGGACCATGTCTCAGGCATGATGTTCATCTTGGCTCCTGTATCCACTAATTCTTTAAACTTTTTTCCTTCTATCCAGATATCCACAAATCACAATGGGCATGCATAAGTCAAAGGTGAATTAATTGTACCTGTGATACTTTCCAGAGAATCAGGGAAATGGCCTGTACTTTCATCAAAGTCCTGATGATCACATCTTCCCAAGTCCTGACTCCACACCACTTTTTTACAGTCCTCAGCTTCCAGGGTCTGCAATTCCTGCAGTAATTTAGCATTGGTGGGCTGCTACACTGCACTACACTATTTTACCACTAAATGTTAGAGTAGAAGCATTTTTTTTGATGGAAGGTTTTTAGTGTTAGCTGATTCTACACTCAGCTAAGCTACAAGATAGTGTAGCAAGAAATTTCTCTGCCAAAATTTTTGTAGTGTTAGATCATTTGGAAAATAACCGCTACAATAACAAGTAGCATAATTGTTTTTCTGCTAACGCATTTTGAAGTTCCCATTAGCATAGTGGCATCAGATCAACACTATGCTACACTAAATGTTAGTTTTTAGCTCAATTTCTTCACGCTAAATGTTATTTTGAAAAAAAAGAAAACTACATTACATGTATAATTTATTTTTAAAAAGAAAAGCTGTTTTGATTGCTGTACTCACACCACAAGTGGAGAAATCAAAAAACAGCTGTTTTAATTTCTATACTTGCCAATTTTATTTTGTTTTTTATGGGCGTTGTGGTATTCCAAACCCTGTTTCAAGTATCATACAGGATTATATTCATTCATTATCTTTCAGAAGCTAAAATAGTAGCAATATATGTGCATAATTGAAATCTAGGGTAAATTTAATCTATAAGTCACCCATTTATGTTAGGGTTTGCACGGCTAAATCAAAAGATATACAGTTAAAAATAATTATAGTGAATTATAAGTACATTATATAGAAGTAGTATATAGTTTAGTGTCTGGTCACAAGGCGCAGCACATGCTCTGTGGCACAGCCTAAGTACATAAAATCACCAGCAGAAATAGCTCACTCTATGCACTCCCCGCATGAAGCAGTGCAGGATTAGAAAACATCACCAGCAGAAATAGCTCATATTTTACTATATAAGGAGGCAGGGATAGAGAGAAATTGGATTCATCCCACTCCCCACCATCCAGCTAGCAAACTAAATAAAATTACCCATCCATATAATAGTGTGATCTTAATCAGGTGACCCACAACAGAATCTTTCATATCAGTTTAAAATACACAAAAGAAACAAAAAGGAAAATTGTGCTCTTTTAACTAAAGTTTAAGGAAGAGGGTACAACACTTTGAATATTTCACATTATACCAAAACATCCTTCTACTCATTTCCTCAGACTACATCTAAAAAGAAATAAATAAATAAATAAATCATAAAAACATATAAATACTTGTTCCTCATCAATTCCAAAAAGCTTGTATTCCATTTACCAGAACTTTCTTTAACAATCCATCCACTATCTACTTCCCTGATCCCTTCATCAAGCTCATTGCTGATTATTTGTACGTTGAAATTAGATCTTTGTCTAATAAGAGATTACTACATAAATAGTTCTCTTAAAGAAAACAAAAAGAAAGTTATCAGCCACAACAATAAACAAAATTGTTGTGTTAACTCTTGTAGTAAATAGAGGGGCAGGTCTTTCAAACCACCCTTAACAGTTGTAATAGATTCATACATACATGAAACACTACAACTGCTATTTCCCCCTCACAGAACTACCCCCATCCCAAAAGGAGTTCTCACAGCGTTTATAAATGCACGCCAAAGGCTCACACCAATATCGTTTGGTGTGGGGGGCCTACACGCCAAAATAAATTGGCATGTAGGGTCTACACGCCCATTTTTGGCCAAAAGTGGCGTGTAGGCCCCGCACGCCAAATATTTTTGGTGTGCGGGTCCCACACGCCAATTGTTTGGCGTGTGGGATATTGTATCACTTAATTGAACCAGTTGACCGGTTTCATTACGTGAGCGAGTCATTGGCCAGGAGTAAATCCTCCTGGCCAATGAGGTTATACAACCTTGTCAGCCAGGAGGATTTCCTCCTGGCTGACAAGGTTGCATAACCTTGTCAGCTGGGAGGAGTTCCTCCTGGCCAACAAGGTTTCCCACACGCCAAAAAATTGGTGTGTGGGACCCGCACACCACCAATAATTGGTGTGCGGGGCCTACAGCCAAAAATTGGCGTGTAGACCCTGATGGAGCTGTGACCAGAGGTTGAGGAGAAGAGGAAGGACCCAAGGAGAAACAACTCAGAGAACCTATGAGGGACAGAACTAATGGGTCCAAGGAAGCCCTCAAAGAAGGCACAAAGCTGCTAGCTTGCGTGGTGGAAAAGCACACATGCTACAAAAGTTTGTATGCTGTAGAGACCTCAGGGAAATGCTCGCAGAAAAGCAGATGATTTTTATTTCTTGTCTAAGCCAGGAATTTATATTATATTACAATTGAGGGGCCAGATTGTGGGACACAAGTTGAAACTTGCATATGCAATCTGGAGGGAGAGACAGGAGTGACAGTGAGGGCAAAGGGAAAAAAGAGGTACCAGAGAAGTTACAGACCCTACACACCAATTTATTTTGGCAGGTAGGCCCCCCATGCCTAAAAATTTGGTGAGCAAGTGGGTGTTGGCGTGCGTTTATCAATGCCCATTTTTTATACATAAAAAAATAAAAATAAAACAGGTTTTTTGATTGCATTACTTGTGCAAGTACTGCAATAAAAACAGGTGTGTTTTAATTGCTGTACTTGCGCAAGGACAGCAATCAAAACACAGGTGTTTTGATCACAGTACTTGCGCAAGTACTACAATAACAACTCAGCTGCTTTGATTGCAGTTCTTGCGCAAGTCCTGCAATCAAAAAAACTGTTTTTATTTTGTTTCAAACAAAATGTTTTTAGTGTTTTTTATTTTTTTATATTAGGGGGTATCAAATATGACCAAATCTGCAATTACAACCATTGAATTAGGTTGTTCAACAAAGTTTAACTTTTGAGAGTTTTGAATCATTTTATATTGACATCCATTGTTTTTAAACATAGTGGATTTTCAAAACCAGTTGATGAGATAATGGTGGATTTGGTCATATTTGATACCCCCTATTACATACATTACATTAGGTTATACCCTCTTTGGTCTAACGTTGCACATCACACTCATTAATATCAAATAACTACATGTGCTGTCATGATCATCCTCCTAGTTAATATTTGCATTAAATTACTTATATACATAGTTACTAGCTACATCGGCTCATCTTGCTTACTCTTTCACTACTTTCTTTTGGTTTTATACCACTGAAAACATTCCCCCTTTCTCTTTACTTCCAGGATTGACCATCCTATGCTGTTAGAATTAACAAAGCATTTTTCAGACATTTAGCAGAAAATGATTGACTTGGCAGGATTTGAACCAGCGACCTAGCAGAAGCTAAGACACTATACTAGAAGTGCTGCCTTACCAACTAGGCTACCAAGTCATTATCCAATGTGCTGATATTGGGAACACTGTGGATCACAATATTCAACATATGCCCTTTTTTAAAAGTAAAGCTCCCCTTAGTTCTACATTTTTTATTCATATATGCATCCCCCCTTTTACAAGTACAATTTACATTTAACTTTACCTTTAACATCTTACAGTTACCTTTGTATTGAAATGCTTTAATCCACAGTGTTCTCTTAGCAACACATTATGTATGGACTTGGTAGCCTTGTTGGTAAAGGCAGAACTTCTAGTATAGTGTCTTAACTGCTGCTAAGGTTGCCGGTTCAAATCCTGCCAAAGTCAAACATTTTCTGCAAAATGTCTGAAAAATGCTTTGTTAATTCTAACACTTTGCATCCAATCAACCTTTACACAATAAAAGTCACAAAACATAACCAATGCCCTTTCTCAGTGCCTTTCTCACTCTTCTTAAGGTCCCTTCCCCAGATTGATTAAACAACATAATTTCCAATTAGTAGCAGCAGTCTATGTATTAGTATAAATATAGCCAGACCTCTTTTCTTTCTTTTTTTTTATGAAACCCTGTCCAGTCAGAATTATTCAAAAAGGGTAGCCTAATCAGCACCTGTAGCTTCAACATCTTCTACTTACTAGATTTGTTGTCTATTTCCCCTTCAAGATCTTTCCTGATCAATTAGGAGTTCCACAGTGCACTTTCCAAAAAGGGGTTTGCATTTATCAACACCCTTCTGTTTCATTCTCAGTTAAGAACTAGTCTGAATAGCCTCTAATTGATATCAAATTAAATTTTTCTGCTTGCATTATGTATTGTTTATGCTAAATACTAACATAGCCCAATCAATCTGTTTTTTTGTGTTTAAGCCTTCTGAGCCATCAAAGGGTTGACCTAGGTGCTGAGGAAAAGCCCAATATTAGTGAACAGAATAAATACAAACAGTTCAAATAGTTGAAACCTCAGCTAAAAAGCAATCCAAAACAAAAAACACTGCAATCTAGTGAACAAGAAAATTGAAAAAGTAAAATTAAATAGAAAAGAGCATACATATCAGGAAAGATGTAATTTTCAATTCAAACAATAATTCCTGAAAATAAGATCAAAACTAGAATATTAATTATTTTGAAAGAGTAAATGTGAGCATAGGCCTCTAAAGTGGAAACAGGAAGAAAAATGACAGGTTTCTACTAGTCATAATCAAAGAAATACCAATTAAAAACTAGTGAGAACAAAGGAGGGTTGAAAGCAGAGAGAATAGGAGGGGAAAGATATTGTTTTTTCAAAAATTGGTGATTTGTTATTAAGAGTGCTCTTTATAATGAAATGATTTCAAACAGAAGAAGTTGGCTAAGCTGTGACAGATTATTTACAAGTGCAAAATCCTCCTCACACACTAAAGAAAAATTGGAGGGACAACTGAATTATTAAACTAATCAGCCTGATTTTTTAGAACTATTTTCAAGGCTGTAAGAGATTAATAAACTGATTGGCCTTTATTTTTAGACCTATGGTCAACACTGTAAGAGATTAACCTGCTGAATATAATGATCTGATGATTGTATTGTTTGATTTGATTTGATATTTATCTTTTGATTGAAGTTGAGGAAAGTGGAAAGGTAAAGATGCAAAAGGATAGGCAGACAGTGGACCTGCCCAGCCAACTGTATTTTTAACCTCACAAGTAAAGAAGTCTATGAAGCATTTGAGCAATCAACAGGAGACCATTTACTAATCAGGTCAAATTTCATCAGAAAAGAGTTAAAGAAATAATTTTTTTCAAAATATTTCTGTATGAGGGGAATTTCAAACAATCTGGATATCTAAGGCAAAGATCTAAAACTGTTTCTTCATACCAAAATTGATGAACTGAAATTGCAATTTCACATCCCCTTCATTCTTGATTGTCTTTTTGGGTTGTTCAAGTGCACTGATAAGTATTTGTGTACAGGACCAAAGGGATTTTCAGTTGAAAAAGGAGGTGAGTATGGAATCTTAACCCAGCCAAACAGTGGTAAGCTACTGGAGGTTTGTTCAAATGAAAACACCCAGGAACCATTTTTTGGGGTCATTGTGCTCTGCCAACATTTTAATCTCTGGAATTTCAAATGCAATTCCTTCTATAATATCAATAAATTGTAAAATTTGTGTTAATCTGCCACTGATTAGCTGTGATTTTGGTACCTTTTCTGTGTATCTTGCTTCAATCATCCTCAACCCAACAAAAGCCTCATGGTCTCCGGAATTCTCTTGGGCTTGGGCAACTGGAATCATACAAATAGGAAAACAATCAAATGTTCTCATTTTTTTGTGCAATAAATCACACCGGCTTCTGTAAACATAAGCATTGATTTTGGAATGAACGAATGCCTCAAATTCTTCTGTTCTACCTGATCCTTCATTCTCATGAAGTGATATGAGTGAATCAATAAATGACATCATGGAATGTGGTTTCTTACCATTGATAGAGAGGCTTTGTTCTTCTCCTTTAGATGATTCATAATTTTCCTTCAATAAATTCTCCTCTTGAAGCTCAATCGTTTTATTCATTGTGCCCAAATAAACAGAAGTTTTATTTTTGATGTCAAACCCACCAAGGCTTGCATTAGGTAATGACATATAAAACCAATCTAACAATGAGAGTGCTATCTCAGCTTTTTTACGAAAGTCACTTTTGGGCCATTTTGATTTGTGAATCAGAAATGAAATTGATTTCTTGAGGGATCCAAATCTATGTCTAGATTCTTTTACCTCTTCTAAGGTAGCCTCAAACTGCCCAAATATTGGTAGACCATCTTCAGTTTCTTCAAGGAAGATTCCCCTATACCAATTCACCAAGTCTTTCACATCATTTTCAATCTGATTTCCTTGAATATCCTGGCCTACCCCATGTGGAATAGACATTCCATGAAAAAGTAACAAAATTTCCAAAATTTCTAAAATCTTATTTTGCACTGCTTTTAATACTTTTGTGACGTTTTTTTTTTGGCCTCTCAGGCCTTTTGGAGTAATCAAAAATGCACCATTTTTCACAATTCTGTTTCTTGGAAGAATAACCTGAATGAGCTCAATTTCCAAATCTTCCCAGCTGATATGTTCACCTTGTTTATGTTTTGATATATTTTGGTTGATTAGTTCTATTTTCTTTCCAAATTCTAAAGAAAAATCCACTATTGTTGGTGAATGGCTAGTATCCCCTAGGCGCATGGCTGCCCAACAAAGCAGAGGATCCCAATCTGAATCAAACTTCATGATTTCAAATTCTTCCTGTTTGGAAAAACAATTGTTCCTGATTTTTCCCTTATTACCAGCAGTGATCAAATTCTGATTTGCATTTCCATAAAAGGGCTCTTCCATTAACCTATTTTGTGGGTAAATTTCTGTGTTCTTGAATATATCTTCTCTCTTGTTCTTTTTCTGATTGCAGGCAAGGTCAATTTTTGACTGCCCATTATTCTTGCCAAAAGTAGCCATAACTTGAGGTGCTTTTACAAAATTAACTTGTTCTCTTTCTTTAGATGTTTCTATCAGAAAACTTCAGTATATGGATAATGTTCTGTTTGATTGGTAAGTATGGAAAATTACTGATCACTTACCTTGGAGATCTCCTTGACTTTCAAAGTTTCTGATATCTTTGGAATTCAATTGGGTTTCATTGCTTGTAGGAGGTACAATTGTTTCCCCCTGCCTATCATTATCTGATTGAATATGGCCAGTGGTTTTTTATGCAACCCAAGAACAAAATCAATCAGAATCATCAAATACTTAGAAAATGATGATTTATATTATCTTTTGGCCTCACTTTCTGAGCCAAACCATGTATCAAAATCATCTATCAAATTATTCATGTACATTTTGGTACTTTCCATTCCACTTTGGGTGTAAATTTGAGAATTTTGTATTCCGGAATGGTGTAATTCCAGAAGATTTGGTTCAACTGATGAATGTGAAAAAATCACACTACTTGTTGGTGGTGCCAATTCTGTGTTGAATGATGTGAAAAGACTGCTGATAGAAAACTGCACAAAGGAAATCAGAGAGAAAGTGGTACCAAGCAAGTAGGATTGGTGCATATAAGCTCTCTGCATTGTGGAGCCTTTGGATGAAATTTATTTGGAAAGATATTCCCTTTGTGTATTATTGACTGGTTCTTTGAAGCCAGAATTTATAACTTCAAGTTTCATCCTCATTTTTCAACAGGAAAATTGAATTCCTGGTCTGTAATCAATATGTTGGTCAGAATTGTTTCAATTTTAGTAACTTTTGGTTTGTTTCAGATCAAGTTGATATTTCAATTCAATTTATTTGTTTCATGGCATTCAAAAAAACTGAGCTGTTTCAGCCTTCTGTTTAAGCAAGAAATTATATCCAACTGTAGTACTGTCACAACAAAAAGAAAATATGTCTCATCAAGTGACCACTAATTCCATATTACCTTCCATTTTGTAAATAGGGCACTCAGTATGATATCCTCCCAGAAAAGTTAAGATAAATAAAGGGTGTATAAAATTTATATAGACTACACAAAAATGGGTGGAATCTGGTGTAGAGTAAAAATTAAGAAGAGAAGAAAGTTTTAATACTTTATCTATCTTTTACTAGAAACCCAGAAACTAAAAACATGTGAGATACTGCTACTTTTCCAAGCATTTAGAGGGGGTCCTAAATACATCTGAAAAGCTCAAGAAACTGGTGGAAAAAGGGAAAGGCTATTCTCACAGGAGAATTTTTTTAATTTTCTGACACCAGTTTCCAGATTATTTTGAAAGAAATGTGGCCTGAGTCCTGATGAGAAGACAGGATGAGCTGGGAGGATCAAGAGGTAAGAACACTCAGAGACTCAGAGAACAAGAAAAGAAGTATAGCTGGTATGGGCTCAGAACTAATTGATGTTTGTATTTCATGAGGGCACAAGTGAAATATATGTAGGGACAGGGGGAATCAAGAGGGGGCCTGGCTGTCTATGGAACCATCTGGAAATCAAAACAGAAAGAAAGATATAATCCCTCTTCTGGGCCTGGCATAATTCTGACATATTTTAATGCCCAAATATTCACTAAAAAAAAACTCAAGAAACTGCTGGTTGTTGACATGAGAAAGTAAAAAGGTACCTCTGTAATTTGTCAGATCAACTGCCATTAGTTTCTTGAGAGTTTTGCACAGTGATTATTTTTTACAATTTTGAGATTATATTGGTTTATTGAAGCCTTGATTAGAGGGTGTGGGTGTTGATACACACACACCCACACCAGGGGAACTCCTTTCCCATTATGGGTGTTGTGGAACTGCTCTAAGGCTAGAATAGAGCTTGCAAGGGATATGTATAACTACACTAGTACTAATGTAAGTTAAGACAAAGGTGCTGATATAAGAGCTGCCTTCCTGACTAATGCTGATGGGGAAGAGTGTAACACTAAGAACAAAATAAAAGGTGTGGCTTTTGTATTTTAATCTTAGACTGAATAGTGCTTATAAGCTGACTACTAATACCTCTGAGGTATGGGAAGTGTTGAGGAGGAGTTGTGAGGGGAAAAGGGTTTGTGTAAAAGGGTTTAATGGCAAAGATATATAAATTGTCTAGGTAAAAAGTGTCTTTGATGAAATTGAATCTAATATTTGGGGTAAAAGGTCATACAGGTTGTATGGGGTAGAAATTGCATGGTGGTAATACTACAACAGAGTGGAGTATATATGTGGAAAGGCCCTTCAAGAGGGGAAAAAATGATGAGCACAGTATTACAATATATAATGATGAGCAATGACCACAATAGTAATAATGATGAGCAAAAGACTACAAATGTAATAGTGAAGTGAATGTATGTAGTAATGATGAGCATTTGTTGTAGATTATGTAAGATGTCTTATTTACTGAATAATAATGACTTGGATGATGTAAGCCAAAAGGAAAAGAAAAGAATGTACCTATGAAAACTATGAAGGCTAATAACTTCTGATCCAAAAGGAAATCAAGGGTGGTTTGAGTGAGTGACTAGGGGTAAAATAGGGTGTAGAATCTGAATCTTGAATAATATTGATGAATATATGGATGGATTATAAGATTTAGAAGCAGTTATGTGAGAAGCAACAGGATTACCACAGTGTGTGACCTGCACACCCCTTGTGGGAATGGTGTGCAACTCCACACGCTCTTCCTATACATTTAGGAATGTCGTGCAGCTCTGCACACCCATCCTGTACATATAGCATGGGTGTGCAGGGCTGCACGCCCTTCCTACGTGTATTGGGAGGCCGTGGGTGGCACACCTTGACCCAAGGAAGTCCCTCTGGTTGAGGAGGGCATAAACCCTGGTTGACTGGATGAGATCCCTCCAGTCAACAAGGCAATACAACCTTTTTTACCGGGGGGAATCCCTTGGTTCAAAGGGGCCATACAACCTCTTCAACAAGAGGGTTCTCCTTTGGTTGACAAGGGTGTATGCCCTCCTTGACTGGAGTAACTTCCTCCTGTTGACCCCTTCCTATACGCATAGGAAGGGCATTCAACCCTGCACTCCCTGTCTACATGTGTAGGATGGGTGTGCAGGGCGGGAATTGATTAATGCACACCCACACCAACCCCAATTGGCATGTTTTCCAAACACGCCAATACAAATTGGTGTGTTTGGTGGGCACGCCAAGGTTTGGCCTGCCCATGGCCAATCCTTGGTGTGCTTGATGGCGGCCCACCCGCACACCAATATTTATGCAGGTGGGCCCGCTCTCCCATAGGCTTATGGGATATCCATTGGCGTGCCCGCCAGCATACCAATGGATGACATCAGATATGTCCAACTTGGAAATCTCTGACGTCAAGGTTATACAACCTCATGTCCGGGGAGGAGTTAAACTCATGGCCAGGGAGGAGTTAAACTCATGGCCAGTGAGGAGTTCCTCCCCAAAAATAAGGTTATACGGTGTGGAACTACTCAAGGGAAGAATAGAGCTTGGAAGGGAGATGTATAACTACACTAGTACTAATGTAGGTTATGACAAAGGTGCTGATATAAGAGCTGCCTTCCTGACTAATGCTATGGGGATGAGTGTAACACTAAGAATAAAATAAAGGTGTGGCTAATTTCTATTTATTCTTAGAAGACTAGTACTGATGAAATTACTTACTACACACACCAGGTGAGAGGAATGGATAAAGGGGGGTTTGTGATGTATGAAAAGTATATGTAATAATTGGGTATAACTATTTGTGGTGTGAGGAAGGGTTTTATAACTCTTGAGTCAAGATGGACCAAGCAAGAGAGGGGGATAATCTCATGAGAAATGGTTTATAACTCTTGAGTCAAGATGGACCAAACCAGAGAGGGGGATAATCTTCTTTTATATGTAGTTTTAGCTGAGTAACTGAGCTGTACTGGTATTTATATGTATATTTATATTTATAAAGGTGATGGTGACTCTACTATGTATGTATACTAATTAATGGGATCTGTAATTGTTGGTATATGTAGGGGGTAATTTAGTAAGTCAGGGGGTCCATAAGGGAACAAAAGGGGTAATAGGTGTCCTTAAGTCATCAGGCTGGAGAAAGTAAAAAACAAGGCTATGACATGTAGCTGGTGGGAAAGGAAAATATGACAGATGAGTAGAAGAGAAAGTGACACATATGAAATGGTCATGACAGTGACAGATGAGTAGTGGAAAGGTAGAGTTTATGTATATGATGTAATATTTTATTCAGTATATAATGTGTAATATGTATTATGTATCTTGGTTGTGGAATATATCTAATTATAATATGTACTTATTGTATTCTATACTTTGCTTTATACTATAACTTGCTGTATTATTCTGAGTTTGCCTGTAACTCAGGAACTATGAGGAATTTGGGGGTAGTTGTAGTGAGTGACTAGGGTTAAAATGGGGTGTAGAATTTGATTATGAAATAATAATATTAAATATATGTCAGGTTTAGGATTTACATGTATGTATGTGTATGTATTTGGGATTCATAAGTGATTAATAGTCATTGAAAATATGGTAATGAAGTAGAATGGATCGCCACACCGGGGAGGATCTCCTCCCCAACAATGAGGTTATCCAACCTCATGGCCAGGGAGGAGTTCCTCCCTGGCAATGCGGTTGTATAACCTCATGGCTGGGGAGGATTTCCTCCCCAACAATGAGGCTATGCAACCTCATGGCCGGAGAGGATTTCCCCCCCGGCAATGAGGTTGTATAACCTTGATGCCAGAGATTTCCAAGTTGGATATCTCTGAGGTCATCCATTGGAATGCTGGCGGGCACGCCAATGGATATCCCCTAGGCTATGGGTATAGCCTATGGGAGAGCGGGCCCACCCGCATAAATATTTGCGTTCAGGTGGGCCGCTGTTGAGTACACCAATCCTGATTGGCTTGTTTCACAGGCATGCCAAGGATTTTGGTGTGCCTGCCAAAAACACCAAGGGCCAGTGGTGTGCCTGCCAAAAAGGGCTTGCGGAGGCATAAAAAACACACCAAAACGGGTTGGCTTGCCCCTGGAATGGGTGTGCATTTATCAAGTCCCGTGCGGGGCTGCACACCCTTCCCATATGTATAGAAAGAGCTAGGGCTTTTAGTTGCACGCCCTTCCCAGGAGGGGTGTGTGGGTCACATGCCCATCCTGGGAAAGGCACCCATGAAAACCCCTATTCAACTATTGAAAAGCATCCACCGCACTCACAGGAATCCTACACAATAGTATTTGTGTTGATTTTTCACTGTTTTCTGGTCCTCCCAAAAAATCTTCAATTAATAAACTTTCAAGTCAACTTGTTTCAGAATAGAATTCATCATAAATACTAAGTTTTCTGTAATTACAACCCTTGGCTTTTATTGATTGTATTTTCTTTTTCCTGACTCATTTTTTGATTATTAAAATTTAATTAGTAAGAATTAACACCTCTTGCTATATGTGATTTATAAAAATACTTTGTCTTGATTAATTTTTCTGGCTTTTCTAAAAGAGAATGAGATGCCTATCTAGTCAATTACTTACAAGAGCTTATTCTTTCTGTCTCTTAAATCTTATTCAATTTCTCTTATTCATTATTGTGTTCACCAAACCACTGTTTGTGCTCATGTACTTAGTCTATTTACATCATAGCCTAGTCAAGTAATTCAAGCATCATTTCTCCTCATTTTAAACCATTCCCCAATATTGAGTCATCCCAAGAGTCGGTTCAAAAAACATCTCCCTCTTTTCTTCTTTAATTTTAACAAGTTTCACGGTCTTAATTGATCTCAAATTTTCTCAATTCTCCTCAAAAATCTCAGCCCCAAAAGGTTTCCCAAGTCCAACTTTCTCCCCACCCTGCAAAAATGATTTTAATCTGTGAATTTTTATTACTGAAGAGCTGACACACTGAGAGAAGTAAGTTAGAAAAGATGAGACATAGAAGAGAAATAAGAGAAGTGAAAAACCAAGATTAAGCTGAGGAATTGATTGATGTGAAAATCAATGTAACAAGACTTGGAAAGATCAAGAGAGGAAGAAATTCAGGACTTATTTGTAATTTAGTTAAAGAAAATTGAATGAGACATGAAGCGGAGAAAATATCACCAGGCAGGACAACTGAGATATAGAAGAATAAAAAGTGGAAGAGATGAGAATGATGTAGAGACTGTAAAATGGAGATGTGTCTGGTGAGATTCAAACTCACGACCTCAGCTAAGCTGAGACACATGCTAGAGTGCTTCCTTTACCAACTAGGCTACAGATGCTTGTGACTGCCAGGGTTTTGGTTGGTAGTGCTCATAGTTCAGCTGGCAATACATCATGGTAGCAGACTAACAGGCAACTCAACACCCCCCCCCCCCTTGCTACATGATGTGAATAGTGGGGATTGAACCCAAGAGGGATGGGGATTAGAATTAAGTGTGGGGATTAGACCCCATAAGTGTGAGGATTTGACCCAAGGAAGTATGGGGATTTGGGCCTATGTAGGTGTGGCCACTGTGGGAGTTGAACCCGGACCTTGATGTAGGCTTAGAGGGGTTTTTGGTCTTACATAAAGCATTCACATCTTCATCAAGTCTCTTATGTAAGCAAGTAGCACTTAGGTAGAATCTGGGCTCATAACCTGTTGATCTGAGGACAGCGGGCACAACATGGGCAGTTTTCAAGGGTTGTGGAAGGATGATGAAAGGATCCTTCCAGACCCACTGCCTCAGATAGACTACATACAACTTGTGACATGTATGTGAACTGATGAGGAACATGGGAGAAGCAGAAACTAGAAACACAACCTGAGTAATATACTCAACACCCCCCCTTGTTGAAACCATGGAAAGAATAAGGAAAATAAAATAAAAGAAAGGAGAGAAAGAAAGAAGAAAAAGAAAGGGAAAGAAAGTTTTGGGAGGGAAATGGATGAGAGAAAAAGTATTGAAAGGAGAGGTGAATTTGGGAGAAAGAGATAAAGAAAAGAGAAATCCAGAGGCTAGTCATTTGACAATACCAAACATTTCCCAATGTCTTTCCAGGGAGACACAAGGTAGCGGCTTGGTGAGCATGTCTGCAAGCATGTCCTTCGTCAAGACATGTAGCAGCGCAATTTTGCCGTCTTGGACACATTCTCATATGAAATGATAACGTGCATGGATGTGTTTCATCCGGGCGTGGTGCTTGGGGTTCATGGCAAGTGCCTCAGCGCCTTTGTTATCAAGGTGAAGAGGAATTGCAGTGTCAGGTTGAAGACAGAGTTCTGTCAGTACATGGCGCAACCACATGTCTTCTTTGCATGAATCCAAAAGGGCCTTGTATTTTGCCTCCGTGCTTGACAGAGAGACGGTGGCCTGCTTCCAGGACTTCCAAGAGATAGTGTAAGCGCTGCTCCTCACAGGCTTACACATAGATGTCACAATATTACATAAGCTGATTCTGCCTTGTATTTAGTCTCTTCTTTCCCCTTTACCTAGACAGCAGAGATCTTTCTCTCCTGTCTAGTTAAGTACCATTTCCTTCTCTGTCCTCTTCTCAACCCCTTTCCTCTTTTCCTTTCATGTGTATATACTGATTGAGAGATCTTTCTCTCCTGTCTAGATTGCAATTCACCTCACTTTGGTACTAGAAACCTCCAGAGGCTCTTAGCCTGGTTCCTCCGTGCCACAATCCTGACCGCTCCTTCTATAAAGAACCAGTGAAGGGACTCAAACCTTACAGATAGAACCTTCTCCGATGCAGTAAGTGTAAGCTGAAGTGGAGCAACGTTCATCCCGGTCTTTTGCCCAGTCGGAATCCAAGAAACCCGAAGAAGTGAGATCCCCACCTAGGCGGAGCTTCAAGTCCTTGGTCAAGACAAGATAGTGAAGAATGCAAAGACCCGCTTGCCAGTGAGACGCCAATGGATCACGGAGATGTTGAGAGAGACGGTGGACCGCAAAAGAGACGTCAGGCCTTGTGAATTGCAAGACGCATAGGAGTGATCCTATGAGTTGTGGGTAGGGACCCGGTGAGGGAGGATAAGAGGGAAGGCGGCGACAAAGATTTTTGAAGCAGGAGTCCGTGGGAGTGGGAACTGAGAGTGGTTTGTTGTCCAGGAACCGCGAGCAGAGCTCCAATATATAGTGAGATTGATTGAGAAAAACATGTTTGTCCGCTAAATTTTGAGAGATCTTCAGGGAGAGAAAGTGATTGAGTTCCTCATTGGCTCCGATCTTGAAGCAAAAACCAATTGCAGCAATGATAGAGTCAACCATTTTGGGTTTGCCCACTATTGCAAGATTGTCCACATGAGTGGTCAGAGCACCAAAAAGTTTACCCAAAACAATCTTGAAGTATAGAGTAGGGTCATAGGTTGAGTTGGACCAACCAATTTCTAGGAGAGCCTTATGCAGCTTGATCTTCCACTGACGTGGCAATTGTTTCAGACCGTATAGGGATTGGTTGACCTCACAGACCCAATCCGGATGGAGAGGATCCTTGAAGCCTGGGGGTTGCTCCATGTAGACCGGGGCATCCAAATGACCATTCAGGAAAGCGGTTTTGAAAACAACTTGGCGTCCTTTCCAACTGCAACTGGCCAAGAGACTGAGAATTAGACGCAGCGTTTCTAGGTGCAGAGTAGGGGAAAACACTTCATCCTAGTCTGTACCATGAGCTTGGGAGTAGCCCATGGCAACTAGACGCACCTTGAGCTTTTGGATGCTCCGGTTGGTCCGGTGCTTAACTTTGAAGGCCCACTTCGACTTGATGATCTTCCTTTTTGCGGGGCGAGGTACAAGCTTCCAGGTCTGCATGCCAAGGAGAGAAACAAACTCTTCCTCCGCCGCTCTAAGCCAAGGATGCTTTTTTGGGGACTTGAGGAGCTGTTGCCATGTTTTTGGTGTGTCTACGTTGGAGCCGGCGACTGCATTTTTCGCCCAGTTTCCATAGCAATCAGAGGCCTTGCTTTGGCGATTTGAGCTACAAGGGGGAAAAGAGATGGTGTTAGGAAGAGGAGAAGGGGGTTTGGGAGAGTAGGAATGTTAAGGATTTGATGAGTTGGGAGGTTTGAGGATTGATTGAATTTGAGAATTTATGTGAGTGTAGATTGGAAGTGTGAGGTTGAGATTGAAGAAGGGATTGAGTGATTTGAATAGTGAATTGAAAATTGGGTGAAATAAGAAGTCTTGCACAGGCACCTGTGAAAGTACTGGGATTTTTACATCCCTCACTTGTCACAAGCTTATACCTGCCATTTCACATCTCAGACAGAAGGATGTTGATAGACACACGCCAACACCAACCCGCATGCCTTTTTTTTGGGGTGTGGGGGCCTACACGCCTTTTGTTTTGGTGTGGGGGGCCTACACGCCATACAACCTTGTCGGCCAAGAGGAACTCCTCCTGGCCAACAAGGTTGTATAACCTTGTCGGCCAGGAGAAGTTTCTCCCATCCAATGACATTGTATAACCTTTATTGGCCAGGAGGAGTTCCTCCCGGCCAACAAGGTTCTATAACCTTGTTGGCCAGGAGGAGTTCCTCCCGGCCAACAAGGTTGTATAGCCTTGTCAACCGGGAGGAACTCCTCCTGGCCGGCCGACAAGGTGTCCCACATGCCAAAAATTGGTTTGTGGGGACTTGCTCACGTAATCAAAATGGTCCACCAGTTCAATTACGTGATATATATGTATGTATATCCCACACGCCAAAAATTGGCGTGTGGGGCCCGCACGCCAATTTCTTTTGGCGTGCAGGGCCTACACGCCAAAATAAATTGGTGTGTGGGGCCTGCATGCCAAAAATTGGTGTGCACTCCCACAAGCCCTTTTTTTTTTGGCGTGTAGGCCCCGCACGCCAAAAAAAAAGGGGTGTAGGCCCTGCACGCCAAAAAAAAAAGGTGTGCGGGTTGGTGTTGGCGTGTGTCTATCAACTCCCCAGACAGAAATCCCTTTGATTCCCCTGCTTTTCAATCCAAGTTAATTGCCACAAACCCACCATTCCTCTGTACACACCAATTCAGGTGTCAATTCCACCACTTCCAACCACTGCCTCAGCCATCAATAGTGCACCACTTGGTCCAGCCTTCTCAGTAACTGCTTAAGTCTTTAATAAACTATATATGAATTACTTAAGAGGGAACAAAGCTGAAATAAAAACATGAAGGAAACATTTAGTTGAGAGAAGCAAGTGAGATATAACAAGAGATACTGAACCAACACTTAGACAACTTATGAAAATGAGAGAGGTAAGCAGGAAGAGTATAATTGAGAAGAAATACAAGGCTAGAAGGAAAGGATAGTTAGTATTTGAGATTGAATAGACAAAGAGGAACATAGGTCGCACCAGGAAGAATGAAGATCGTTGAGTTATATGAGAGTCAAGAGAAGAAGGATAGAGTAGGAAAGGAAGAAAGGAAAGGAATATATATTGAGGAGGATATTGTTGAGAGGTTGAGGATGAATTGAAGTTTGATGGTTGTAAGGATTGAGGAGAGTGTGAATGTTGAGTGAAGAGTGAGGATGAGGATGATGAAGTCAGATGAATGGAAAGATAGATAGGAAGAGGGAAGAGGAGTCAAGTAGAATTGGAAATTTCAATGTCACAGAAGAGATGTAACAGGGATGTAACAGAATAGCTAGAGATGAGAATACGCTCTGAAATTCTAAAATTTATATCATGGCCCAAAGACTGGGTTTATCCAAAGACAGGGACCCACAATTATAAGTCAACCTTGAAATGGTACCTCAAATAATCCTGTTGACTTGAATGCTTCCATTGATATGGCCTTGAGTCATGGAATGATTGTTTTTTATCCCCAACATGGCCAAATTCCAAATCAGATTCCCCATCTCTTTCCCCCAGATGAACACCTTATTGACAATTTTCATCAAAACAGAACACCCAAGAATTTTTCCTGAATAATTCATTGCCATTGTTCTAGAAGAAGAGATTGACTTGCAGCTGTTTGGAAATAAATTACAGCTGCTTTCTTTCTATGTCAATACCACACCAAAAACCTGGAAAGCCTATGAACCATTGGAGGAATGTGACTGTAGCAATATCTCAAAAATTTCAGTACATCTGATACACACAGTGTGTGCCCTACCTGTATCCTCAAATGAAACCTAATAACCACAAATTATTCTTCTTATTCCCAGAAATATTTCACCATCAAGAATGAGAGTTCTTTTACTGCATTCCTGAACCCATTTGGTTAATCTATCTTGGATACATCCCTGAATCCCCCAAAGCCGGGCAATGATAAATGCATGCCCCTGGCGCACGCCCACGCCAGGGGCACACCAAAATTAAGTCCATACTCCAGTGACTTTGTCTCATTTTGTCCAACATTTTCCAAAAACACAATATTTTAAATCCAGTTTATGGTTTGAAGTTGTTTTCCATAGTTTTATACTATACATGCAAAAAAAAAAAAAACCACAAAACCATGTTTGTAGAGACTTTTGCCAATCTGATTATGTAATCTGGTGTTTTCTCACCAAATAAAATTTTATAATTTCTTAGGCCATCTCCACCGCGGGGAGCTATCCGGGTTGCTATTGTGACTGTGCCGGGGCACCTTGCCGGAGTCATAGCAACCCAAGGCTGGTTTGCTACACACCACAAGCTACAATATATCACAGCTTGGGGTGGTGAAAGGTTTTGGGTGTTACCACAGCCTCCCGGTTGTGGGTGGTTTAAAGTGACCGGGGGGGAGAGGGGCCAGATATCACATTTTTTTGCTGTGTGATATCTGGCTGATGGGTTGCTATTGGGTTGCTATAGCAGTTCCAGATGTGGAACTGCTATAGCAACAGAGGTGTGTAAATTGCTGATATAGCAACCGCAGTGGTGTTGCTATATGGGGTTTGGGTTGCTATATTTAGCATAGCAACCCCATATAGCAACCGCGGTGGAGATGCCCTTAGGTTGTGCATGTATAGAATCATGCAAGCCAACTTTGAACACCTTAGGTTTAAGGCCTGTAGCATGACACAAAGTACCAAAATTTTGGATTTTTTTTTTCTTGACTTCAGATTTGGAATGGGAAATTATTCAATGCTTTCATGACTTATTTATTTTTAGTGTTGTATTTCCCTCAGTGCAAGCTCTGATGCCTTGGCTGCTCACTAATTAAAAACCATCTGTGTCTCAATGCCATCTTCAAGTATCACAAGCCCTAGTTTGTGAAACTTATTCCTGCAACGCTCTACCCCTCACCATATGGTTAACCATCTGAAATCACTCCTTAGATCCAGTATTTTTGACCTATGTATAGACAAGATTCTCACATATGTAAATATGTTGAGTTTCTTCCAAAACAAGAAGAAAAGAGAAAGAAAGTAGTTACATGTATTTACTATCATATGGATATGTAATGTATGTACACATAGCAAAAACTTTGGTGTTTTTTCATTATTCTTTTTATTTAACCTCCTCCATCTAGCTTGATGACAATCACGATAACAAAAAAGGAACTAATGTATATATATGTAAGAAAAGCGACTAACCTCAACAGCTGTAGAAAAAACCTTTACTTGGGGGGATAGGCAGTCATTTGTATGATTATGAGAAAAATGAAATGGAAGAAATGTTTTACATCCACAAAGAAAAAACTGATTTCTTTTCTTCCTCCCTTTTAGTAAATAAAAAAAGAAGATAAAAAAACATTATTCTTTCTTTCTGATCTATGAATGAATGTTGAGTGATGTGATGAATATTTACACGTTAAGCGCTTGATCAAGGAATTGCTAAAATAATGGAGGAGGGTTCTATTAGCGATGGATAATATAAAGGGTGGATTGGAGGCTAGCAAGAGTGAGACTGACTTTAATTTCCTGTTGGTGGATCTTCTTAGAGCCAGTAGCCACGGAAGCGTCTACAAGCAACGCAAAATTATTAGAAAGGCCCTTTCAAAGTAAAGAAGCGCTTGTAGATAGCTTTGCTTACATGGCGGTCTACCAGCATATATAACTTTTTTTCCGGCATGGCTTTCGCATTGGTTCATCGCATTTTCTAATCGAGGTGCTAGATATGAGTATGCGCCGCCTAAGACGTGAAACATGGTCAAGTTGAGGAGTTCGATTGTCAGTATCACCTTGACTAGATTTTCGGAAAATCTTCTACTAACCATTGACGGGTTCTTCTTGACAATACACCACATCACTATTTGGATAAGTTTCTAGAGCCTTAACGATTTCGTAATATGGCACAGGAGAGAGCTGCTCGATCCGAGTGATGGCCACGTCATTAATCTACACGCGTAGATGACACACAGCGGGACGAGGTACAACAGGAAGGCCCATCGAGATCAGCATGCGGGTGATTCGACTACATTCAGGTGAAATTTCACTCACGTTCCGTTTCTCACGTTCTTGGAGTAATGTGTAGTAGACCTGACCGGAGCAGAACTGTACATAAAAACACAATAAGCTATATGAACTGGACAGCCTCGGTAGTCATAAAAGGCCCACTATGTGTCGTTTGACTTGATGATTTTCGACCATACCGGAGAAGCCAGCCTCGGGCAACAAAGGAATAAAGAATGTACCCGGTTCCATTTCGTTGATAGATGATTTAGCCAAGGGGTGTCTCAACAAAGACTTTGAGAAGAAGACAATCAGAGGTTTCCGGAAGTCACGATGGATTTGTCTCCTCAAGACATGGAAATAGTTGGAAGGAGTCGTGCAGTAAACCAGTTGCATGTTGCAATCTTGATGGATTCGCTGAGCCTTCTCCGGCGTCGGGAATTTGAACGGGTCGTCATCACAGAGTTGTAAAAATCTTTCAATTCGGGCGCTAGAATGTTCCGGCCCTTGTCCATCGTATCCATGGGGTAGAGACATCACCAATCCAGTTCTCTGTAACCATTTCCGTTCCCCAGAACAAATGAATTGATCAATAATACATTGAGCCTACACATTGCATGGTTTGGGAGATTGGCATGATTAGCTTCAACTGCAATTCTGGTTAATCAAGCTATTGGTTACTGACATTATTGGCAAAGTCGCCGAATTGAGCCTCCCACATAGTTAATAAATGAGGATCAACCAATGAGTATCCCAATTCAAATCCAAGAGCTCCAAACTCGGATAAGGACGAATTACAAATTGTGAAGGGGCCAACAGGATCGGATCCCTCGGGCTGGAGGTTACTCAATGGGATATAGTTGTCGTTCGTGTTCTGATCGTGCAAGACGGCATGTCTCTGAGAGAAGGTACCACGTTCGACATCTTGACCAGAAACTCTGACATGATTACCTTCCAATAACAATGAACCAAAGGCCAAGGCTTCGGCCGTCGACCAATCGATTTGGTCACCCTCCGCAATCGTTTTGCCTCGGTTCTTGAGAATCCTCCCGAGGTTCTTATGGACCTCAAACTTCTCTGGCCATCCTCCAGATATCGTTTGGCCAATTTTGTTCATCATACCCCTTTCGACTCCCGTGGGTCGGGCCTCAAGAATGTTTTCTTTAAGTTCCTTAGGGGAGGGGAATCCGTCCCATGAGCTCGAAAGCCATTCCCGCGAGGTGGGGTTATAATCTTGACTTCCTTCGTAGGCCTTCTCCATCATACCCCATACCCATTCTTTGTGATTGTTAATCTCCTGTTCGGAGAAACTTCCTTCTTTTATCAGATGATCGGTGTAGATTTTAAGGGTAGATGGTTGTTTTCCAATGGCTTGGTACATCTTTGGCTGTGTAAAGCTAGGCTGATCGGTCTCGTTGTGCCCGTGGCGACGGTAGCAGACAATGTCAACGACGACATCTTTCTTGAACGCGGCTCTCCAATCGGCAGCAAGCTGACAGACGAAGGTGACAGCCTCGACATCATCACCATTAACGTGGAAGATGGGTGCATCGATCGATTTGGCAATATCTGAGCAGTAAGGGGTCGAACGACCTTGACGAGGATCAGTGGTAAAACCGATCTGATTGTTGATCACCAAGTGAACAGTGCCACCGGTTCCAAAGTGAGGTAGATCGTGGAAGCCCATGGTCTCGTAGACCACACCTTGACCTGCGAAGGCTGCGTCACCGTGTAACAGGATACCCATGGCGTGGTCAGTCGATCCTTCGCCATCGAAGTGTTGTAGGGCTTTGGTCTTGCCCAGCACAACGGGGTCTTCAGCTTCAAGATGAGAGGGATTGGCAACTAGAGAAAGTGCTACTTTCTTTCCTGAAGGCGTTGGACGAACGTAGTTGGCACCAAGATGATATTTGACATCACCTCCGCCGTCTTCAGACGCATCGGCGGAGCCGGCAAATTCGTTAAAGATAGCCTCCATGGGCTTTCTAACCACGTTGGACAAGACGTTCAATCTGCCACGATGGGGCATACCAATGACGATACTCTTGACGCCTGCATCAACGGATCGATCGATCAAAGCCTTCATCCCTGGAATCAGACTTTCGCCACCCTCTAGTCCGAACCTCTTCTCATTAGGGTGCTTTGAGGCTACAAATCGTTCGAATGAATCGGACCAGATCAACCGGTCAAGGATCATCCGTTTTTCCTCTAATGAATAGCTCCATGGAACCGGTAGCTCTACTCGCTCTCTGATCCAGTCGCACTCTTTGCGATCGGGCAAATGAACGTATTGTAAACCGATGTGGCCGCCTGTGGTAAGAAGCGTTGGTTGTTAGTCCAGAGGAGCTCATTGGACAACTGTAAATGTCAGCACTCGTACAGAGGCTAGGGAGGTTAATGCTTACAGTAAATTCGGTTGCAGGCGTCGATGATCTCCCTCAATTTCATTTTTTCGCGATCCTTGGTGTGAAATAGAGGTAGAATACCAGGCCCTAGGGAGAACTCTTTCTCGTAATCAGTGTTTTCATCGAAGCCGTAGTGCTTCAGGTCCATTTCAGGCGGTCTGAGAGTCTCAAGATCAGCCTCTGATAGGTTTAAAGGGTCAAGTTTGGCGAGATGGTGTCCTCTGACTTGGTAGGCTCGAACCAAGAGTTGAATCTATAAGCAATGTAGAAGTAATCCCACGCTTCAGATTGTGGATAAAAGGTGTAAGAAGAGCAAGGACTGACTTTCATGTGGTCTTCTACTTCGCCGCCGGAGCCAGACATTGCCAACATTGGGGCCCCGCCAGCCGGCTGAGGCATGCTTATGAGCCCAGGGGGAGGTCGGAAAGCGTACTCAGAAGGTAATCCCTTGTCCAAGCCAGAGAAATAGACGTTCCAGGATGCATGAACCGAGCTCGGGTCTTTCCTCCACATCCGATACACTACCGATCACAAAGATAATCAATCGTGGATCAGCTTGGGGAACAGAACACGAAGGAAACTCAAGGACAAGATGCTGAATGATGCTGACTCTCTTCGATGTAGTAACTGTTATTTGAATTGACGAATGCATCGACGGGGGAAGGGGCTTTGCGAAGTACTTGATCGTTAGTGGCCGTTGCGAGATGGCGTAAGTTCTGAGATGATTTCGTGAATCTTAATGTGAGGCGGTTTGAGGGCGTTAATGAATTAGAGATTAACCTCGGGGCGGATGCGATTTTATTGAGATTGAGACGATGCATGGCGACAGAATATCGAGGAGAAGTATCCCAAATTCCTAGGTAAGGATCAGGTTAGATAGACTTGGGCAAGAGATCAGGTGGTAGAAGAGGGGGGTACTAGTGCTGCTGTTGGGGTTTACATACCTTAGGATGGAGGTTGATATTTATGAGATGGTTTCTTGATGAGCGTGTTGGATGTTGGTGTTAGATGTTGGAGCACTGACCTGTGAGTCTGGCCGGGGATATACATATTGACCCTGGCAACATCGTCATTATATTGACACCACACACTCAACCTCGCTAGAGACATATAGCCCCCGTTCCACGCCAAGACTTCTCGGCTTCGGAGCCGGCGCGTTTCGCTGGCTCGGACGAAAACCAACCGGGTGAGTAATAAATTGAAACAATTCAGTGCCGTGATCCGCATTCTCACTCAAGTGCGTGCCCTCGACAAAAGTACTGAATGCAAGATCAACCAACTCAGTATGTGGCCTACGACCGTATTATCTAACTATGTACATACATACATACCTCTGGTTTTGTTTGCACTTTAGCCCTTCGATTCCGGACGCCTGATTATTTACTTTGCCTTGAGACTTCCAGACAAAATGCTTATTTACAGAAAAAAGTGAAGTGACCATAATGGCATGAAGGGATCACAACCAAAATCGTTGTTATTTATTCTTATTTTATTTCCTCAATTGATGGCGTTTGCCCAGGCTTCCAATTGACACAGGGACAGGAGAACAGAAGAAAATGGTGCAACTTTGTGCAAGCTGACGTAACCCCTACAAAACAAAGGAATCCCAATCCCGTGCAACAAAACACTGTAAGCTGGGATATAATTGGTGACTCGAAAAAAAAAATTGGGGGTCAAGATTGGATGGATATTATATATGATATGGTTCTGATTTTTCTAGAGAGATCACAATACATTTGTTTTTGTAGATGCCAAATGGATTGTACTCATTTTTTTCCTGGATGGTGGCATGTAAAGGTGCCAAAGGTCCATCTATTTTTATCTTCCAACCAACAATTAAATGGGATTGGTCTTGTGAAAATTTAAGGTCCCATAACCATTTGTTGTGTCATAATTGGTTTCACAATCTTTATGACACTTGTTCTTAACACTGACAAACAGGTATCTTTCTCAGCTATATATTGATGGGAGATACCAAACCTGCTTTCATGATAGTTCGTGATATATAATGGAACCCTTGCATGAGAACACCTGTGGTGTCATCAATTTGTTTATACGTGAAAATTCAATTGATCCCCTTGTCTAACTGAAAAATATGACGAGATTTAAACATCACATCACTTCACATCAGATCTACCTTCAAAATTGTTTGGAGAAGCCAATCCAGTTCCTTAACTTCTTGGGAAGGCATAGCCTATTTTTGGATAACACCTTGCGAGATGTTCTTGTTAGTAAAATCCGAAAAATGGCGTAACATCTGCGGGTCATGCCCCAAAACAGGACTGGCGACGTAAATATTTACATTGCGGGTGTAATTTCAAAGAACCAGGGACGAAAACCCAGAGAACCAGGGACGAAAACCCAGGCGCAGAAGTCCCCTGTGTTCGCAATAGCACTGACAAAATAACTGCAGGCCTGGCGTGGCGCACGTACGATGGTGAGTTTACTCCCGTAGATGTGCGACAGGGCGTCTCGCACGTTGAAAGAAAGTGTGGATGAGAGACTCCGCGTGCGCTAAGAAAGCGTCGAAAGCAATCATTATCATGCAACATCGGGTTAATTCAGCCGGTATCCTGACCATCAGCACAGAAGAGGATCAAGTAATATTTGACTTGCACTTAAGAGCGTTTTGCGGCGAATTGGCGTACTGCAGTTCGCATGGAACCCACGTGAAACCTGGAGGCTCAGGACCAATTGATGGCTGAACGTTAGACATACTGCTTGTATTTGCTGCTTTGACAAGATACGAACAATACTACACAGATTACCGATCCTTTAACTAGTGACTGTTAAGAGGGTTGGTAGGACGCTAGAATTTGAAGAACACATCGTAAACAATCATCTGAAGGTCAAATGGGACAGAAGTGGAGGGGTTATCATCTGACTTCTTCAGCTGCAAACACTCGATTGCATCCCAACAAGAACAGCACATTTCCGAAGTGCCCCTGAGGATTTTCAGAGAACTGGGTGGCCAAATTTGTCCGTGATTCTGTCCAACCCAGCGGTCCAAAGTCACAAGCACCACATGACAGCCATCGCCTCTCGTTTCCTGCGACTTGTCCGACCGGCTTTGAAAATCCGATGTTTTCGAAGCTCGTTGGACTAGGTACTAACCAACACTGAGTCGATGGTTCAGAAGAAGTGTGTTCTGGGAGCGCGGGAAGCTAAATAGACAGAGCTCGTTGGAAGGTGTACTAGCTATTAGATAAGAATCAGGAGAGGAGTGCTCACCGGACACTCTTTGACGGTGACCAACCGACCGACTTCTTTCCGGAGAATTACACAACGACATTGTTCTACTGGACACAATAGTTTTGTTAAATTGTTGGATGGGAGATGGGGTATCTCAGACAAGGGTCGAGAATCAAGGTCGAGTGTATGAGCTTGTTGGGTTGAATTTTGGGGGACCGGAGGTCCCTTGAGTTCCCCCTCAGATGGAAGACAAGGGATCGGCCGATAAGATGAGTCTCAAGTTTGATCATTGAGAGATGGGGATATCAAAAAAAGAGGGGACAGGTGATGGACTAACTTGATTGCAGGTTCCGACGCCAAACTGCTCCATCAAATTTCTAACTGAGTCCTTCAGAATTCTCGGTGTCGTCCTCAGCGGCACCAGTACTGGTGAGATACTGTAGATTAGTCGTGCTGCGGCGAGCCCAGGAGATGTCTGTGACATCAAGGTCACAACACGCACAGCGTCATTAGGATTTTCTTGGGGGAAGGAAGTCTTGAGCTTGGAAATCCTTTGTCTTTTATCACTAACACAAACAGACCAAAATGAATCCGTTAAGCTTACCTGAGACTAATATTTGGGATTCAGGACAAGATGCCCAGTCGGCATCGGCGCCACCAACAAGTTTATTTTCGACGTTGGATCTTGACAAGTTTGAGCCCAATATCTTGTGTTCCTTTCAAGTAGCAAAGAACTTGAATCCCAGAATCCCAGTAGTTTTATCTGGGTTAATTCAAAAATTTCAAGAGAGAGCTGACTGCAAAGGTGACATTGGGCCAAGTTATGACACTCATGTGGTTGAGAGCACCAACCAATTAAGGATTGGTAGTTGTTGCATGAAGCCAAATGTTCTTCGCGCTCCGCCTTGGATGCCTTTAGCAGATGGCCTTTTGTTTTCATTAGATTTGAGCCTGGAAAAAGACATTGAAACTTGATTTTTTCAGTTGGAAATCAAAATCCCCAAGATCATTAATTTGAAACCTTGCTCAAACCTTATTTTTGAGCTCTTCAGGATTTTGGCCAAGGATAGCAAGATCACCTGGGTGTAAGTGTATAAATGTTCCTCTTTGCAAAAAGACACACAGGTTGGTGTTACAGTGTTTGAATCCCACACAAAACAACCATTCGGTCAGAGTCTGATCCCATGAATTAGGGGCCTATTTAATTTCATATATTGCCTTGTTTAGTTTTAGCACTTGGTCTTGAGGTACTCCTGGTGCAGGATTCAAAAAGATACTCTCTTTCAGTGGAGCATTTAGAAATGCACTTTTAATGTTAATCTGGTGGAAGGAAAGTCCAATTTTTGATACAAAGATAATTTGCATCCTGAGAGAGGCTAGTTTACCGGTGGGGGTGTAGGTTTTCCAATAATCAGAACCTTTGATTTCTTGGAACCCTTTGGCACAAAGCCAATCTGTTTAGTTGATTGGAAAATCAATTCTGTCCTTCTTGAATTTTCAGACCCAGGTGCAGTTGATACACTTTTGCTTGTCATCATTTCTTAAAATAATCCAGATGTTGTGATCATACATTTTCATGATCAAAGGCTTTCTTTCAGAATGAATATTTGGAAGAATCAATTTCTTCAATGTATAAAAAAGGTGTATCATGCTCAAGGGTTTCAGTGAGGTAGACTAGGACCATGTTTCCTCTTCTATCTACTGAGACATTTTTTTTTGTTGTGGAAATAAAACAGCTCAGCTGTTGAGTAATGTTGAGCCAATCTTCCAATGGTTTGTATAACCTCTGGCTTTCTCATCAATGACACTTCTGAGGAAAGGGTTTTTCACTTTTTGTTTCAATTCTAGGTATGTTGATTGCAAATGAATATAGAATTTTGAGAGCTAGATTAAACTACTATAACACCTTTTTCCCTTATTGAATTGGCGTCTTCCCAGTGCAGTATGCTATGCGCCCAAATCCCTGTGACTCCACCCCTTGTGGGGATTTTATATAAAGTGGTGCAGCAAGTGCTCAGTGGGGCCCCACAGGAAATTTGGGGTGGGGCAACAGGCTGGGGAAAGCTTCAGATGGAAATTTGGGTTGGATATAATCAGTGATGATGATATCCAAAAGTGGGGTATCCAAATTCATAATCATGCATCTCTACTTGCAAATTCACCAGACATAGTGCAGCTATACCAGGGTGGCACTCAAAAAATGCAGGGAAATTGTGCTAAATGCTGCAGGGGCAGGAGCCTAATGGTACATTCAAAGATGATGCAGATGGGGAATAAAGTAGTGGTTCTGTGGAACAACCAAGCAGAGTCACAGGGCTCGGGGCACTTGGGTTAATTGCAGAAGGATTTGCATAGGGGTAATTGGAGAAGGCAGGGGCTACAGGAATTGGGCTCTATGTGGTGGGAAGTGGATGTGGTAGATTTTAGAGTGCCTCTGAGGGCTAAATTAGGGTTTCTGAGGCAGCATAAAAGGCAGAGGGGTGA
Organism: Puccinia hordei; assembly: GCA_007896445.1. Taxonomy (NCBI): domain Eukaryota; kingdom Fungi; phylum Basidiomycota; class Pucciniomycetes; order Pucciniales; family Pucciniaceae; genus Puccinia; species Puccinia hordei. The sequence continues at coordinate 251,061 of RDRW01000296.1, forward strand.
TATTATAATTAGTTATAGCATACTACATAGGGAAAAAACATAGGAAGAACCGGAAAAGTAGGTTTTATAGTAGTTTGGTCTAGGTTCTTAGTCTTCAAAGTCTCTCATCCTGGAAAATACAACCACACTGTAGCTGAAACACGTTGTCTTGTATCATCAGTGGAGAATAAACCAGAGTTTATCTGGACCATTGGAAATCAATCTCAGTTTATTTTAACAGCAGGGAATTTGTATTTCCACATATTTGTCTGGATGGGAAATCTCTTTCTGTTTTTACTCCAAGGAACAAACCAGGAAAACCAGGTTTCAATTTATTTATTTGTTTTTTACCTTTTTCTTTATCATAGTTGAATTATTGATCATGAGTAATCCTTATTCTTAACTTCCTATGGTTCCTTTGGGAGGTGCTTTCACTGCAAGAAAAACTGCTTCAACTGCCAACAGTTGACATGCAAGAGCTTTGATCTTAATCCAGCCTTACTCTAGACATACTTGAAAGAAGCTTGGCTGCACATTTACTGTGCACCAAGAGTCACCGTGAATTAAACTTCAAGTAAGAGAAAAGCTGGAATCAAGTATACCACATGTCAACTGGTGACAGTTGAAGAAGTTTTTTTGCAGGGTCCAGAAAAAGGTTTGGGCCAAATTTGTCCTCAATTCTGGCTAGCAAGCTTGTTCCACCACTGCCAAAGGGGGCCAGTACTTATAGGCTTGATATGGACCTCAGAGCATCTCCAATCGTTTGAGGGAATTTCTCATTAGGTAAGCCCTAGTTAGCCAGCTTCTGCAGCTACCGAGGTGAGATAAAGACAAATTCCACAATCAGAGTATTTAACAACACTCTGTAACCAGCTAGTGAGTGTGTTCTCACAACCGTTGATTCATCTGATTTCTGTTAACCTTTGGCTTTTTTTTTGGCTCTTCTCAACGCTCAGGATGAAATCACACAACAAGCTCTTGCAATACTTCACCCTCCCCCAAAAATCCCGAATGATATTTCTGGAGACAATCAATGATGAATCAGATAAAGAAAAACCCAAACTTCGCCGACAAAGAATTGATTGGGAACGTGTTGCTGGGGCCGTTTGACTACACAATGATTATTTCAGCGACAATGCGCATTTCCCAAAGGAATATTTTGAGCGACGTTTCCGTATGAGTAGGACATTGGTCAAAAAACTCATTGTGGACCTTGGAAGCTATAACGTTTACTGGACTCAACACATGGTATGTTGAATTATTGTGTCTATTTGCATGTATGGGATACTAAAGAGTCTAAATGTTTGGAAGGATTGCTGCTGTCAGATTTCCAATCTCTTCCGCTCCCATTCCCTCATCTTAAATTTCTCATTTATCAATATCAAGGAACCCCCCCTTTTTTATATTATAATCAATCATAATTCACTCTACATCATTAGTAGTTTTATATTATATTCACTCAACATCATGTTGTTTTAGATCACTGCTGTTTGGCAGTTTTATAATCACTCTGGAGTCTTCCCAGTTTTAATCTTCACTCTAGAATCTTGCTAGTTTTATTAACTCATCACTGTGTATGCTACTAGTCTGAGTAGTGTTCACTTTTATTGTTTTGTTGTATTTAGTCTCCTAGGCCCCCTTTGGATCTTGTCAGGGGGCTCTCTAGTTGTGACTATATAAGTCATCTCTTTCTTTTTGAAATAAAATCATCGAGTCTGAGCCTTAAACTTATTTTTCCTGTCCTCCTCGGTCCTTTCTTAGGCTCCCTCAAGAAAGTCCCTTCATCGCCTCTTTTTCATGAGCTTTAATCTTGACAGCTGCAAGCAGATTGGTCTATCTCCTCAACAGAAAGTCACATGTGCCCTCCGCCAACTAGCTTATGGATGCGCGGCCGATATGACCGACGAGTACCTCAGAACTGGTGAAACAACGGCAATTGAAACTTTGAAGTTATTTGTTCAACACATCATCGATATCTATGAGCATGAATGGCTCTGACCACCAAATGATGAAGAGCTTCGAGTCATCATGAAGGAATACGAGGACCGTGGCTTTCCTGGTTGTCGCGGAAGCATTGATGGGATGCACTGGGGCTGGAAAAATTGCCCCCAGGCATGGTCTGGTCAATTTCAGGGGAAAGAGAAGGAAACGACAATTATTTTAGAGGCTGTTGCCTCAAAAAACTTAAGGTTCTGGCATTGCTTTTTTGGAATGACAGGTTCTCTTAATGACATCAATGTTCTACACAACAGTCCAATCTTTGATGATTATTTAACTGGTATGTGAGCTTCATTAAAAATTTTCGACCTCATTAATCATTGTTTCCTTTTGTTTTAGGCCAAGGCAGTGATGTGACATTTACAGTCAATAACAATAGATACTCATACGGTTATTACCTCGCCCATGGAATCTATCCAAGCTGGCAAGTCTTTGTAAAATCGTTTCGGTCACCTCAAGATGATGCTTCAAAGCATCATAGCATGCTTCAAGAAGCAGCCCGAAAGGATATAGAGCGGGCATTTGGTGTTCTACAAAGTTGATTTTCAATTGTATCAAAGCCAAGTCAATTGTGGATGAAATTAGACATTCACCATGTCATGAAAGCATGCCTCATCCTACACAACATGGTTGTGGAGGAGAGGTCTGCTAGAAACCCTGCAATGGAAAACTCCTATACTAGCTCAACAGCTCCATCTGTTTCCTTTAGTTCAAACCATCATGATCCCCAACTTATTTCATTCTTTTGCTTCTCACTCTCTCTTAACATCTCAACTCCATGATTCATCCAAATACTTCCAATTGATGGAAGATTTCGAAAATACAAAACTGGCTCCAACATGGTCTTTTGAACTGATCTTCTTTGCAATTTATTTTTATTGCAAAGAAAAATTTGTGATAAAAAAGAATATGAATGCAAGCTATGGTGATTCTTGTTGTACTTCATCATCATCATGTTCTTCAAGCTCCTTAAGAACTTGTTTTTTCATCAATCGGAGGGCGAGTATACTAGCATTGTCAGGGCAGCTACTCTCGGACTGCATGATGACCAATAGTTGATTAGACATCATATTGCTTTGCAACTTCTTCTTCTCGAGGTGGTATAGCTTTAAACTGAGTTTGTTCTGTTGGTGGCTGAGTTCATTGCTACAATTTAAAGCTGATATGCGCTGCTGAGTAAGAGTCTCTTCTCTGATGTCGGCTGAGCTTTCAGTTGTCTCTTGAAGTCGTCGCTTTTTGGCTGACTTAGTACCCTCAGGGCAAGAAGAAAGGGAATTGATTGAGGTAGAGGCAGTTGAAGAGTTGTCCATCAATTGAGTTGAAGAAGGGGCTCCATCAGCCATCCACTTAGGATGAGTTTTTAGGATCTCCCAGGCAAGTTCAAGCTTGAACTGCTGCCCTTTTGTTTGTTGGGCATACATATCTTTGGCCAATCGTAACCAATCAATTGGACCTGATCCAGAGGGTGGGCATTGCTCAATATTTTTATAGATTGCCGAGAATTTCAATGTTGCAGTGTTCATACTTGTCCAGCTGGATAGGCAGGTTTTTTGGCAATGGAAAAATTAGAACAAGCCCCATGAGTGTATGAAAAAAAGGACCAACCGAGTGTGAATGCATTCCCAATCACGGTAGCAAGTCTTTGAGTGGTTGTTGAAGTCATCGGCTATCCTTTGATAAAATTGGACACCGCTTTGATTAGTCACATGCTCTGCGCTTTTGCTAACATGTACCCAGGATTGAGCTAGTTGTTCTTCTTTGGATGGGGTCCAATTTGGAGATTGTTTTTTCTTTGATGAGTCAGGTGGGGATTGATCCATGTTGGAGAGTTGTGTTTCTGGGGGGGCAGGATACTAGAGTCAATTAAAGTTGGTGAGTTGGGACCTTAGCGAGCCTCGGCAAGGTCTTGTAAAGTTAGCCAGCGGAGGACTGACTTGACGAGCTCTTCATCTGCTGAGTGCCTAATTTCACACGACTGTGAAAACTGCTTGTTAAAGTTAGCTACCGAGGGGTCTTAACCCAACGATTGGAGATGCTCTCAACATGGAGGATGTAAAAGAGGAGTGAGGTCAAATTTCTGCTGATCCAGTTGGAGAGGTGGGAAAGTCCCCTACTAAAAAGGGGACGGCTAAGGCGGATCTGCCAACATGCACCAATATTTTTCCATGTGATCATACAGCAGTCAAGTTTATTGTGGATGGTGTGGAGTGGTTCTTGAATTTTTTTAACACAGCAGTGGAGTGCAAAGAGGCTTCAGATGGGAAAAAGGTCTTACAGATTGTCCACTTCATTCCTTTGGATGAGGAGAAGATGGAAAGCTTTGAGGAGAACTGGTTGAGGTTGTGGACCAAAATAGAGGAAAAGTGGGGTTAGTAGAGGGAGAACTGCAGAGAAGCCAGCTTAGATTGGTTAATGGAGGAAAAGGCTGGGACAGGTAGGGTGGCAAACAGGATGGGCTGCAACCAGTACACCATCACTTTTGCCCATATAATAAAGTACCTCACTCACAATGAGTTTATCATTGGGAATCTGGTGGCATTGAAGAGGAGCTTCATCAAGGGGCTATCCCAATATCTCCAGGAGAGGGTGCAGCAATGGCTCTACAATCAGAACCTCATTAGGTGGTAGGGTTGCAGAGGAGGCATAAAGGGGGTGGGAGACTAGATGGGAAAGTACCACAAAGGGTGTAGTTATAGGCGTACACCTCTCAATAACTGGAAAAGACGGGACATGAAGGGGAACACACTAAGCACTCAATGTAAAAGGAGAAAATAACTTCCTCAAGGACCAGTTTGTCCAGTCATAAAAGCTACAAACTAACCTCCAATGAACAGTAGTGGCACTCTGCCAGCCATCAAGTGTGGAGCCCGTTGCTCTAAATGGTCATTCAAGACCATTGAGGGGAGTGTTTTTGTCCACTCAATGACCGGCAGACCAGTGACCAAGCATCAAAGCCAACGCTAGCTTAGATATCACGGGTTGTGATCAGTGTCGCGGATCAAGACCAGATTATGTTGGTATTAACACATAAATATATCCTCTACTTGAATTGCGGAGCTCAACACACTTTTTTTGATTCTCAACCCTCAAGATCTGCACTGAAACTCAGATTGCGAGAGCCCACCCAAGTACTGGCCAAGCAAGAGCAGAAATAGTGGTGGGATTGATTGAGAAAAAAACCAAACTCAGGCTGGTGCACATAACACACTTGCATCACCAAAATGTGCCTGATCAACGAGTTCGTATCAACACATTTGGCTTCTTGCGCAAAAGAAAGCCTGCGTATGTTGATCAAATCATATTAATAAACGGACCGAGCAGCAGGTTGAACAGATATCAGGTTATGTACTGTGTGGATCGTAGTCCATGACGACAAAGATAAAGGCTGGTTGCTTAACAGAATCCTATTTCAATACGGTCAAACAGGGAATTATCTAGCTACCAATGGAATGGGAACATTATGTTTAGCGTTCGGGATTCAAGCAAGCTGTGTGCAGTCAAGGGGGTCGACGAGGCACAATGCGACTTTAGCGAGTTTGTTGGAACATGTTCTGGCAGGCCTTGAGCTGCTCGAGATAGTAGCCGCAGCTGTTCATGTCGTTCTTGGTGCTTTCGAGACATCGGGTGAAATCTACCGATTAGAAAAGTAAAGAAGGAACAATCAGAACAAGTTCGTCGGAGAGAGGGGAAAGTTAGACAGGCTTACCCTTGGCAGCCGTTTCACACTGGCCTCCCATTTGGGGTTCATCAAATGCCTTCGACTGGGTGGCAGCGACCGGGGCCTCTTCCTTCGAGCCGCCACCACCGAACAACATGCTAGAAAGACCTTGCCCCATGGTGTGACCGACAGCAACTCCGGCAGCGGTGGATGCCATCTAGGGAATGTGTGTGTCAGATGTATGGCACATGACGTATCCTCACAGGATTCACTCACTTGACCAAATAATCCCGGACCGGAGGATGTTGGCTGTTGCATAGCAGGGACAGATGATTGCTGAGCAGCAGGAGCTGCTGGGGGGCGAGCTTGAACAGGTTGACGAGTGGATGTGGAGGCAGACCGAGTTGAGGAGCGGCTACCACCGCTGCTGCTACTTGAACGACGCTAGAGGGAAAAAGTCGGGCGACGTCTCAACAATCAGTTACGAGTCATGTTCCAAAGGAGAAAAGCGGAACGGACTCACAGGCATGGTGCTTGGTTAGGTTGATATTGGTGTGGAGTATTGTTGGTATGTTGAGTTCGATGAAGCTGTGAATTGGTGGAAGAAGTTGGATGGCCAGGGAGCGGAAGGAACGCACGCGGCATTTGTAGGACGGGCATATTGAATACTGTACAGCACTGCCTCATCAGTTTGCACATCAAATTGCATAATAGACGGCGCGGACTAACCTCGAATGTGCAGGAACTCCGCGAGTGAGAGCATCCACCATCGTCTCGCTAACTTTTCCGCAACTGCGGAGAGGTTAGCGAGTGCAATGGTTACCCTACCGAGAAACCACGCCCTCGTGACTCGGTAGGGGGGCTCTGCAGCTGGCTAACTGAGCGTCCCCACCCTCGGGGACTCTCCAGTTCACTCGGTAAGCGGGGCTGTAGGGGGGGATCGGGGATTGCATCGTGGGAAAGGAGGGATCTTACCTTACCGAGCTCGTTAGAGGTATCTAAATTTAGAGACCTCTAACAAGAATCTTAAAGATTCCTCAGTTAACGAGGCCTAAAGAGGCCACAAGGGTGGCGCGCGGGGGCTTCGTCTCTGTAAAGTTGGCTTACCAAGCCACTTTACAGAGACGGTGGTGGATGCTCTGACCGGGCGGAATGTTCTGTGCACCCCGCCTGAGAGCATCTCCACCGCGGCTGCTAAATTGTCTCAGCGTCTCCGAGACCCGTCCTCCGGTCACTGGCATGCTGGGCTCCGGGTTCTAAATTTTAAGCCAGTACCTGTCATGTACCAAGTAGCTGCAAGTATTACCATTGTTAGAGCATCTCCATCACGGCAGTTATATTCTGGGTGCTAAACCTGGAATATACCTCCCTGACTTTTTTTGATAGAAACTCAAGCTAGGCTGGCACCCAGCCATGGTAGGTGTATTGGCAGCCAAACACTCATGAACACTTCAGCCCTGCATTCCCCTTCATCCCCAGACTTTTTTTAAAAATTGATTCAAACAAAAAAAAAAAACTTTTTCTCCATATAAAAATGAGCAAGTTTGAAAGAAAAGAAATGAGAAAAAATTTGCCTACCTAGAAGATGAGGATCAACTGCTATTGGTGGAATTGTGGAGTGGATGAAATGATGTTCTTGTTGAACTAAGGAAAAGGAAATGTGTAGTTCTTTCAGGGTAAGAGGATGTGAAAGGAGAATAAGATTTCAGGCAGGATTCACTAGCAATTAGAACATCTGTCATGGGCTCTCTATCTGTCACAGGTGCTAGAGGGTTGATAGATCCAGCAACCCAATAGAATTCTTTGGAGTTAAATCTATGATGGCACCTGTTTTAGCACCCCACGTGGTGAATTTCAGTCCAGGTTGCTAAACATTGCATAGAAACCCAGGATAGCACCCTGGGTGGAGATGCTCTTACTAAGGCCCTGTTTGCCTGCAGTGATGTTGTGTAATAACCACTTCTTTTCTATAAACTGTCCTCACCAAGGCCTGAATTTTATCACTCAAATGTTTGGAAGATTTGGTGATTTATGAGGATCATCATGAATTTCCTCAGCACTCCTCATCATCCCTGCCAAATCCCATATAGACCCCTGAGGGTATGTTTTGAGTCATATCAGCATATACATCACAACTCCATCTCACACACAACACAAACTCACCTTGACAAAAATTAAATCAACCCAACTCACTTACTCCAGGTCATGCCATCATTCAATCCATGGAGCCCAAACAACTACTCTGAGAAAAAAACCACCCCAAACAGTCAAATTGCTCAAAACATTTGCCCAGATCATCTACAAACGTCACTCAGTCCAACAACCCAAATGCAGTTGGATAACGCTAAGCTCACCTCTGGATCAGAAACTCAAAAATTAAGCCTGTCTGATGTCAAAATAAACAAAGACAAATTGGAGTAATTATAGTTGGCAACCTGAATCACATAAATATCATGATCAAGTTTCTGAATCTTGGGTTTGTGATCCACTGGAACCAGGAAATAGCTTCCAACTTTGAGTTAAAACTGGCGGGACTCTGACTGAGCCTTGAAATTGGAATAGAAGCCTTGGAAGCAGGCAATTTTTAAAAAATAACCCTGCCAACTGATACCCAAGCAGCTATCAATCAATTGAAAAACCTAGACACTCCAAAATTAAGGAAGAACCTTCTTTATCAGATCCAGAATTTGGTAGAAAAAATAGCACCCAGTGTTGAAGTTAGTATCTGTTTTTTCCCCAAGAATGTTGGAATTTCTGGGAACAAATTAGCAGAAATAAAAGCAGAAGAGGCCAGGGACCCCTCTCTGCTGGATTGGTTGATTTGCATCAGGCTGCCTTTGGATAAGACCAGACTGCTAGCCAAGCAGAATGTCTGGAATGGCTCCCACAGACAGGTTTCTAAGTACAAGCAGCTTTTCACCAACTTTGTTCAGGACACATCCACTTTAAAAAGTTTTCAATTCATTTTCAGAAGGGTGCCTGTCCCCACCTGCAAGAACTGCAACCTAACAGAATAAGTGGATCACTATCTGGTTTCCTGTTCCAGATTTGAATTTTCCAGGGCAGAAAAAAGATTTATCCTCTAGAAAGAAAACCTAAGGCTACTCTCTATTAGGACACTCCTCAATAACCCTTGGCTTTCAAAGCCATCAAGCTTTTCATCACAACCTTGGCCTGTCTTGTGCAATTCCAACCAGAAAGCTCATGCAACACCACTTTCTGATCAGCATACCCCTGGCATCTCCTCTCCCTGTAGTGTTTCAAATTAGGTCTCCAAGATTCTCTCCCGTGTTCTTTCATATCCTCTTCTTTCTCTGTTTCTCTCATTCTTCCCCCTTGTATTCTAAAAACCTCATTGTATTCAGCCTTCCACTCTGTAATATCCTTTCTTCTGTGTTTACCATGGTATAGAGCTTATCCTTTAACCCATTTGTAAGCTAAACTGCATATTCATAGTGCACAATGTCAACCTGAAGCTGCACTTAAGAAACAAAGGGCAAGCCACATGCTCTTCCCATGTGTATAGGTATGGGTATACCCCATGCCTAGAAATATAAGAGTGTAAATAAACCTGAGTTTAGGTTTTCTAAAATAAACCCCTGGCCCCAACATGCACACCCTTCCCTCCAGGGGTTTTGAGGTGCACACCTGTGAAAATTTTAGAAGAGAAGAAGGGGGAGAAGAAGTTTGAACAGACTCAAGGGAACTCAATAATGGGGACCGGGTTGATTATGAGGAGAACTGATGGTTTTTGTTACTGCTCATACTAGGCTATTTATTTATAGTCTAGATAAAAGAGTGTCAAGCTGTGGTAGTAAATAATGAATAAATAATAATAATGAATAAAGAAGTTTTGAATAAAATTTGAGAGACATAAGAAATAAGTTCTTGTAATATAATTGACTACAATGACGTCTCAGTCTCTTTTAGTCAGGCAATACAAATTAATCAAGATAAAGTATTTCTTAAAGTCACAGATAACATGAGGCGTTAATTCACACTAATCAAATTTTAGTATCAGAAATTGAGTCAAGAAAAAGAATAAACAAACAATTAGAACTAAGAGTTTGTAGATGCAATAAAACTTAATATATAATTGTTGTATCCTGGTTTAAGTCAAGTTGATAGAAGAAATTATAGAAGGAGAGAATTTTGGGAGGAACAGGAGACAGAGAAAACTCAACAACACCCGCGTGTTGGCAGCTGTCACACACCCAAGAGGGGCATGTGAACTGAATGCCCTTTCCTGCATGAGCATGCAGGATGCACACCCTTCTAGCCATGTGATGAATCCCAAAAAGAGGGTGTGCAGCCCACACACCCATTTTTGAAGAGCAACCCTGGTGTGGGTGTGCAGCCAGGGGCATGAATTCATAGTACCCAATTTTTACATCTGACAAAGAAATGTGGCCAATGGGTATTATATCAGATGGCAAAACCTGATATAATATCAGTCATTTTGGTATCAAATAGGTTGAGTTGATGCAATATCACTTATGATAGAAAAAAATATTTTTTTGGTAGATATAAAACAGCCTGAAGTAGATACAATACCAGTTTTTTCTGATGTAAACTCCAATGTATTTGACTAATATAATGCCAGATTTGGGAATATGATAAAACCATGTTTTCAATTCTACGAGAAATTTCTTTTCATGTGAAGCGATTATTGTGTTTTTATTAATGCTTGGGTTTTGAAAAATTGCAAGGTTATGGGGCTAAGGCCACAGCCCAAGTGTAATCTTCAGGTTACTGCCACACACAGCACTGTTAGAACTCCTTTGGGACGGATGGCAGTTCTGTGAGGGGTAAAAAACAATAGGATATTCCAACAAAGTAAAGCTACGGTTACAGGTGGTTTGAAAGACCTGCCCCTCTGTTATACTACACAGAATTATTACAGAAAAATCTATTTATTGTTGTGGCGTAAACTTATGATTGCAAAAACTATAAGTAGCAATCCCTTATCAGACTTAGATCAGATGTTTCTCAACAAAGCAAAGACATTTTTGTTACAGGATAGATGGTGAATCAATGTAACCTTTTCAAATTTTCTTGCCTTCTTTCTTAACCTTCAGCTAAGAGAGCAATGTGATGAATCATGTGACTATATGTGTGTCTCTACATGTGACTATACATTAAGCTCTACTATGTACTTATACTTGAACAAAAAATGATTTATTATGAATAGATTTTGTCAAAGTGCAGCTGGCCCTGTGGTTTCAGAGAGTGACTATGGGTTAAATAACCTGTAGAATCCAATTTTTCCATAAAACAACTAGTAATATACCTCCTTCTTGATATAAACCTATGCTTTTATGTATTTTTGATACTTTAACACATTTAGCACACCACAGCACCAGGGTTCAGTCATGATGATTAGTACTGACCAGATAATGGGGTTTGAAAAATGTCAAAGGTTGTTTTTTTGACAGAATTTAACAAATCTTGATGCAAATCAGTCCAAGAATTTTTCAAGACACAATATGTTTCTTAAAACCCATGATCTGGTCATCAATGATCATCATTTCTGAACCCTGGTGCTTTGTGCGGCAGTAACCTGAATATTAAACTGGGTCTGTGTCCCTAACCCCATAACCTTGCTATCCAAAAATCTTTGCAAAGTCCAAGCATTAACAGAAACACAATATGTACTGTGATTTTTTTTTTTTTTTTTCATTGTGACTAGAGAATTTGGGCACCAGTCATGTGGTACATATAAAATCTTATACTCAGCCGTTTTTTTCAACAGACATCCGCTGGCAAATGGGGCTGGGAGCTGGGAAGAATGATAATAAATAATGAAAAACGTATGTATTAAGTCATTAGCTCATTCATCTCTTATTTTGAGTTCATCAGGTAATTATGGACCTGTTGATCCGCTGGGCCTAGTGCAGTTAAGATGCTTTGCAGGTTCGCCTACACAGGTTGACCGTCGAATTGCATACGCCCATTCCTAGTGACATGGCTTCAGAAGTCCAAATCCTGATTGGTACGTGAGCAGCTTTCACTCACTTCTACCCATCAGCTTGCCTCAAATTCAGCGGCAGATGATTGATTGTTTTACTCATCTCTCATAGTTGGGGCAGGTGCAGTCGGAGCATTCTATGGATCTCGGTTGCATCGGCCAGAGGAAGGTGTCAAGGTATCGTTTGTCTGCCGATCAAACTACGAAGAGGTCAAAGCACACGGGATCGAGATCGAGAGTAGAACGTTTGGCAGGTACAGGATCCAACCTGAGCAAGTGTTCAAGTCGATCGACCAAGCTGCCAAACTGGGACCATCAGCAACTGGACGAAAGTGGGACTACGTGATACTCTGTACGAAAGTCTTGCCAGATAGAGTCGACGATTCAGCATTGCTCTTGCCTCTCCTCAGGGTAGCCGACAACGACGACCGGCTTCCACCGACCTTAGTGCTGATTCAAAACGGAATAGGCTTTGAGGATGCTCATCGTCAGAGACACCCCAAGGTACCCATCCTCAGCGCCGTAACCGTCGTTAATGCTGAACAACTCAATCCCAGCTTGGTTAGACATAACCGGTGGACTCGTATCAGCATAGGCCCATATCTCAATTTCTCATCTTACCTTGCACATCCTCATCCTCCGATCGATCCTCAACTTGCAATCCATTCTAAATCTCAATTGGAGCTCTTGGTTCACTTATTGCGAAACGGCCAAATCAAAGATGCCGACATCTATGGCGAAAAAGATCTTCAAATCCTCCGTTGGCATAAACTAGCGATAAAGTGAGTAAATAACTTCTCCATTTCTTGTGCTGTTGTCAACCAACAAAAGAAACAACTTCATATTGGTAATCAACAGACTGATCAAATTCAAAATTAAAACCTGAATCTCACCAGTGCTTCGATGAATCCGACCTCAATTCTGTCAGGAGGGATACCGTCATCAGAGATGGTGAAGAACCCTCCGCTGCGATTACATCTAGAGGGATGTATGGAGGAGATTTTCGAGGCGACAAAGAAAATATTCAAGATCGAGAGTTTTCCTGCGCAATTTGCAAGTATCGAGCAGATATTAGAGTCGACCGAAAGGGCTGGTGAAAGCTCGACGATCAAACCGTCGATGTTGGTGGATTGGGAAATCGGTAGACCGCTGGAGGTCGAGGCCATCTTGGGTTTTCCGATTCGGATCGCCGCTCGTGCAAATGTCAAACTAGCCCGGATTCAGTCCATGTACGCTTTCTTGACTCAGCTTCAACTCGCCCGCTCAAAAAAGGCTGGCTTGTACCAAGCCAGGATATGAATACGTGTTATCACTTTTCCATTTTACCCCATCTTTTGCCTAAATGTACTCAATCTCATTCTTGATGTTCTTGGCCTATCCAATGCTGTAGAGTTTCTCGCTCCCAAGAGAGTACAGCTGGCTTATTTATCTTGGTTTTTCAGACAGACACTGATTTCAAATATGTAAACACACAGGTTGCCAGGAAATGTGTATGAGCAGCTGATGTGACTTACGTTGCTCAAAGTAATATTACCACATCAATGTATAGTTGGGCAGTGGACAACTTGATCAAGCAAGTGCTTGTCCATAGTTTGGCACTGAAGTGAAGCTCAGTACTGAGAGCATCCATGGTTGTTTTGATAAAGATTTGACAAATGTCAAGCCCTTAGCAAGCTTGACAGTTGTCTTATCCATTGCTTCCACACTTGTGGCTTGATAACTCGGCTCTTTTGCTGAGTTACCAAGCTAATCCATGCTTGTGGTCCTCTGCAACTCAAGTCAATGACTTGTGCTGCAGAGGAACACTACACAGGGAGGGATTTATTGGGTGTTGATAAATGCACACCAATTTATTTTGGCGTGCGGGTCCCACACACCATTTTTTTTGGCGTGCGGGGCCTACACGCCAAAAAAAAAAGGGTGTGCGGGAGCACACACCAAACAATTGGCGTGTGGGTCCCACACACCAATTTTTTTTGGCGTGTAGGCCCCGCACACCAAAGATAATTGGTGTGTAGGTCCCACACGCCAAAAAATTGGTGTGTGGGAACTCTTGTTGGCCGGCCAGGAGGAGTTCCTCCTGGCCGGCCAACAAGTGTTCCCACACGCCATTTTTTTGGCGTGTGGGGACTTGCTCTTGTAATCAAACCGGTCCACCGGTTCAATTACGTGAGCTATCCCACACGCCAAACAATTGGCGTGTGGGACCTACACGCCAATTATTTTTGGCGTGTGGGACCCACACACCAATTGTTTGGCGTGTGCTCCCATTTTTTTGGCATGTGGGACCCGCATGCCAAAATAAATTGGTCTGCGGGTTGGCATTGGTGTGCGCCTTTGGCGTGCGTTTATCAACACCCGGATTCATTGCGTGGGGAGAAGTTGGGGATGTTGGTTGGGGGCAGGGTTCACTATTGAGTGACTTGTGAAAGTTAATCACCAAAGTTAGGGACCTCAATTGAGCTCAACAACTTACAAGGTAAGTCGTAACTAACTTTCACAAGTCACTTGTCAGTGAACCCTCCCCCCAATTAGAGCATCCACAGTTATTTTGATAAATTTTTGACAACTGTGGAGCTCTTAGCAAGCTTCACAGTTGATTTATCCAGAGTTTCCAAACTTGTGGCTCAATAACTTGGCTCTTTTTCTGAGTTACCAAGCCCAACCCACACCTGTGGTAACTCATGGTGGAGGGATTTGGGGAGAAGTTAAAGTTGGGGATGTTGGTTGTAAAAGAATTGACACAACTCAAAGCATGAATTTCTCAATTAGAATAATGAATCTATTTACAAATGTGTATATAATTAATAAATTTTGAGAGAGCTGTAAGAAAGAGAATATACAATTACCTAAAAGCTGTCCAGAGTCCTACTCTTAAAGTGAGAGTAAAAAAAAGACTGAATGGGATAATGTTCCTGGAGGGATTTATCTAATTTGAAATGCAAATTTTATTGGCAATTCCTTTTGAGATGTTGGTGTCTGTTTGTTAACAGGTAGGGCCATCAGCTCAATCTCCCTTGAAGGATCTACAGTAGTCAAACTTACTTCTTCCTTTTGGTGAAGTAGTTGATCTACTGAAGCTAGGACCTATACAATCTATGAGTGGAGTGCAGTGACTGTTGCTTTTGAGTATTAAATCAAGCAGTTAGTTTCATCTCTTCCATCTTGTCTAAGAGCTAGCATAACTTACCTGTTTGGTTGTTTGTTTCACTGGGTTTTTTGTGGCTCTTTGTTGATTGCTGACGTGGCTGTATCTGCAGAGAGGATTGAGGTAAGCACTTGCTTAAAACTTCCATATTTTACCCATGCATATGCATGTAATGAAGCAAATAACTTGTTTCATTGGGGTTCCTTATTTTAACCCCTTTTTCCTTGATCATGCGGGTGCAACATGAACCTTGAAAGGTTGTGGGGGTCACTAAAAAGTGACTTGTGAAAGTTCACAGCTTACCTTGTCAAGCTTGATAGAGGTCCCTAATTTTATGGACCTCTATCAAGAATCCTAGAGATTCTATAGTTATCATGCGCTTACCCTTGAGCTAGAGCCACAATAGCTACACAAGGCTATCTCCCCACCTTGCCATATATCCATATCCAAACAGACTCAATTATCTTCCACACTCAATTCAACAATTCCACTGTCAGTTGAAAAAATCTGATGTTATATCAGAAACAACTGGTATTGTGTCCACCAAAACTGATATTACATCTACCTGTAATAATATTATGTCTATCATGAGTGATATTGAATCAGCTTAAAATATTTAATATCAACATGACTGAATTTATATCAGATTTTTACATCTGATATAATGCTCAAGGGCCAAAATGTTATGTCAGATAAAAAAATCTGATATAAACTCAGTGTTTTTGATATTTAATAGGTTGAACTGATTCAATATCTGTGATGATAGAAACAATATCATTGCAGGTAGACTTAATATCAGTTGTGTTAGACACAATACCAGTCTTGTCTGATGTAATACCAGTTTTTTCCAACTGATGTAATGACAGATGTGGGAACCTGATACAATCATTCTGGCAGTGGGACCTCCAGGAGTTCACACAACTAAAAGTTCACTCATGGAAAACAATTATAACACTAAAAAAATGAACCTACTTTGGAATTATTCAAGCAACTACCACAACCAAACTCTTGCCATGAAAAAAAAAAAAGAAATATGATCAGCAGTTGCTAAAGCTGAATTGAATCAGAACAACATGGAGATAATTTAAAAGAAGACAGAAGACTTACCCAATGAAATCTCCCGGGAGTTTTTGCAACTCCAAAAGGAGACAATTTTACATGACATGCACAAACAGGTGGAGGAAAGGAGGAGATGTGCAGCAAAAAATTCAAACCCAAACAATGAGGTGGAACATTCAGTGAATGATCAAGGATCAGGATCTTCTTCTAACTATGTATCTCATTCTCTTCACAAGAAGTCTTCATCTGACAGCAATGCCAAAAACAAGAACAATTCAGATGAAGTTGACCCAATTATTGATCCTCTCATTATGTTAAGTATATTTTTTTAATTAATCTCATGTAGATATTCTATGTATATGCAAGCAAGACAGAAAACATAATTTTTTTATTCCATCCCTCTGTTCCTGGCCCCAAAGTGTTCCCAATTGAGATCATTCAAGTCATTTGTCAGCCTTCAATTCTGTGCACCAGATTGTAGCTCAAGTGTGCATATTTGCTGTTCAGAAAACAAGTACTGTTCATTTTGAGGGGGAACTAGAGTAACCAAGCCAGGTAGATTAAAGTTGGAAGATGAATCAAACTCATTGTCCTCCACAATCATGTTGTGGAGGATGACACAAGTCTTCATTATCAATTTAATTTGATGAGGATCCCAAATGCAAGAAGGTGTGGTGATAATACCAGGATTTTAAGACCCCAAAGGCATGTTCTATACCCTTCCAAAATGCCTCTTGAAGCTTTTGGAAGTGCTTGGAAGGAGGGTCTTGAGAGAATCCTTTAGCTTTGATGAGAGTTGACCAATCAAGGTATATTCCGTCAGTGAGGTAATAAGCATGGTTGTATTTTTGGCCACAAACTTCAAACTTCACATCCCAAGTAGTCCCAGAGATTTGGCCTTTGAAGATTTTTGATTGATGGATTACATCTATGTTGTTCAGAGCACCAGCTGTTCAAAAAAAGATGTGCCAGATCCACAAGTGATGATTTGCTACAGCTTCTAAAATTACTGTCAGCCATTTCTCCTTTCCTTTATACTGTCTAGCCATTGCACTTGGGCAATTCTTCCATGCCAAGTGAATGCAGTCCAAGCTTCCAATACAGCCTGGAAATCCTTGTTGATCATTGAAATCAAGGATCCTGATCAATTCATCCCATTTTAGCCTTCAAGGATACTGGTTGCTATATAACTGGTTGATTTCCCGAGTGAATTCAGTGAGATATTTTTGGGTGGCGTTTTGACTAATCCTGAAATATTTTTCAGTTGCATTGGCTGCACATCCATAGGCTAGCTGTCAAAGTGCAGAGGTGATCTTTTGAAAGCTTGACAAACCAAGCTTTCCAGTACAGTCCTAGGTAGAATCCATCTTTCAGTATTCTGTGATTTCAAATTAGATATAAAATATAAAATACATACAGGTTTCTGAACAAAGTAAGGGCACACTGACTCCAAATTGCCAGCAATCCTCAGGAAGAGGTCCTTTCTGAGTCAGGAACAATGTTCAAAATCTCTATGGTCGTAAGTTGAGGATTTAACAAAGTAATTGTTCAAAAGCCTCTGGTGTCCTTCAGCATGTTGTTTTTCCCTGTTTGGGCTTTGTTGGACTGGTGGCTTGGAGTCTGTATTGTCATTGCTTTTGAAGAATAAGTCTCCAGAGTCAATATTGTCTTCATTGTCTGGTTCCCAAACAAATCCTCAAGCAAGCCGCATTGTTTATTGGTGCAGTTGAGCATGACGTTTTGAAGCTAGCCAGTTTGGCTCGTTGGTTTAGCCAACTGGTATTGTTGAAACAGGTGGGCTAACTGAGTTTAGAAAATAAAAAACTTTAGCCACAAGTCAATCTAGCCACACCAGTAATTATGCTCTCATCAAGCCACTTTATCAAGAAAACTGTGCATGCTCAAATGATTCTTTGGAGCATCCACCACCATCTCTGTAAAGTGGCTTGGTAAGACAACTTTACAGAGACAAAGCCCCCGCGCGCCACCCTCATGGCCTCTTTAGGCCTCTTTAACTGAGGAATCATTAAGATTTTTGTTAGAGGTCTCTAAGTTTAGAGACCTCTAACAAGCTTGGTAAGGTTAAATCCACCCAAGCTCCACCGTTCCCACAATCACATCTCTGATCCCCCCCCCTACAGCCCCGCTTACCAAGAAACATGGAGAGTCCCCAAGGATGGGGACACTCAGTTAGCCAGCTGCAGAGCCCCCCTACCAAGTCAAGGGGGTGTGGTTTCTTGATAGAGTAAACATTGCCCTTGCTAAGAGAATCCACAGTTGTTTCAATAAAACTTTGATAACTGTGGAGCTGTTATTGAGCTCAATAGTAATTTTATCAAGCCTGTCCCCACTTGTTTCTCAATAACCCGGCTCTATTGCTGGGTTATCAAGCCGTTCCACACTTGTTCCCTCTGAAAATCAAGTCAATAACTTGGGGGGGGGAGGGATTTGGGGAGAGGTTAAAGTCGGGGATGTTGATTGGGGAGGGTTCACCAAGAGGTGACCTGTGAAAGCCAGGAAGACTTGCCTTATTGAGCTCAATAGAGGTCCATAAATTTATGTACCTCTATCAAGAATTCTAGCAAACCAACATTTATCAAGTGCTATTGAGCGCACAAGTGTGGATTTGTCTTGATAAAGTTAGCTTATCAAGCCAACTTATTGAGACAACTGTGGATGCTCTAACCTCTCCGCAGTTGCGGTTAAGTTAGCAAGAAAAATGGTGGATGCTCTCACTTGGAGCATCTCCCCCCAGGGTGCTATCCTGGGTTGCTATTCAACTTTTAGCAACCTGCACCAAAAAACAGTGCCCACCCCGGGTGCTAACACGGGTGCCATTATAGCTTTCAATCCAAAAAATCCTATTGGGTTGCTGGATCTATGGACCCTCTAGCACCTGTGACAGATAGAGACCCCATGACAGATGTTCTACCTTCTGGTGAATCCTGCCTGACATGTTGTTCTCCTTTCACACTCTCTCCCCCAAAGAGCCTCCCTTGCCCTATGTTGAACAAGAACATCCATTTCATCCACTCCACAATGTTTCTCTCCTTATTTTTCTTTCAAAGTTGCTTAATTTTCTAACATCTTGCTTATTTGTTTAACATTTCACCTTTATCAGGCAAGAACAAGACATAATTACCAAACAAGCCAGTTAAGAAGGGGCGCTGTGGCCTTGCACTACCAGCATAATTGCCTAGGTTGAGTTCATCCCAGTTAAACTAGGATGAAAACAACCAATTTAAAATAGGTTGACCTCAACCAATGAAATATAAAACCAAGTGGGGTCCCTTGGATTTATATTTCATCAGTTGATTTCAACCAAGTTTAAATTGGTTGAGTGCATCCCAGTTTAACTAGGATTACTTCATCCTAGGCAATTATGCTGGCAGTGTTGAGGTGGATTCAAGCTCTGAGCAAGAAATCAAAACCAGACCTGTGACCAAGAAAAAACAAGCTATTTCAACTCCATCAAGACAAAAAGACAAAACCAATGAAAGGAAAGATGAAATAAAAGATGAGAGCAAAGGATCACAATCTCAAAACTACTCCAAGGAAGAAGACATTCAAATCTGCAAATATTGGCTCCATGTAACTCAAGACCCACTCAACTCAACCAACCAAACATCTGATACTTTCTGGGACCGCATTTCCAAGAATTTTACAAAGGCAATGGACAACAAAACTCTGAACGCAGTTAGCATCAAGAGTCTCTGGCAAAAACTCCAGCACGCTATGAAACAATGTGTTGGCTGTGTAAAACAGGTTGAACATTCAAATCAAAGCAGCACGACTTCTGAACATTGCCTCAGTGCAGCAATAAAACTCTATGTTGCTTTGTCTTCAGCTGGGAAACCGTTTTTACATCTCAAATCATACCACCTGCTTTCTCAAGCACCCAAGTGGATGGAACATTGATTGGAACTCAAAAATAAGAAAACTGAAACTCCAAAGAAAAAATCACATGTGATCAATGTTGATAGTCAAAATATTTCTACCAAATCCAATATTATTGATGGCTGTACTAGTGATGCATCAACCATTCAATTGAAACAAGCAAACAGGCCTATGGGGAACAAGAGTGCAAAAGAAATTTCTCAAAAAGAAGTGTACAATACAAAATGGAAAGCCAATATCCTTGATGTTCACCAAGATCTTGTCAAACAATCAGCTATTCAGAAAAAAATCCTGGGCACCCAGCAAGAAGCAATTAATAAACTAGCCAACGAAACCATAATGAAGGTGTATCTCTCAACTGTCTCTGCAGTTAGTCGGCCCTATTATGAGTGGAAACAGAAGAAACTACTTGAGAAGATCAATCAGGAGCAGAAATTTGAGGAGGAGAAATACAAGCCTTGAAAAAATAAAAGAAAAAAGACAAGAAGGATCTTTTGATGTTCAATTTCATC
Source organism: Puccinia hordei (assembly GCA_007896445.1). NCBI lineage: Eukaryota > Fungi > Basidiomycota > Pucciniomycetes > Pucciniales > Pucciniaceae > Puccinia > Puccinia hordei. The sequence goes on from RDRW01000296.1 coordinate 271,280, forward strand.
AACTGTTTTTTTTTATCTTGTCATTTGAGAATTCTTTTTCCTTTTTTTTGTTGGGATATTTCTCATTCTTTTTTCATCTCTCAGCATTAACTATCTTTCTCATTATTTTGTCATCTCTCAGCATGAACTAATGTCAATGTTATTCAACATTGAGATCTCTTGGGTATCTCAAAAGCAGATCTCTTGGGTATCTCAAAAGCACAAGTTGCTTTGTTTTATTTACTAGTAATAATAACATTGATCTTGTTTTTTTTATTTAAGATGAGTATTTGATTTTTATTTAAAATGAGTAATTTACAATTACAAAAGGAAAAATGATAAATAAACAAGGAAAAAGGAAAACAATCTTATCATTATTCAAGCAATGAGTTTGATTGACCTTTGAGAGCCCATAGATGCTTAACAAGGTCATCTTGTAGTTGGTAGTGTTTTCTTGAGTCTTGCAAAGCAATCAAATTTGCTACAAAAGCCAACAGATGTGCTAATTGCACTGGTGGGGGCTCAATAACTGATTTTTTCCCCTCAAATATTATTCCCTCTGGCTCATTGTGTTCATCTTCAACAATCATATTGTGAAGAATGAAGCATGTGGTCATAATTCAATGCAGCTTCTCCTGCAACCAGCCCCATGCAGGCTGAGCTACAATTGCAAATCAAGCTTGGAGAACCCCAAATGTATGTTTGAAATCTTTTTGGCAGGCCTCCTGTGTCCTGGCAAAGCTCTAATCACCTCAAAATCAGTGTTTGGAATCAACCACCTATCAAATAAGACAGACTTCACCAGTCACTGAACTTGTGCTCAAGTCCTTGTGGCTCCAAGATTGTTTTAAACAGAGTGCTCCAGTTGGGGTAAATACCATCTGCCAAAAAATAAATGTGAGTATAGTTGTTTCCATTGATAGTGTAATTCACTTCTGGAGATATTCTGTTAAGTAAGTTGGAAAATAAAGGTGATTGGTCCAATAAGTGGATGTCATTATGAGATCCTGGCAGCCCAAAAACAGAATGCCAGATCCCTAAGTCATATGATGTGACAGCCTCAAGCACAATACTATAATGATTTGAAATAAGCAAGAATATCAAAAATTATTATTTAAAATGAATATATTACATTACATTCTCCTTCCCCAGGTACTGCCCTTTCCATGTCATGGGAAAATGCTTCCACTGCCAGTGCATGCAGTCAAGAGAGCCCAACATTCCAGGGAATCCTCTTTTGGAGTTGATGGCACACAAGCGTTGAATTTCTTCTGAAGTTGGATGTCAAAGATACTTGGTTCTGTATAGTTGAATGATTGAATTACAAAATTGATCTAGAGCCTCCAAAAATGTGCTTTCAGCAATTCAAATATATTCTTCATTCAAGTCTGCAGCACCTCCATGCGCCAGTAATTGAATTGCAGAGGTAATCTTTTGAACGGGGTGTAAGCCTGGACGGCCCAGTGCATTGTGCTTCTGTACAAAGTAATGGTTGTGGGCTGTAATTTCGTCAACTATTTTCAAAAAGAGATGTTGGCACATTTGAAATCGGTGTTGGAATAGGTAATTGGTATACACAGGATCGGGTGCTAGATACTCCTTGTACAGTTGTTGATAACCAGATTCAAAATCTCAAGGTAAGTTGCTGTGGCGTCCAGGCCTTGAGCCCCCATGGATGGGTCTTTCTTGTTCTTGAATTTCATCATTGCTGGCTATAATGGAAAAGGTGTCGCTGACAGCTGATTTGATTTTTTGTGTTGTTGAGATTGCAATTGCTTGGGAAGCCAGTGTTTTCTGAATGATTTGAACGTTCATGTTGATGTTTGAGAGGATATACAGAGAAAGCACTGCCAGCATAATTGCCTAGGATGAAGTCATCCCAGTTAAACTGGGATGCACTCAACCAATTTAAACTTGGTTGAAATCAACTGATGAAATATAAATCCAAGGGAACCCCCTTGGTTTTATATTTCATTGGTTGAGGTCAACCTACTTTAAATTGGTTTTTTGCATCCTAGTTTAACTGGGATGAACTCAACCTAGGCAATTATGCTGGCAGTGAAGAGATGTTGGTTGTATGAATGATACTGAAAAAAAGGCCGGGGATGAAGGGGGAAAGCGGGGCTGAAGGGTTCATGAGTTTTTGGCTGCCAATATACCTACCACGGCTGGGTGCCAGCCCAGATTGAGTTTCTATCACAAGAATTTGGGGAGCTATATTCCAGGTTTAGCACCCGGAATATAGCACCCCGGGTGGAGATGCTCTTAAAGAGGGCTAAAGAGCCCACAAGTGGGGCGCGCGGGGGCTTCGTCTATGTAAAGCTGGCTTACAGAGACCCTGTGGATGAACCAATGCCAATTCTCTCACCAGGGCGCGCGGGGCAGGATCCGGTGTCTGTACAGCAGACAAACGAAAAGCTCAACAGCAATACTTCAACAATTTACCTGAAGGTTCAACTCAATCATGTCCAAGCGTACGCATTCCTAAACATTGCAACCGACACGTAATGGTCTACGATTACTCATCTGGCTGTTCTGGTTGTCTCCGATTGCAGATCATCCGGATTTAATTCAATGTCGAAAACAACCGGGGATCGCGATCGCGCGTATGTGCGAGAAATGTGATGGGAAGTGTCCGATTTGCGATTCGTACGTTCGACCGCAAACCTTGGTCAGGATATGCGATGAGTGCAATTTTGGCACATATGGTGGAAGATGTATCATCTGCGGTAGCCCTGGAATTAGTGATGCTTACTACTGTTCGTCCACGAGTATAATATCGGCAGAACTCGCAACGTCAGGCTAATGGAATTTTGACAGGTACCGAGTGCACAAGGCTAGAAAAGGATAGAGACGGGTGTCCTAAGATCGTCAATCTCGGTTTGTTCTGCATTTCGAATTTATCCACAATATTGTTATGTTTTCACTCGCTGGCCTCATCATTTCTAACAAGTATATTTCGTCTCCACGCATTCAACAGGCGCAAGTCGGACGGATCTGTTTTACGAGAGAAAACGACTGGTACGTCACTGGATTGTCTACCTTTCCCGCGTACTGGTAACTGACTTTCCACCTGTGTCTGATCGCGTTTTAACAATGTTCGCATGATCCAATAGGGATTTCAAAAAGGATAGACTCAGTACTGTACTTTTACAGATTACCAACTGTGTGGGCTTATAACCCGGGTTTCAAGACCGGGTGTGGTACCCACCCCAATGATCTTATGCGAGCTGACTTGCAACTCAACCCATTTCTGAAACTCAAGTTATATTAATGAAGATAATGGTAACATGGGCCATACCAATCTCTTACCTCTTGCTTAGCCAAGCCAATATACAACATATCACCCAGAATTCTTCTAAAAGCCTAGTTCTCAACAACTGTGCATTCCCTGGGACTGTGCGACTTCCTGTCAGGAACTGCAGGCCAGTTGATTGATTTACACTAAAATAGAAACCCAAGAAACTGATAGCAGTTGACATGCAAGAACTTAAGGTATGCACTATGTTGGACTTGAGAGTTGAACTTGAGTTTTCCTTGATGTTCACTTAATTTATTACCTTTGTGACCCCAGGGTGCTACCTCCATACAATGAGCAAGCATTCACCGCCGTTTCAGTTGAAGTTTGATTCAAGGTTCTTGCATGCCAACTGGTGGTGGTTTTGTGGTTTTCTTCTTACAGTGCCAGAGCCTCAAAAAGTAGATTTGACTTTTTGGGTATGGATTGACATCTGCAAGGGCTCCAGATCCATGAAAAATTCCTACTGTCGAGATCTTCTGGCCTTCCAGAACTGATTTAGAGTCCCAAAAGCTAGGTTTGCCTGGAAAAATTCAAGCTTTCTTGAGCATAAAGTGACATCTGCAAGGGCTCCAGATCTGACAGGAAGTCATCTACTCATAGGCATTGGTAGCCATATGTCACATGAATGGCAGACCACGGGCAAAAAAATAAACAGCCCATGTGTTTGGGGGGCTCCAGAGCATGAAATAACCAATGCTTGGGTTTTGGATTATAATGTTATATCAACTAGGAGCTAGCTAACAAGTACAATATAATATTAATCATTAATTGAATGAAAATGGTATCCATCAAGTGGTAATTTTTCCGTCCTGTCTCCTAACCTGTACCCTGTTTCCTGTCCTGTTTTTACTTGCCACTTGTCTGAGCCCCCTTTTGATCTTGCAAGGGGGCTCTCCAGTTTTCAGTATTTAAGCTTGCTCCTCATATATCAAATAAATCATTGAGTCTGAGCACTTTCAACCTGAACCCTCTCAGTAACCCCAGCTCATAAGTCCTTTCTTAGGTCATCTCAAGAATTCTTCCTCATTGCTTCCTCTTGAACAGCTGAAATCTTGAAAGTTGGATGTTTATGACTAAACTCCTCAGTCAAGACAACTTCTACCACATTTTTTCCATGGAATTGTTTTATTGAAAAGGTACTATAAAAACATCTTTGAATTTCCTGGGTCCACCAAGGTTGTTAAACTTGACTGTAGATATTAAAACCATGTCTCCAAGATTTAAATTATGGTCCTGGTGAGACTTGTCCCACCTTTACTTATTATATTCCATTGCTTCTTCAATACAGGCTCTTACCTGTTCCTCTGCTTGGAAAACCATCTTTGTAAAGCATTCTGAACTAGGATGTAGGTCTACTGTTTTTGACAACAAGAAATCTTTTGCCATACTTGGGATCTCTTTCCATTTCAAAGGGGGTAATTCCTGTTACTAAATGTTCACTAGAATTATACAAAAACTCTAATGCAGGAAGAAGAAGGGGAACCCAATGATGAGTATATCCATCAAATATTTTAAAATAAATACCATAGGCACAATATCTCCTGATCATACCTTGCAAAGTATAGATCATTATTTCTGCTAACCCATCTGGATAGGCTGTGGAAAATGAAAACTGAGTTCCCATTATTTCAAACAGGTTTACCAAAAATTCAGAAGTAAATTTTTTATCTCTGTCATTTATGATAGTTCTTGGGCAACCAATACCAATAACCATATTGTTCCAAAATACCAAAGCTATGTCCCATGCACTGCTTTGCTTGTAACAGAGTAAATTTTTGCCCTTTTTTACAATCTATCATAGACCACTAAAACAGCATCAATATTTTCTGCTCCAACAGGAGTTAAGGCTTTCACAAAATTCATGTTTATAACTTCCCATCTTCCTCTAGTTTTTTTGAGTTTTTTGCAGCAGGTTGAATTTTTTAGCAGTGGACCTGTTTGCTTTTTGACACCTAGCACATGATTCACAGTATTGGTTCACTTTTTTTCCCCAATCAGGCCACTAGGCTAATCCTTGTACTCTAAAATTCCTTTAAGTAGAAAATTTGCATTAAAGAATTTCAGAATTCTGGTTCCCATCCCCACTCACACTCACATATCTCATCTAAATGTCTCCAGTCATCACTGAACCCCCCCCCCCCCCCCCCCTCCATTTTTTGTGTTCATCACAGTGCATGATTTTCTCTCCCATAAGATTCCATCAACAATTTGTTAATGTCTACCCCTTACAAAATTGTAATGCTTTCTTATTTCCATTGGTAGAATTACAATGCCTTGTCATTCTACTGGTGAAAGTTAAAACACAATGACTTCCATATGTATTATACATATGCATATTTTTTTACTAGTTCAACCACATTCTATTCTGAACATCCTGTAGCAGTTTAGTGAAACTGCACTGCCAGCATAATTGCCTAGGTTGAGTTCATCCCAGTTAAACTAGGATGCAAACAACCAATTTAAATTAGGTTGACCTCAACCAATGAAATATAAAACCAAGGGGGGTCCCTTGGATTTCTATTTCATCAGTTGATTTCAACCAAGTTTAAATTGGTTGAGTGCATCCCAGTTTAACTGGGATGACTTCATCCTAGGCAATTATGCTGGCAGTGCTGGTTTGTGTGCCAGTAGTAATTCAGTATCAAGTTAGAGCTTTTTCTTCTACAAACCACCTTCTCAGCTCCTTGGTCCAATCCAAGCCCTCCTTACATTGCTTTTTTTTTTTCTCTTGAGCTCAGATCATGACAAAAAATGATTGAAACAATGGGAATCAAAATTCTGCATGCTAAGAAAAACTTGGTCAAACAGATTTTTTTTCCCTTCAAAGCTTTGTTGGTTGAGACCCTAATATGAACTGGGCTATTGGCTGCATCAGGTTATCTCTCTTGTCTTTCAATTAATATACAACTGGATCAATTGGAGACCATGAAATCTGCTTTGCTCATATAATTTCCTCCATGGACCTAAGTTTAACCTTTATTTAGCTCCTAGCGACAATTTTGATGGTCTGATGACCTACCTACATATCATCATCGTTGTGAGACTAGATCAACATCTGTGTTTCTAAAGTAACTTATTCTGTTATCCTTTAATCAAACTCATTTAATCCCCCCCCCCCCCCAGTTTGGTTGTTAGTGAAGCTGTAGGATTAATTTAAGGGAGAGGCAAGAGCAGTCGAAACCTTTGCTCAAACTTATGGGTTTTTAGTTGTGCCATGGCTACAGGAGGATTGATATTTGAAGTGAACAGTGATTTGTTCCTCAGCTGACAACTATGAGTGTATGCATTTATGTAAATATGTACTTACGTGTTACGTCGTATTATTTGTTTACTAAAATTTCCCATCGTCAGCTGCTTCGAACCAACCCCTATATGTACATAAATACATGTTAATGTGGAGATAAAACATAAATAAATAAATTTGTTGTTTTTTTTACATATTTATTCTCCGCTTTTAGCATAATGTTTGGATTTTTCTTCCGAGGTTCCTAGCTAAATCCATAAATTCCTATAGATCTCTCCTGATCTGCTGTCCTGGGTTTCGCCCTCAATCAAGCTGCGTCATCCCCAATACTACACCCACCATCCATCACCCTGCCATCCACACCTCACTCGAACCGAACAGAAACTCTACAATAACCCATCCACCTAGCCATATCGAACCTTCTCAACCACTCGGATAATAAAACTTTCCAGGGATCATAACACACACTCCTCAGTTCTCGGAAACCTCTAACCACAACTAACACCATCCGAGTCGATCTCACCCACTCCACTCCCTACTCACCTTTCCCCACCAAATAACCTTCACCTTATCTCACACATCTTCCAACCTAATCCATTCACGTCCAGTTCGCACCCAACATCACCTCAGCATTTCCCCTCACGAGTTGTATCTCACATGGCCGCCTCGACCTCATCTGCATCTGATCCGTCCCAGTAGGTGGTCCTCAGAATCCGCTCATCTTTGCATCATTGCTGACCTAACTCATTTTGACGCAGTGATCCAGACTGGAAATCGAAATTAAACCTACCTCAGAAAGATCTTCGTCCTCAAACAGAAGTTTGTCCTTGACTTTTTGGGCCTAGGATCTAACTAGCTTTTGAGCAGCTGAACCTTGAATCTATCTGTTGTTATTATTTAGGATGTGACCAAAACGAAGGGCATCGAATTCGAAGATCTTTATCTCCGCCGTGACCTATTGTAGGTTGAACTGTTGAGATCTGGTTCCTGTGATTCAAGTTGACTGACGGCGGGTGACCGTTTGATAGAATGGGCATTTTTGAAGCTGGATTCGAGAAACCTTCACCGATCCAAGAAGAAGCCATTCCGATCGCCCTTGCTGGCCGGGATATCCTGGCCAGAGCCAAAGTGAGTCTGTCCCTGTTCCGCTTAGTAAGAAGGAAAAGACTGATGAGTCGGATCGGGGGCCTTTCTCAGAACGGAACGGGCAAGACCGGGGCATTTGTGATTCCTACTCTCGAAAAAACAAACGTCCGGATGAATCGTATCCAAGCCCTCATCCTCGTACCTACCAGAGAGTTGGCTCTCCAGACATCACAGGTATGCAAAACCCTGGGAAAACACACGGGTATCCAAATCATGGTCACAACAGGTGGCACCACTCTAAAAGACGACATCCTCCGTCTACAAGAGGCTGTCCATGTTGTTGTTGGTACCCCCGGACGAATACTCGATCTCGCCAGCAAGGGTGTTGCTGATCTCAGTCAATGCAAGACGTTTGTGATGGACGAAGCTGACAAGCTTCTCAGTCCCGAATTCACAGTGGTTATCGAACAGCTGTTATCATTTTTGCACAAAGAGCGTCAAGTGATGCTCTTCTCAGCTACTTTCCCGATGATTGTCAAGGATTTCAAGGTGAATTGGATGCCTGTTTAGTAGCCAGAGGTCACGAGGCTAACCCTAAACTGCGTCACTCGTTGTAGGACAAGCACATGATCAAGCCTTATGAAATCAACTTGATGGAAGAACTCACGCTCCAAGGTGTCACTCAATACTACGCATTCCTGGAAGAGCGCCAAAAAGTTCATTGTCTCAACACGTTATTCTCCAAAGTAAGTTTGATGTTCTTCCGTCTGAAACGGGTTGTGTTAAGCCTCACCAATGGTTCGTCTGGTTTGGTTTCTAGTTGCAAATCAATCAGGCGATCATTTTTTGTAACTCGACCAATCGAGTTGAACTTCTTGCTCGTAAAATCACGGACATTGGCTACTCTTGCTTCTACTCACACGCCAAAATGCTCCAACAACATCGTAATCGGGTTTTTCACGACTTCAGAAATGGGGTTTGTCGTAATCTTGTATGCTCCGGTAAGCCTATCTTCTGCGACTGCCCTTGGATGGATCTTACGGGCATTGACTCAGACCATAATTCTTTCTTGACTGACCGTCTCTAGATCTCCTCACACGAGGTATTGATATTCAGGCGGTCAATGTCGTCATCAACTTCGATTTCCCCAAAAATGCCGAGACATACCTACATCGTATCGGTCGATCAGGAAGATTCGGACATCGTGGAATAGCAATCAACTTGGTAGGCTGCACCCAGGCCTGCTGGAGAAAGAGTGTTACTGAGCCCAGAATATTTTTTTAGATCACATACGAGAACCGGTTTGATCTTTATCGCATAGAACAAGAGCTTGGAACGGAGATCCAGCCGATACCCGCCGTGATCGACAAGGCCCTCTACGTTGCACCTGGTATTGAAGACACCCCCTCCAGCACACCCACACACGGAAGCTCATCGGCACCTCTTTCTAATGCCAACCAAGCTAATCATCCAAACCAGAGCCAGCAGTCTAATCAAGCTCACCGCAACGGACGTCAGGCCAACCAGCAAGCTCCTGATCAGCCGCACGTGCCACAACCGCATGACAAACCCACTCTCCCGCCTCAGCAGCTGACATTTCAAAAAGCTGCACCCATAGACTCGTTATCCCATGCAACACCCACCGAATACGCCAACGGGGCACCGCCTCCAAACAGTTCACGTGTCAGCCATAAGCCAACTCGAGGAAGCAGCAGTGGTCCACATCGAGGCAGAGGTGGCGGGACTCATCGAGTGCCAAGCGGAATCGCTCCGGCAGCCTGATCATTCTATTCCTTTGTCAGGGGATGGTTTCTATAGTAAATCCCGCTCTTGCTTTGTCAAAGATGATTTACCCCTGGATCATTTTCGAGTCCTGCTGCCGTTCATCCATCAACTGACCTCTCAATTCTCATTGTCAATCTTTTACAGTTCATTCAGCACTCGAGCCGTACAACGTCGTCATTTTGCATTTTTGCGATCAAGATCAACAGTTATCACAATATGCATTATTATTTCGATATTTCTACTTCGTCCTACTTGGGTTTTCTAGAGTCATGATTATATACTTATCTCGCCAAAATTATGGTGCTCGTCTAACCACTCAGCCAAGACATCCTTTTTGCCCTGTGATTAGAAAGTTATTCCATTACCATCTCAAAACTACTTATTTCTTTTCCCCTCATCACGTCCGCCTCTATTGCTGTTCAAGTTACGCTATTCTATTTTCCTAGGTCAGCCATGAAGCCGAAGAACCCTCAGTATAACCGACCAGTGTACAATACTATCCGAATGTTTGAAAACTCGAAAAACAAATCCTAAAATATGTCACTCTCTATCGATGTCCTGGTTTATCCCTCTTCCAAGGCACCACACCACTTTCTATCGACTTGCAGCGCCTTCATTGCATGATGGCAATCTACCCCAAACTTTATGTCACTCCCTCTCACGCGTTCACGGTCTCCCCGGAATTTCCTCCTTCTGACATTAATCTCACACTACCTGCTCGCTCTCGTTATCCGCTATCCCCCAAACCCTCATATCACCAACATCCTATCAACAACCTCCCCATTCTACTCGCGTTTACGATCGTATGCCCCATCGACCAATCGCCTTAGCAAGTAATCAATCAGGCATTTTATACGACGCCTTCTCACCAACCAGTTGCTCGCATCCTGAATTTTCAAGACCAGCTCGCCGACTATTACCAGTCTGTTTGATGCCTTCGATTACACCCATCCTACCTTTTTTCTTCCCCTCCTGCTCATCATTATACTCAATTGGTCCTACCCAGCATTATCCTAATCACTTGCGCAGACCAAGAAAACCGTGTCGATCAGTTGTCCCCATCCTCCAACTGCCACTTCTAGTAGATGCGTTATGTTGTTCATTCAGTCAAGTTACCCGAATGTTCACCCCTCTCCTCACTTGTTCCCTCAGAGAAGATGAGTTGCCTCATGGCCATAACCTTTGTATCTTCTCTGTCTACCCCCCCTCTTCACTTCTGTCCCCCTTCCCCAATCACCTTGGTCAACACCCACCAGCCCAAATCACAATGTCATTCGTTTACACTCCATTCGTTTTCAGCCGTCTAGCATAGGAGCCTCATACTTGTCCCAAGTTTTGAGTTTCCCGTTGCAGCCACTCGGACAGTGATGCGCCCAGATACTGTCTTGCATTAGTCACCCGAGCCGAGTGGGCTTGATTGATATTGTAACGAAGTAAGGTCAAAGACAGCAAAAAGATTGTGTTTCACCAATCTTGAAACCAGCCTTAAAGGGAGAAAAGGCAAAGATCAGAAAAGACCAACCATAGATAAAGAGATAATTCATACCACTAGGTGTAAGAGCTGGTAGCTCTTGACTATATATAAGTGCAAGACAAGAGTCTAAGAGAGATGTTAGAACCAAACAGTGTCTTATTTCATTGAAAGCTGGCTCAGAGAGTAATTAATCAGCAATCTCTCTACAACTAGGGAGGAAAGATGATTGGAGAGAGAGAGAAGAGAATTAAGGAAAATGGGAAAGCTTGCCTAGCTCAGAGAGTAAAGAATCAGTACTACTGAGCTAGAAAATGAAATTTGATGGAGATATGAAAGTACATTTAGATTAAATAATGCGACACTTCACATTGTGAACCCCACAGTACATGGGGGGGCTTCACACTTGGACAATGTTTTAGAGAATATTGTTACACAGGAGAAGATAAGATGAGGCAAGAGATTTACAGAAAGACTGAAGAAAAGACAGAAGATAGAAATGGAATATGGAAACTGAGAATATTTCAGTATGAAGGCATCAAGCAAAGAAAAAGTCAAAGAAAAAAAAAAAAAAAAAAACAGAAAAATGAGTAGGCCGGAAAAGGAAGACTGACTGAGGATAATAGATGAGCTGAGTTGATTCAGAAATTCAGGTTAGGAGATGATTGAAAAAAAATGTTTATGAGTTGACCTTTTGAATGATTGAAGGAATGAATATTGAGGATGATAAGTGTTTGTGCTTTGGGTTAAGAGTTTTATTAGGGGGTATCAAACATGGCCAAATCCACTTTTTAAACCAGGCAATCTATTAAAGAGGTGGAACAAAAGGGGGTTAAGTGTTGGAAATTACTGGGCCTAAATTTACTAGTGTATTCAGTCTATGCCTTGTATTTCTCTCTTTTTCTTTTTCTTTTTCTTCTTCTTTATCCTCTTTTTACTCTCTGTCACCACAGGTATAGCTCACCTCCCCTTACCCGTCTCCATCCTCCCTGGTCACTGTTATCTGATACAGCTCCTCAGGTTTGTTGTTTTGTTCACTTGTTTCCTTTTCTTTATATTATGAAGTAATTCATCCTCTTGTTACTCTCTGTCACCACAAGTATAGCTCACCTCCCCTTACTTGTCTCCATCCTCCCTGGTCACTGTTATCTGATACAGTTCCTCAGCTCTGTTTTTCTCTAACACAATCATCCAAGATGTTTTATGTTGTTTCGCAAGTGAGTTTAAAAAGGGGGAAGCCAAAGGACTAACATTTTTTTGACATGGTGGATTTTTTCAAATCAGTTAATTAGATAATGGTAGATTTGGTCATATTTGATTGTATGCCCTATCAGAAATTTAAATTACTTGCCACCATTTTTTAATAACAATAGTCTGGGTAAAGAAAGCTGAAAAAGTTGTTTAAAGATTGGATTTTTATATTTGCTGCTAGTTGAAGTGATATCAGGAAGAGTGATAGAGAGGCAGTGTGATAGAGAGGCAGGGAGATGGGAGCAGAAGTGGAGAGATGGGAACATAAGTGGTGGTGGTTGCAAAAGAGGAATGAAGTTTAAAGATGAGAAATTCTTGAGTTGAAGTCTGCATGGACGTTGTTGTAAAACCTGAGGGCTTATTTACAGAATGGTCTGAGAAAAATCAAGTGCTGGAGAATGTGGCCTAGAATGTCATATCACGTGGTTGGGAATCTGACACCTTGGTTGGAAACCAAAAGTTATTTGGTTCTTTAAGGGTGGGGATTGAACCCAATTAATTATGAGTATTAGACCCAAGAGGGATGGGGATTAGACCCAAGAAGCACTATTTGACCTGTGAAAGTATGATCACCTTGGGAATTGAATCCAGGATCTTTATGTAGGCTTATAGGCATATGTGGCCTTAAAAGTGTGCATTTACAACTTCATCAAATCTCTTGTGCAAGCAAGTAAACTCAGGTAGAATCTGGGTTCATAACCTGTAGAGACTGTAAAATGAAGATATGTCTGGTGATATTTTAATTTAGGATCTCAGCTATTCTGAAAAAAATACTAGAGCACTGCAAGAAAAACTCTAGAAACTGCCAGCAGTTGAAATGCGGAATACTCCAGTGCAGCTGCCATTTTAACTCCAAATGATTGAATGGTAAAATTTCATGCACAGTGACTGTGCATTGAAGCTTGGTCAAAGTGGCCTTTGAGAAAGGCATGAGTATCACCCCAAGCTTCCTTTGAGTTTCTGCATGTCAACTGCTGGCAGTTTCTAGAGTTTTTCTTGTTTCAGAGTGCTTCGTTTACCAACTAGGCTTGTTTTACTTTCTCATCTCTTTCTATTTTCCTCAGTTAATTAATGCAGTATTTTTTTATGCTTCTTACCTGATATCCAATCAAAAATCACCTATATTGTTGTCTAAGTAAGTTCCTTGAGTTCCTTCACATCTCTTTCACTCAAAGATATCCCTGAACTCCTTTGATTAAAATTTATCCTCAAGACATCCTCAAAAATATTTGAGTTGCCTGTTATTCTGCTACCATGATGTATCACCAGTTGAGCCATGAGCACTACCAACCAACACCCTGGAATTCACAAGCGCCTGTAGCCTAGTTGTTAAACACAGCACTCTACCATGTGTCTCAGTATAGCTAAGGTCATGAGTTTGAATCTCACCAGATGCATCTCCATTTTACAGTTTCTAAAAAGATTATCCTGAGTGTCATCCATTGCCCTTTGTCCTTCAATCAACTAAAGTCCCTCTGTATTTTAGGTTGGTTGCATGAAAGTGGGTCCACCTTTGAGTTTACAGACAACCTTATGGCTGGGTTTTAGCACTCATCTGAATGGCTGTAACAGGCTGTGTGGGAACTCTATATGTAGGAGGTGCAGCAAGGGCTCAGCAGGCTTCACCGGAAATTGTTAGGGGGTCAGCAGGCTTCACTGGAAATTTTTAGTGGGGCAGCAGGCTGAGGGAAGCATTAGAAGGTCATTTGGTGAGGATATTAGGGTATGAAATGATGAAAAGTGTTTCATCCAAATTCATAATCATTCTTTTCAACCTTGGAATGCACTAGAGATATTGCAGCCAAGAGATGGAAGTGCTCAAAACATGCAGGGAAAGCACGGCAAACAAAGCAGGTTTCAAAACCTTAATAGCACATCTGAGGGTTACACAGAAGGGTTCTGAAGCAATGATATTCAGTGATGCTGTGGGGAAACCTGGATGTGGTCACTGGGCTGCAGCAGGAAGAAAATGTGGTGGAGTGGAGAGTACCAGTTAGGGCTACATGGGGGCTGTGCAGGCAGTATAAAAGGCAGAGCTGGGAGACTGGGAGAGAGGGAGGGGATGAATTTTGAGGGATACCAGGGACTGAAGCTAGGAGAGATACTGGTACTAATGTAAGGGGGCTTGAAAGTGAATGATAAGCATGATATTCAGTGAGGAAAAGAGAGACTAGTGATAAACCAGTAGACTGTAGTAATGGGCTACTTGGTAGAAGAATGTCTAGGTAAAAGCATACAAATAATACATATGGGCTTCACAATCTCAACATCCCCCCTTTCTGATAAACAAGCTAAAATTCAGTGTAACTAAAAAAATGAAAACTGGAAATTGTACTAATAGGCGTTAAAAATAACTACTACTAGTAGAATAACCATGGAGTAGGCTAAAGTATAACTGTAGTGTACTAAGAAAATAAATTTTTGATAGCTAAAAAGGATGATTTACTCATAGATTAAATTGATTTCATTTTTGTCATTGTAAGAACCTGAGTCATACCCACCCAGCTTGACGACAGTGGTGGCACCAGGTTTGGTTTTACCAAAGTTCCTTGGTGTAGTATCAGAATTCTGGCATCATCTTATGCTCACATTCCTTTTATAATCTTTATCAATGGCCAAGTGGCAATTACCTGTCCTGTCCTGTGCCATCTCAAGTGAGATGTACTGTTCCATCTTGAGTGAGATGTCCTGTTCCATCTCAAGTGAGATGCCCTGTCCCTTGTTCCTGTCACCAGTTTATCTCAAGTGAGATTTTCTGTACCCTGTCCTGTCATGTTCTTTGTACTGTCCTGTTTATTTGTTAGTCATGAATAGGCCCCCTTTGGATCTTGCAAGGGGGCTCTCTAGTTGTCACCATAAATTCTGCTCCTTGTATATGAAATAAAAACTTCTCAATTCTGAGCATTTTAAATCCTGGCCCACCAAGGTACCACAGCTCCTTAGACCTTTCTCAGTTTCCTCAAGAAAGTACCTTAATGTCAGAATATTAGCCTTGTATTCTGCTCACATCTTTCTTGATCAACTCCTACATATCTTGTCCTGTCTGAACAAGTGGTCTTTTCCTGTCCTGTCTGACCAAGTGTTCTTTTCCTGTCCTGTCTGACCAAGTGATCATATCCTGTCCTGTCTGACCAAGTGGTCCATCCCTGTCCTGTATGACCAAGTGGTCCAATCCTTTTGTGTGTGACCAAGTTGTCAATATCCTGTTCCTGTCTTGCTGTTTCCTGTTCTTTTGTACAGGCCCCCTTTGGATCTTGCAAGGGGGCTCTCTAGTTGCTTCTATTTAATCCTGCTCCTCTCTTTGAAATAAAATCATTGAGTCAGAGCTTAACAAAATTAAACGGCATAAGTGTTCACATCTGAAGTTGTCTCCTTGGTCAATCCCCACTCCTTGCATTTCCCCATCTCCCTCAAGAAGTATAAAATTGACACTTAATATTCTTTTCCCTGGAGCTGAAATTGTAACATTTAGAAAATTCATTTGATAGGTGTCTGTGTTTTCTGCAGTCTGAACAGGCAACATGATTGGTGTAGGGAGCAGATGCAGAAGCTAGATTAGTTTTCTTGTTGCTGTTTAAGCAGACCTTTTGAGCTTCCATGGCTCCAATGACATTGTCAAGGGAAAGAATTCAAAAATGCTTTGTGGGAATGCATACAACAGGCCCAAGTATTTTTCTCATAATCTTTGACAATAGTCAAGTATAAAAGCAAGGACTGTTTAAATTTTTTGGATTTTTGCACTGCCAGCATAATTTCCTAGGATGAAGTCATCCCAGTTAAACTGGGATGCACTCAACCAATTTAAACTTGATTGAAACCAACTGATGAAATATAAATCCAAGGGACCCCCCTTGGTTTTATATTTCATTGGTTGAGGTAAAACTAATGTAAATTGATTGTTTGCATCCTAGTTTAACTGGGATGAACTCAACCTAGGAAATTATGCTGGCAGTTTTGGGAAAGAGGATTGGACAGAGTCAGTTAGATTTTTTGGCAAGCCATGTCTGAGAGTGAAAATGTAAGCCCTGATCCTCACAGGCTTACACAAACATGTCACCAGATTACATAAGCCAGTTTCTGTCTTGTAATTATTCTTACCTTTCACCTTTACCTAGACAGCAGAGATCTTTCTCTCCTGTCTAGGTAAGTACCATTTCATACCCCGTCTCTTCTCAATCCCTTTCCTCTTTTCCTTCATGTGTAGATACTCACTGAGAGAGCTTTCTCTCCTGTCTAGACTTAAATTCAACCCACATTGGTACTTGAATCTCTCCTCAGCACCCCAAATCCTATGGTTCCTTCTATAAATAACTAGTGAAGGGACTCAAACCTTACAGAAACCCATTCTGCAGCTATCTCTTTTGGGTTGTAAACTTTTGAGAAATTGGCAGAAACAAATTCTGAGGAGCCCAGTTTAGCATCTTCCTAAATAAAATTAACAGAACCTTTGACTATATCAACAGTGATTTGCATTCCCCAAATGCCCTGGAGTCTGTCCTGCCATCTTGGGAATATGGCCTTGGTGCCATCCAAACTTGGGATTGATGATACTAGAACCAAAAAAAATTGAACTTGACAGTAGTAATTTGACATGCTGGTTGAAGTGATTAAGAGTGTAATGAAGTTATTAGAAATTTGCTTGTATGGCTAGCAGCAAGTGTTTATTCTGAATCTTAGAGGATGAGGATGATATTTCAATGTGAATTACTAAGAGAGACTAAAAATGTCTAATCACCTATTGCACCAGGGACTGAAGCTAGTAGAGCTGCCATTACTCATGTAAGTGGGATCTACAGTGAGGGATGAGTATGATATTCAGTTAGGAAAAGAGATACTAGTGAGTAAGAGAATGGATAGTGGTAGTAGAGAAATAAGGGCAAGGAGGGTTACCAATTATGTAATTAGGGGTTACAATCTTTCAGTTGTAGTTACACTCTATTTCATGTTGTATTTTTCTTTCTTTTCTTATTTCTTTCTGTTTCCTTACACTCAGGTCTGCTGCTGTTTCCTCCCTCTCAAATCTACCCAGGACACTGAAAACCTGTTCTACTCATGGCAAAAGGTCCTCAACCTGGTCTACTCATGTCAAAGGTTTACTTTTATTTAATACAGTTCACAGATTATGAGACCAGTCTCTGACCTTAAAATCTGAGCATAAAATCTAATAAACAACCGGAGTTACTCTTTTCAACTAATCAAAGACTCTAACTCTCCTCCCATTTAAAACAAGATGGGTGAACTAACCGTCAAACTCCCAACTAAGGAAAAACTTACTGGTACCAACTTCCTCAACTGGAATCTTTGGATCAAAAGTATTTTTCAGCTTAAGACTGTACCTCCTGGTGACCAAGAAAGAAACAAAAGAAATGGCTGATATGCTAGATAAAGTAGATCCGTTTTGGAAGCCTGACACAATGGCCATCCTCACCTTGAACTGCAATGACAAAACAGTCTCTCAATTCACTGACAAAGATGGACACCCCTGCAAGTTTTGGGAACTCCTTGACAACTTCTATCAACCAAAAACCATCCAAAATCAATCTAAATATCTTAAACAAATCTTCTCAACTGTTTTGACCTCTGATAAACTGGAATCTGATTTAACCATTTTGTTTGAACAATCTTGTACCTTAGGCAGTCTTATTGAAGACAAAACCAAAAAACCATCTAAGCTACTCAATTCTGTCATTGCTATCTTTTCCATCATAAATCTCCCTGGCAATTAAAAACCGGCAGGCAAACTTATCAATAAGAAATGAGAAATCAAGATGTCCATTCCCTCTCTTAGACACACCATTGAAGAACTCAGAATTTGTGATGAGGGAGACAATTATTAGGTATTTTGCAGCTACTTATAGTATAGCAGGAGTGATAAATTCCCTTGTCTGAGGTCAAAGCTGGTCCACTCTGCTCAATTAGGATCCTGTACTTGCACAAGTAAAGCAAGCAAAAATCTCTATGTGCACAAGTAAAGCAATCAAAATTCTGTTTTAACTCCTGTACTTGCACAAGTACAGCAATCAAAGCAGCTTATTTCTGTTTTTTTATTTAAATTTCTATCTTTATTTTTTATTTATTTTTTGAATTGTTTGTTTCTTTTCCATCTTTTATCTTTCCATTGTTTGGATATGAATTTCTTTCATTGCTTTGGGAAATATTATTACTTCCTGGACAAATTTCAATTGAATAATACATTTTAATCATATGGAAATTGCCTAGAACAGTAATCAGAATGCCCATCAGAGAATGAGAAGGAATGCTTATTTAACTCAAAGGAAGCAAGTAAAGGGGGAAAAGAAATGATCCAACATGATTCATGAAAATATTAATTTACAAAAATCACAGCCTCAATACAAGACAGTTATGCTATGCTCCTGCAAGTATAGCACTGAACTAACAGTTAATGTAGTGCTAAACTTACAGTTAGTGCAACACAAAAGGGTGCTAGGCTAACAGTTAGCGTAGCTGGAATGAGCACTATGCTAACAGGTAGTGTAGCTGAAAAGAGTGCTACAATAACAGTTAGTGTAGCTGAAAAGAGTGCTACACTAACAGTTAATGTAGCTGACAAGAGCACTACACTAACAGTTAGTGTAGCGTTTTTTCCAGCTAGCACCGCTAAAAATCAGCTAACAGACAATTTCTGTAGGGTTAAGTTTTTTTTTTTGATGTTGCTATGATGAATCTGATCTGATGATTGAAGCTTGATTTGATCTTAGGACTGAAGGAAAGGGACAGAGGGAAAAGGAGGGGAAGACAGAGAAGGACTACTGTCAGAGAAGCAAGGTTCAAAAATTTATACATGAGGCTATGTAGCAACCACAAGCCACATACAGCCAGCTGCATAGTAACCATTGGGGCAGTGCAAGCCACTCAAGAAGACTACACAGCAATACACAAAGCTGTTCAGGTAACTTGAGATAAATACCCAGCAACCAGCAGGCTGTGTAAGCCACACTTGTCACTAGATCACTAGCTAAATTTAATCATGACCACACTGCCAAACTGTATGCAGCTGTATTCTCCACAGCATTCCAGCTAAAAAGCCTCATTTTTAAAAGCACACCAGCTAAAACCCCTCACGTAACTAAATGCCCCACATTTTCCTATATAAGGAGGGGCTCTCCCTTGCTCTTTCCCCCATCTCATCCTATTTCATCTTATCCCAGGAGATCACAATTAATTACTACAATTTACACTCTCCACCACATATCCTATACCAAGACTTTGCAATACACATATAACATTCACACCCAATCTACTCTAGGAACTTTTGCTATAAATATTCAACTACACTAGACCACTATCTTCTTCTTCCAGCCTAGCTGGGGGTGTTGACAACACTCAAACAGGCAGCATCCAGGAAAAGATCTGGCTGTGCATTTCAGTAATCATGAATTTATGGAAGCAGTATCATCTGGTGCAAAAAATTTCAATCATGTGAAAAGCTTGTGATTTTTTTTTCTTCAAAGCATCCAATCAAATGAGGGCTATATTTTAGATTTCAGATATACAACAATCAATGGGATATGTTCACAGCAGTATCCATGGAACAGTAATTAGCTACTCAAGTATTTCTGAGGAAAAGCTTCCTGTCAAAGGCCAAATAGTAGTTCCTCAGGAACTCTATGATAAATACCCCAACCACCGTTATAGACAAGTATTCTGAAGTGCACAAAATGGATATTTTGTGGATTTGACCAGCTCCCATATACAAATAGCAAATCTAGGAAGGATTCATTCACTGTGGAGAGTCACCTCAAAAAATACATGTGGCATCAATAAAAGCTTCCTCTGCATGAATTATGAAGGTTATGAGCTATCAAACATATCATATTACTAAAAGATGAAGAAAATCAAGATGACCTACAAAGATAATGTGTGTTTCCCTGAGGTAAGCCCATTTTCCCCTTTAATATTTTTAATTAAATGAAATACCATTGGAAATCAACCAAAAAACCAATGTTACATGTATTACAGGATATAATGCATTGCCTGAATGGGCAGCACAACTGTCATGAACAAAGATGTCAAGTCAAAATGAGTTCAAGAAGTTTTGATGATAATCATGAGGGTAATCCTGCAAGATACATGGTGCACCACAACATAACAGATTGTTTCATCATCAATAAAAGCTCATTCCAAGCACCAGAGGCCCATAGGGACATTGCATGCCTAGACCTTCAACCACTACCTAGTGAATTTGCACAAGCCATTAGAAAAGGAATAGAGAAATGTAATGCTGAGAAGAATCTACCTGACCAAGAGGACATACTGTTCCCACAACACCACCAGGTTGACCCAACTAGAACTTCTGCTCAACCCCAAACACCTCATGGGAGCAGAAGCAATTGTATGAATTCATTCCAACCAATTTACATAGTTATTGAGTAACACGTAAAATTAAACAAACATGAGGAGCAGTAAAATGAAACGACTTCCTTTTCCACTACAAGATGAACCACCCGGTATGCGGCACAGGTAATGTAAAAAGAGACGGTGGACCACTTCCTGGTATACTGTTGCGCTCATCACAAACACAGGATACAACCTAACTTAACACAAGTCCCTTGCTTTGGAGGGCCCTGGTACAGCCTGGGCTGGCGCAAAGCGCCCTCGCGCAACGCGCGACCTCCAAAGGAGGGACTTGAGACTAATGTCAACTTTTTAGCGTGAGCATCCAAGGGGCCTTGGTGGAGGATGTGTGCCATTCAATTTTACACATCCTTCCTCTCATGCCCGGGGCATGCCCTTGGCATCTTAAGACTTGTCTCACCTGTGCCCACCTTTGGGTACCGCAACCATCACCAAAAGCCCAATGATTCTTGATGCAATGGACTTCAAAATTTGGTCTTTTCCATCGCTCCAACGTATACAACAATTGTATGATGTGCATACACATACAATGCTTGTCACATATTCCTGTATCCTGCATGTACCAAGGGGTAGTATGCAAATTGAGTATCAATCCAAAACAGTGTGAGGTTTGCCACCAATTCCATAATCCTAGTTGTTGTTCAAAAACCCATAAAGGTGGCATCACATAGTATGCAATGTCCCAACTACCCCAGGGTCCAAGCACTTGTTAAGAAGCCTTGGCCAATCCGGTAAACTGACTCAATTTTGAGTTGGAGCATGGCAAATTGTGGCCAGAATTCCAGGCTAGTCTGTCATCTTGTGGTATCCCACGAAGTTGTTTGGTTGAAGTTTACTAAAGCACTGAATGAAAAAAGGCTCAAAAAAGCCACAAAAACTCAAAATGCCCACGCGAAAATTGTGACATAAGGCATAAGCCTCTCCTATGGAGAGTCCCTTTGGGACGCGGCCCCCCCCTCCATTCGAGAGGCTTAGTTAGGCTAGGGATACAACTGAGGCAACATTTGAAAGCGGTCAAACTACGTTCAGTCTCTCTATTGGCTTGGTACGTGTTGAACGCCTCAGGAGCCACCACGGCAGTAGCACAATTTATTCGGGATACTGGACAATTTACTGTCATTCGGCACTGCATTCTCTCTGCAGTGGAAATGCTGCCCAACTCCTCACAGGCCCCACCCATAATCTATTGTGGTTTTTCCCTTTTTTCTTACTTCTCTTACTTTTTTCTTCTTTGTCTTTATCAAGAATTATTATGAACCTATCACAGCTTGTAAACCTGGTTGGAAATGTTTGTAGCCCTATGGGGCATCTTTTAGCTTTAGTTCTAAATTTCTACTCATTTTTTGGTATGTCAAACCAAACTGCACTCAGAAAAAAAATTGGCTGTGGCATAACTATGACAGCAGGACTTGAGTTGACACACGTCCAAACTGCAAGTCGAGCCTTCGAGGTGATCACATTTTCGCAACACCTGCGACTGAGTTTTATGTCCCAGCTGAGTGCAGTTCTCGTACAATTGTCCG
Organism: Puccinia hordei; assembly: GCA_007896445.1. NCBI lineage: Eukaryota > Fungi > Basidiomycota > Pucciniomycetes > Pucciniales > Pucciniaceae > Puccinia > Puccinia hordei. Next base: position 293,296 of record RDRW01000296.1, read on the forward strand.
ACTCCGGTCCGCTTATGTCTGCACCTCTTCAAGGTCGGACGGCATCTGTTTGAAATTTCATAGATGGGTCTATAAAAAGAGACCCTTGGGAGCAACCTCTTTCCTCCCGTCCCCATCCATCGTTCTGATCCATCCTACTTGATTCCACTCAACCAGGCCATTCACTTTAAAGTCATCATACCTAACTAACGAAAACCAGTAAAACAGTCACGATGAAGAACGTCATCAACACCGCTTTCCTTTTGGCCACCTGTAAGTGGCCACCTAAACCGAACATCGTTCACGTTCCATTCTCTCCACTGACTGTCCCTTACGCGTCCCCTGCTCAGTGGCTGCTGCTAGCCCCATCGAGTGAGTCCCACACTCTTGTTTTGCATTCCCCACACCCGTGTTCATCATGCTGATAAGATCTTGTTAGTCACCAAACTCGCTCGTTCGGAATGGGCATGGGTGGCGGTGGTACCATCGCGTCAAGCCACGCCTCTGGCCAAGGCTCGCAGGGCTCAACTACCTCCTCGGTTACTCCATTTGGCAATTCCTTCAGCACCCAACAGAGCTCGTACGCTTACTCCCAAGACAGCGTCGTCCAACAATTTTTCAACCCAATGTTCAATGTCTTGAGCCAAATGAACGGAATGCTGTCCGGTGGCTCCTTGACCCAAGCTATGGCTGCCCAGTACATGAGCCAAATTGCCACACAAATGCAAGGTGCCTTTGGTAGCTTCAACCAGTGCGGCTGCATCACTGGAGTATGTGATCTCCGCTCGTCTTTCCCACGCACTCCACGCTGACCGCTCGAACAATTGTTTACTGTTAGGGCCAAATGGTACCTATGTTCAACAGCTTGTTTTCCCAGCTGTCGCAGACCTACTCCAGCATGCAAAGCTTCTTTGGTGCTGGCAGCATGGCCAACATCATGGGCGGTGCGTACCCTCTCCCTCTCCCCCATTGACCGATCTAAGCCAGCACCTGATGCCCGTTTTGTTATATCAGGCTTCGCACCCCTCGTAAACAGCGTCTCGCAATTCTCCTCGCAATTTCAATCCAGCAACTCGTTCCAGAGCTACTCTTCGGCCATGTCCCCATTTTTCAACGCTATCAGCCCAATGATCCCCGGCTTCGCTGGAATGTTCAAGTAGAGGTTCCCCCATTTGCCCTTCAACCACAGCCCGTACACGTAGACTACATCCTTACTCCTTCTAAGCAATGCCTGTCACGTAGCATCACTCCCCTAGCCCTAAAATCCATCACACAGACAATCACTCCTCAGTTGTGTCGCGTTCAACTATGCTTAATACATATCATATTTCAATATTCCTTTGTGGCTCGCGTCAATACTATTGGCCCAGAATGGACTTTGCATTTCACTAAGCTAGACACGATGTTGCCACACACGCGTCATCATAGCTCCTTCTTGAGTGCCTGATCGTAGCCAAAGAATCGAAGTGATCGTGAGATTCCCCTAGAGACTGTGCCAATCACTAAGGCGACTAAATTGCTCTCAAGTTGTATGCATGTCTTGATCGGGGGTACTCCCAAGCCCGTGGCAAGTTTTGTCAGCCAGAGCCTTGATGTATGCGCCACCGGGCCCCTCCATTGGTTCTTACAATTACACATGTCTAGCGCAAAATACCAACAAATTACCAAAGAAACACGAACCTATGGGCTGTTGGTATTTATGTGCCGGGTCATGTATCAAACCGAGAGTATCAAACCAAGAAATAGCTAGGAGCTCCGGTGGCCATCCACACATAGTGTGGATACCAATACCAAGGCTTCGTATCATTCTTACCTTGATCACTATCAGTAAAATGATAGCTCATGTCTTTACAGAATTTGATCCAGTGTCTCATGCGACATTTGTTGAGAGGGACCATGGGACAAAACCAAGTATGACTTGGAAGACTCATGGTGGAACTTTAAAATAAAAAAACGCAGTAGGAGAGATTCATTGAGTGAGACCAGAAGGGCAGGTTGGATGAGCTAACTGATGTGGAATTGATGGGTCCCAGATGATAGAGAGGCAAGCCCTATTGTGTATAGGAGATAGTTAAGAATGAGAGTTTTGTGTAGATTTTAGCGGAGACAAAGATGTGAACAGGAGGGCCTAGATATGAGAAGGAAATGATATTAGTGACAATGAAAAGAGTGGATGATAATAGAGGAAGGGAAAGAGAAATGCTGCATGTGCATTTCTCACCAAGTTGGAAGCTATTGAAGGCTATTCAAGTTAAAGCTTTGTCAAAGCTCGTGGACATAATGGGAGTTATTTTTTTGATCTGGTAGGGTAAATTGAGCCTTAAGAAGTGTAGTAGAAAAGCTAGATGAAAGCAGATTTGTGATTTCAAGTTGAGAGATGCAAAGTTGGAGAATTTTAGAAATACAAGGAATTATTGGCAGTGATTAGTTCAGGGTGTCACTGGGATTCCAATATTGGGATATGTTTTAGTACCACAGTGCACACATTCATGGGTGCAAGTTTCAACAGCAATACTAAAAAAACATATTATGCAAGTATTTCACCTGCAAACCTGAATTTGACAGGGTCCTGCCTTATTCCCCACTATGTAGGAAAAGCAAGCCAACATTTTCTTCTGATGCCCCAAAGGACATCAAATTTTTACCCATGTATCAGGTAAGTCCCAAAAAATTTCACAAATTGAGTTATGTTAAAGTGCCTCCACTATTGCAACATTAATCTCTTCCCATCAATATCCACTGAAGCCCCTGCCTAGCCTAATCATTATACCAGCCTAACTATCCTGTTCACAAATCAATTAAATCAAGAATTACTCCTTCAAATAATACAACCTCTGCTATCTTTTGTTGTATGTTTTATGGCATTGCTCTCTTTCTCCCAAGGAAGTAATTCTGTTCTGCATAAGTAACTATGCATAGTAGTAATTGTTTGTCCTGAACTCAGGATTTTTTTCCAACATATCATAGATCCAATTTTCTCAAGAAAAAAAAGGATTAAATTTGTGGAAAGCAAGAAATGCATCACAAATTACTGGAGAAGATTGAGGGAATGTGATGTAGGCCAAAACTCAGTAAGACACTACAAACAAAACTAACTCAATTGCCTGCAGTTGCCATGCAGCATGCTCCAAACGGATGCACCTTTATGACAGGTCATTTGTCTTCAAGACAATTACCCTAGACAAGCCACCTTCAAGGCAAAAAAGGGACCTGGCCTGGGAAACCCTGGATTACTTGTGATCTTCAAGTTGACTTGAGAACCCAGATTGTTTTCAAGTCAGCTTGAAGACTGGCAAGGGTTCTCAAGCCAACTTGAGAACCAAAATGAGTTTTTCAAGACAATGTGAGAACCCTCAGTGGTCTTCAACTTGAATTGAAAACCATCAGAACCAAAATTAAGTTTTTGAGTCATTCTGGGGGGATGTTGGTGCAGTCACTGCCACCTTGTGATTTCTGGACTCAGGCTGAGGAATAAAACATTAGAAACATGTGTATACATCTTTGTAATCATCAATTTGGCAATAAATCAGCATGAAAGAAAATAAGGTAAAAGCATTTTTTTGATCTTAAAATTGGCAATAAATCAGTATAAATAAAACATAAACTTAAAAATGAGTGTATGAATTTCTGGCCACGCGAAGTCAAAATTGTGTATACAAATTTTGACCACATAATTGGCCGTTGTGTATGTGAATTTTAGATGACACAATTTTCCATAAACCAGCATACATAACGAAGTACTCCTACACATATTTTACAAAGAATATTGGCCATTTCATGAAGTGAAGAATATCCCATGTGGTATCTTGAGCTTGATGTAGCACCAGGGCCATAATTTGCATATTGAGGGTTATTGGCTTCCCTTGGAGCTATATGTGAGCTAAAATAAAACTGCTGAGGTAGATTTTGTTTTTAGTGATACAGTGAAATTGATGCTAAATGGGGAAAGGGGGGGTGATATATCCTTGAAGTTGCATGTGGGCCAACATTTGGGTAACTCGTTGGGGCGTGTTGAATCCCATGGCTTTTTGGATGGCTGGGTTTCATGAAAATATACCCCTCACCTGATTTCAAGCTTGGAAATACTCTTGTAGAGTATGATCAAACATTTAACCACCTGAAAGTATCAAACACATTATCTTTTAGTTGCTGAAATTTATAGAAATATCATGTCCTGGACTGAGCCCGTTGTTGTGAACAGCCATGTGCATGAGCCACCTATTGAAGCTCTCAAACTGATCAGTGGCAAATAATTTTGGTGACCCAAACCGCTTTATTGAACCAGGGAGATGTAATAAAATGTGAATCTTTGGCTTATTTTCCCATTTTGCTGTCATATCATGAGCATGTGATACATCAATATTTGAATATTTGTTTGAAGTTCAGCAATGTATTGATCCATGTTTGCTATAGTAGTCTGGAATGTTAGGCTACCAATTGTTCATAAAGGAATCCATATTATCTTTGGGGATTCATCAATGAATGGACAGAAAATAAATGGGGCCAACTGTACTATGGTTGTGAAGTGCTTACCAACAAAAATTTCTCAGTGGGTAATCATGTATTTGCCTTGGTTGGTGGGATTTTTAGTCCATCCAAGTTGACTGAGTTGAAAAGGGCATCCATAATTGAAAGGTCTTTCTGTTTTTTCATGAAGTCTCTGAAACAATACTTGATGATTCCAAGGGATAAGACATGTAGAGTTTTCCACAGGTGCATCTTGGCATCCATCAAGCTCTAAGAGATGTTTAAATAAATTGTGAATTCTCTGAGGCCCAGATTGTTCAATGGACTCTATTTCTTGCCAGTCATGAGGAGAAGTGTAACACAATTCAATCAGTTGATCTTTAATTTTGTCAACCAATCCAATCTCATGCATGTGTTTAGCATTTTCTGCCTTTGCCTTGGACTTGAGATTATTCCAAGCACAATTTGTCCTATCAATGGTTTCATTCCACCTCTGCGGGACTGCTAAGCCTTGTATCCCAAAGAAATGATAAAATTACTGCAAAGTACTCCTTTCTTTTAAGTTCCTCAACCCTTGAATGGCATATCCAGCATTGATTCTTGCAGTTCCCAGTAATTGGTGTATTTTCGGTGGCAAAGAACCATACTCAAGATCAAAACTTCATCATGGAGACTGGAGCCACATGCAAAGATACCTTCAGCATTAAAAGAGCCAATTCAAATATATATAAGTTTTAATGTCATACTATCAGGATTCTGTTGATCATGAACCTACTTCATCTCTTTTACAATGGATTCTCCTAATTCCAGTGGCCCTGTAAAATGAGATGTAGAAACAAAATTGTCATTATAATCCATTTTCCTATGGGATGGGGGCAGCCCACTAAGGGTGAAATAATATGAGACATGTTTATTCCATCTCTTATATTGGTTTCCTGATATATCTTCATCTGAGTATAGTGTAATAGGAACATGCTGGATAACCTTGCCTTTTCCCTGAATCCTCCTGGGGTTGGGTCCAGGAATACAAAAATTCTGGCTGTCTTCATCAACTTCAATAATCTGATGGCTGATTTTATTTATGAATTTCTTTCCATCAATATCTGGTATTTCTGAATAGTTAAGGTCAAATTGGTCCACACACATGGTATGAATCTCTGGTGAATTGTAACTGATATGACTGGGTTTAATTATTGCCAGCTGGGGGGTACCATCATGTAATGGTGTATAATAATTCAACTTTGGTGAAATAAATTTTTCATATAATTTATTGTCCACCTTGAAGAAAAACACTGGTATGACTACTTTCTGTGCAGGGCCTTTAAGGTTGATGGGCTCAAACATTTAATAGTTTTTCTTACCGTTTTCTACCATCTAGACTCTTACTTTCCTGGAAAAATATTCTCACCATTTAGTACTTTGAGATAGGGAATGTATATTCTTTTCATACATCTCATGTGGATATAATTCTAGATTTTTATTGAAATAGGGATATCCCAGTTCCTAAAATTGAGCACCAAATACTTTATTGTGACATTTAACACCCTGAGGGATGATTTGTTAATCACCCAGAGGGCATATTTGATGTAATGTATCTGATTCAAGCCTGAATCAAATCACTGATGATCTATTTCAAGCTTGGTGAATAACACTTGTTATTCAAGACTGATATATTTTCTATAATATTTATGTTTAGCATCTTATGGGCTTTCTCCCTTCTTCTACTGATTGTGTGATACATAGCCCATGACATTATATGATTAAACTTCCCAAGTTTCAGAGCAGAAATGAGATACTATAAAGGAATAAGTGGAATATGAGAGAAAACACACAAAGCAATCTCACATTTCAGAGTGGAGATGAAGATAACCAATGGCAAAGATTGTAATGTTTGAGAGGGTGAAGATAATCTTCCAGAATAGGTGCAGGAAAACACACATACCATTTTATCTGTAAATGGATACCATTTTCCACTTGGCTCCAAGTCCACTTCAATTTTACAAATATTTTCATCCCCAAGTAAATTCAAGTTGTCAGAAATTTGGGATTAAAACACATAGAATAAGGGATCATCCATGAGCCAGTCATTTCAGCTCAAGCCCAATTCTGCTGAATTTTCATCAGAGCCTTCTTCTGATCCGCCAAACCCCAATCCACATGTGTCATTCATGTCCAATGGAGGGATGGATTTTTCCTGAGGATTATCCATTTCATGATTAGTTGGGTAATTGTTTTGAACCAGACCAAAAAAATTGGCTTGATGTAGTGCAAGCCTGCAGTTCCCAGAATATGAACCTCCAAGCTTGAGGCCCACTGGTTCATACAAGGAAATCCTGCTTTTTACTCCTTCTGAATCACCTGATAAAATCTCTGCCTTCTTTTGTGCTGCGGGAAAAGAAGCCACCATCTCTTTATGACTGGTTTATCCAGGTGCCAATGTAAATACCTCAATTCTAGTAATTTCCCACCACAATAAACCCAGGCATATTTTTCCTGTCAATCAGGCTGCAAAACTTAGTGAAAGCCTGCAAGGAAAATTCAAAACACATTGGGGATGGTCATGCTATCAAAATATGGTTCAAATGTACCAGTAATTTTCATATCAATTTGATAATCTGAATTATTCAAGGAACAATCAGATGGCTTGGGTGAGATTTTTAGTCAATCACATCAGTGATTTATTAGACAGGGAAAAGAAAAATAAGTGATTTAATGGACCATCAATTCAAGGGGAACTTGGGGGGTCATAGATTGATTAGACCAGGAACAAAGGGCCACTGGGTAATATATAGCCCTTGGCCTATTGTTGAATCATCAAATACTTTAAAACCTTCCAGTTTTCCGTACAAGTTTTTCACCAATAATTTTAGTCAAGTTCATTGAACATTATTCAAATTCCTGAGAAATTTCAAATTCTATGGTACTGATCTTACATTTCTCCTCAGCTAAAAACCAGAGACTTCACCCTATCAGTACAAGTTTCACAAAAATAAATTTATTCCAGTTCAGTGAACAAGTTTCAAATTCCTGGAAATTTTTTAAACCCTTGAACAAGGAAAAGTTTACTGTACTGGTTTCAGATTTATTTGGCAAAAAATCAGAAATTTAATCAAGCTTTCTGTATATATTTCACACTGCATCTTGTCATGTTAATTGAACAAGTTTTAGATTACTGTTCTTGTTTGAATTTATTGAAATATTATTGGTTGGCTGTAATATTCACATTACTTCATCTAAACAGGTAGGTGTGGGTAGCCTGATCCAGAGGGGCGTAAATAAATGCACGCCAACCCCCGCGCACCCCAAACCAAAATGGTCTGCCCACACGCCAATTCCTGGCTGGAATTGGTGTGTGGGTTTGCATGCTAAAATAAAATGGTGCGTGGGCCCTGCACGCCATAAGAAATTGGTATGCGCAGGGGTTTTGGTGTACACCCTTGGCATGAGTTTATCACCCATTGATCCAGAGTATGGCATGATTTAGTATCACTTAGTCAGATGACTGTGAAACTTTAAGCTGGTATTGTTGAAGACCATTTTTGTATGTTTTACACTTCACAGAACAGAGGGAGTTTCACCTATGTGTAGTAATGACACATGTAGGAACCAAAAAGAGTGGCTAGAGAGGCCACAAGCAGCTAGCTTACTAAGTAGGACACCAAAGAGAACACACCAGGGCTATTACCTGGGATACGGGGGATGAGGCTCACTGCCTTAACTGGAAGTAGGATACATCACATGGCTTAGAAAAGGAATCACTCAACAAATGCAGGAAGAGCATGGCAAATGCAGCAGGGGTACAACCTTAATAGTTCACTGAAGTTTTGCACAGATGGGGGCTGAAGCAGTGGTTCTGCAGCAGAAAACTGGTTAGAACCATGTGGCTTGGTGCACCCAGAGTCATTGTAGAAGTATGTATGCAATGTTAATTGAAAAAATCAGGGGCTAGAGGGATGGGGTTCTATGTGGCAGGAATTGGATGTGGGGGAGTGGAGAGTACAACTTAGGGCTACATCCAGTTTGCAGAGGAGGTACAAAAGGTGGAGGTGGGTGACTGGAGCACTGGAAGGATTCCTTTTTTTTACTCATCCTTCCAAACACCATTCACCAATTCATTGTTTCTTGTTCCAGGTATGCCTCTTTTTCTCTTTCTTTCTCTTCTCTCATGACTGAAATGAATCCATCATCCTTCCAAACAACATTCACCACTTCATTGATGCTTGTTGTAGACTCATTCATCTCAACAAGTAGTGGTATGAAAGGCAGAAGCAGCAGACTGGATAGAGGGGATCATATCAAGCTAATTTGGGGAGACACCAAATAAATAGGGACAAAAAGGTGTTATTTTAGTTTAGAATAGCCCTAAAAACTCCATCTTCATTTGAATAAACATACCTACCATTGAAATGAAAAAATTAAAACCTTTTCTCACAAGTGTAATTGGTGAGAAAACCAGAGGTTATCCAGACCATTGGAAGAAAGGATCAACACTAATTGATAGCTGAGAATTTTTTTATTTCCACAAAACCATCATCATCTTTTCAACTTGGAGACATTATGGAAGACTAGGTTTTTTTTGACCACTTACACAGCAACATGAATAATGATTTACTTGTATGGAATAAATGCTTGAACTGCTTTCATTCAAGACAATTTAACAGGAAGCTGCTGATTACTGGTGCATTTTCAATTGGCTTAAAGGGTCCAAAATAGAAAATGGGTTGAATAGAATCAAGAGAAATCCCTTTGAATTCCATTGCAGCAGTAATGTGGCTTTACTCATCTTCCCATTTTTCTCTTTAAATTCAGATTCTAATCCAGAAGATATTGATGTGTCCTTGTTGGAAAAAAGGCAATAAAAAGCTGAGACAAAAAATAAAATTTGATCAATTCTTCAATCCTGGTGATTATGAAATTCTAATGTGATTTACACAGCATCTGTTCTGTTTGTGTTGAGGTAAAATGGAGAACTTTCTGTTGTTATGATTGTTTCAGAAGTAGCATGTCTTTGGTAGAAAAAATCAGAGGCAGCTTCCATTTGTGAAAAAAAGCCAATTGTTACATGAATATTCAGGAAATCATTTTACAAGGAAAAATGCAAAGAAACACATGACAATTTTTACCGCTTACGGCTTGTTAGTCTTTTGCTTTCAGAGAGGCAGGTTTTTCCCCCATACATACTTCTCTAAGTTCAGCCAAAAGAGGTGAAAACCAATTTTGGAGTCTCACAGTGGCCAAAAGGAATAGCCAAAAATCTTCTTGAGAGTCAAGTCACTTCTTCTGGGTTGCTCCACAGCTGTCACCATGTGGGATCACTAGGTTTGAATTGATTGTGCTGTTGTTGTTTTGATCCTTGGCAAAGATCCCAAGGCCCTCATCTTCATTCATTTGAGGAGATGATGGCAGCCCCGCTGTTCCCCTGAAATCCCCGCGCCAGGGCCCCTGAAGCAAAGGGTATGCACCCCCATGCCCCTTGTGCCTATATACACAGGTCAAACAATTTAGACAAGTTCTTTAACCAGAAGGAAGCTTGTCTATGCACAAAAGTTTGTCCGCTACAGCCAAAAGTTTCAAAGGTCTTGGCAAAAGTCGTAACCGTTTCTGGGGTGGCTGTATAGGTGTTACCGATTAATCTAGCAGATTTTTAAACCACAAAAGATTGCTTGAGCATGGTAAGAAATACTGAGGCTCCCCAAAAAAGAATAAAGCAAAACACACAATTTAAACTATTTACATGGAGGCGCATCAAAGATTACGTGGGATTAGATAATTTTTTAATTATGTAAGGTGTGGAGCGTGATCCCACATGTGAAGAAGTAACAGAGAGAAATAGACCGGCGGTAGATACAATGAGAATATCTAGAAAAAGAAAAGAAAAGGTTCTCTTTATACATGCCAAATGGAGAAATAACTAACTAACCCGAATAAAAGAGAAAATCGAAGAGGAGCAGATGAAGAGGCTTAATAGAATCGGGAAGACTTGACTGAACGTTTGGTAGAGTTTTTCTTTTGAGAGTTGAGGTGATGGACAGTGCGACGATTTTTGGTAGCTGAGGATGGGGCAGGGGTTGGTGTGAGGATTGTGGGGTTAGCAAAGATGGTGTCGATGACGTTCTTAGCGAGTTGGGAGGTGATGTCCTGAGGATGGTCGTGGTGGGGTTGATCATGGTGGGTACCGAGGAGTCCGGAGTGGGAAGAGAGTTTCGGCATCGGCTGTGTTTGCATCATTGCCTGCTGTTGTTGGTGCTGTAGCGGTAACCCGGTTCCTGCCCCATGCAGTTTTGTCGTCGATAAGCCTGAAGGCTTGTTGCTGGTCATGCTGAACTTGTGTTGGCTTGAGCCTGATGATATTATGGATGAGCCTGGGGAACGTGTGTTCGATTGTCGTGAATTGAAGACTTGATAAAAATAAAATAAATAATGTTTCATTTAAAATTTATCTTTTCTTATCGGATCATTTCCACAGTTTGTTGATTTTTCTTGGACAAAGGTGAATACCCACTCGATCTAGCGTCATCCGATTGTGATGGTACTCGGGCCATCTGTAATTCCACGTACGGTCCACTGATGTTCGTTGTGGAAATAGTACCGAGGCTCTTTGCTCTGAAAGTTTTGTACAGGAGATGCCCGTGATTTAAATACTCGAATTATTTGGTAGAATGGAACAATGTGAAGATGGATGACTTACATCTTGAAGGGTGTCATACCACCGAGGTAATCCATTTGGATCTGAAGTTTGAGACTGGCATTAGTCTTGCACTCCCTCAACAAGAACTTGGCCTTTTCGATGCGACTCGAGTTATTATTATTATTATTATTATTATTACTGCTATTGTTATGGTGATAGTGGTGGTGGGAGTGTTCTTCTTCGATGTTCATGATAGGAGTGTACTGGCTGAGATCGATATCGACGGAGCCGTGCCGACTGACGACTCTCCTACCGAGCTCGTTGACGTGTTCCTCCTTGATGATGATTGATAGGATGCTTGGTTGAAGGACGGCCTGTTTGTCGAGATTGATGGAGATTGGACAGTGGAAGGCATGACGGAAGATGACAGAATGATTCTTGATCTCGTGGTAATCGGTTGCTCCACTCGGCTCAGCCTTGATAGGTAGTTCGACTAAATGGGTTGATGATGGACCTGATAAGTTTGATTCTAGTGTGGGATGAAAGTCAGGGTGATTATGTTCGATGGCTTGGCTGGCGTTAGTGGTGGTTGGGTGTGTTGCTGTTGCCGTTGCTTGTTCCTGGGTGGGCTGGCTGAACTTCCACTTGATCTTGAACCTTCCGTTGAGGAGTGGGATGTTAATTAGTTGGTCGATGGTGATGGTACAGTCGAAGTGAACCGATCTACTGAGATGGAGGACTCGATTGAACTTCTCCATTAATTACTTAAATATTTATTTAACTCGTTAAGAAATCTGTCTAAAGAAGAGAACTAGGTTTCTTTTTGTCAGTTGTTGTTCTGATAAGAATATTTGTTTGGAAATGATTAAGGAGAACTTACCAATTACAATTAAATATTTACAATCTATTTATCATCGACGAGAGTTCCTCGACGAAACGTTCATGTTGGTTGACTGAGAGCTCTTTGAGAATTTTTTTTCCAGTCAACAAACGAATTAGTGATCAATCATCCCCCGACCCCGGGGTATCAGAGCAGACCAGGGAGAACCACCGGGTTTATCAGAGAACTCTGGTAAACAACCAACATGATGGCATCACTCCGGAACACCATCAAACCACCCTACAACAGATTCACAAGACTGAAAACAACTGCATTCCATCATACGCTTGCCAAGGCTATCACTTACACACAGAATGGTGATCCGACCCAAGTAAGTCATCCCATGCTTACAAGATAATTAGAGTGATGAGATAGAGAACATTGATGATGAAGAATGTACCAATTCTGTACTTGTAGGTACTCGAATTGAAGAAATTCAAACTCGGTCCTCCGAAGGGAAACGAATTAGGATTAAAATTCAAATTGTCTACTCTAAGTACGCTTCCCCGATCTTCTAGGCGCACCATGTAACTAAATAATTATGTAGGCAAGTAATTGATACTAAAGTAAAGCATACGCTTACAATCTTATATCTGGAAAAATAAACCAACAGACCCAGCTGACTTAAGTTAGGTGGATTTCTAAACGAGGCTAGTAAAGTTTTGAATAATGATGATTTCTTTTGATGAATGCGATCATATACCACAGATACCATCCAAGGCCGATACCCTTGGAAGCCTACGATAAGAAAGGATTTGATAAAAGATGAACAGTTCTATATCTCTGGCAACGAAGGCTTGGCTGAGGTGGTTAGCTTGGGAACCGAAGTAGATCCAAAGCATTGGAAAATTGGCGATTGGGGTCAGTTCCTTATTCCTGTTCTTCTCGATTTTGATTTGATCTCCATCCAGTCTTAACCAACGAACTGCGCTCCCCGATCGACCCCGTTTTTTTCTTTCGGCTCAATAATGCACCAAAGTCGTCATGGTACGTGTTTTGAGTTCACCATCTCAAACAGAGAGGGAGAGAGAGAAAAATAAGCGTAGGGTCGGCATGATTGGGTGAATAACGAGCCCTCGATAACTTCTGTCCTACCCAATCCATACACATCTCGATTGGTTTAGGGAAAACCGCAGCTAGGCACATGGCAATCTCACACTAATCTTGCGCCCCAAGATGTGATAAAGCTGCCCAGATCAGAGCGTCTCACTGAAACTCAAGCGGCAACGATATCTGTCAACATGCCAACGGCCTATCGAATGATCAAAGACTATCTTCCTCAACCGTTCTCGCCAGGTAACCTCGATTCATACTTTATTGTCTCTCTGTCAGACTCGACAGACAGGGTTGACCTCCTCTTCCAACCAAACAGATACATGGATCATTCAGAATGGGGCCAACTCGAGTGTGGGTCAATACGTGCTTGGGCTCTGTAAAGCTTGGGATTTAGGATGCATTGGCCTGATCAGAGACAGGTGCACCCTAAACCTTTGGTACTGACGCGTGTGTTTCTGGTGATAAACAACAAACTAAAGACCTGGTTGGATCTCCCGCAGACCGAACGTTGAAGACCTCAAGCGGTATCTAACTCATCTCGGATCGAAAAACAAGACCACGATTCTGACCTATGAAGAGCTGACTGAGCGGGCAAAACCAAGTCAAACGATCTCCTTAGGTCTCAACTGTGTCAGCGGCAATGCAGAGACGGTTGGGATGATGAAATGGATGACGAATGGGAGCCGACTAAGTGAGTGAAGATCTCCGGAACCATCGGTCAGATCTTTAATATCACATCCGCAGTGGAGAGCGACTTAGATGTGAGGGATATTTCCTGGAATATGGACAGTCACCTATGGAGGGATGTCGATGAAGCCGTTGGTCGTACCCACCTCGATGTTAATCTTTCGGGATCTCAAGTTGGAAGGCTTCATGCTCACCAATTGGCGGATGAAGGCCTCTAAGACCGAGTACAGAGAGATGCTCGAAGACCTTGTCAGCTTGATCGACCGCGGCCATTTGGTCGAACATGAACATGCCACCATCGTCGATCTCGACTCCGATCGGGCCGAGCAAACCGTCCGTGAAACTGCTAAGGAAAGTATGAGCGGCCGGTCCGGGAAAAAGTTTCTCTTTCGGTTCATCTGAGCTGCCTTACTAGCCATCTTATAATGCGCCAGGTTCTAGTTCAGTCATACAAGAAGCCTAATTGCACAGCAGCTAATCCTACAAATGATTGAAAAGACGTTGTTTGCTCAATCTTATCATTTTTCTGCATATACTTCTTTTGATTATACGGTCTGTAATTGCAGTGTGAAATCAAAACTAAAACCTTTCTTCACCCAACAAAAATAGGCCTACACCAAAGCGGAAAGAGAGTGGGGAACAAGATAGAAAAACAGAAATCCACAGGAGGGAGAAAAAACGCTTTTGTACGTCCGGTTTATATTGGGTAATATTATCTTAGCTCTGATCGAGAAAGAAATAGTAGAAGCAGGAGGAAGAAATCAGATCAGTAAATGATTGCATGGGAAAGATAATAGTTGACATGGGACAAACTCTTGCTCTCGAAGAAGCCTCTAAGATGGCGAAGTTGCCAAACACACATGTAGAAGAGGACGAGGATCTGAACGAGACTCCACCAGACGGCACGCTGATTAGTTTTTTCAGAGAGATCACGGAACTGAATTTCGCGCTCGCGTTGAAACTGTTGTTCTCGACGGATATCCTGGAGACGATTGTTGAGTTCTTTGACTCGTCCAGCGAGGTCCTGGACGTGCTCCTTCTCGTAGTCTTGGTCCAGTCGACTGTCTCCAACGGTTATATCTAGATGCATCTTGACTTGTGGAGTCGAGAACCATCCTCCCGTGTAGTTCGTCCGTAAACAGATCATGTGCTCTCCCGCTCCATGTGACGTGAATGTGAACTTGCCCTCAGGAATTCCTCGGGTATTGACTATCTTTTCTTGAGTTTCTACTTCCTTTGTTTGTTGGTTTTTTCCGGAGGGGAAGGTCAGATAAAATTAGGATATCCAGAGATGATAAAAGTTAGTATGGGGTCTTCTGTGAATTGTCCAATGAGATGTGGTATGAAAAGACTGAACTGTGACAGTGATCTGTACGCCCAGTTGAGGGTTGATATGATAGACATGCTTTGTGTTATCGTACTCCTCGCCTTTATATCTACCTATTTCAGAGGTGTGTGTATGTATATCAGCGTGAGGTGGCCATTTGGTCGAGAGGGGAAAACTGGAGCATACCATTGACGATTGTGTCCATAGGTAGGTCTTCGATGAAGCATCTCTGAGAACCCGCATCCAGGTAAAAGTAGAGCGAATTAATCAAGCCATTGGAGATCAGAATCAGATAGATAGGCACTACGATCAGTTTCGTTGTCCGTGTCCAAAGCATTATGCTGGCCTCTCTGTCTTGTATTTTCCTGCTTCTGTTCCTTATTCTTGTTGCTGTTGTTGGATTTTGTCTTCTTGGGAGCGTGGATCTAATCAAACCTTCGCAGATCGATTCGCCTGATGTGGATTAGTAGTTGCTTGTTGTAATTGGGTAATGAGCTGGTGAGGTTGAGATTCTAGTAGACACGGCCACCACTCAACCGACGTGGATATGTGCTTCCGGCCGGGAGACGTCCTATCGTCCACTGGTCCTTGTCAAGACGACACCGAAACCCTATCCACCTTAATCTCCACCGCGTGGAGCTACCAAAGTAGTCTTAGCAGGAGAGGATATATCAGAACCAAATCCTACTGCAACTTGTTCTGTGCTGATACAAATTGAACAGTGGGACTAACTATCTATGTATATATCTCCGGCTACTGTACATATTAGCCAAGGAGCACCCCTACAAAGCTATGTAACAGCAACTGTGCCTTCTCTGTAAAAAAAAATGCTTATAAGTAAGTCCTGAATAGTCGTGAATTGATTCACCTGAATGTGTGGCCAACTAGTCATTATGCTTTTATCTCAGCAAAAGAAAAAAAAAACTTCGGTGGTTTGAACCATTGGATAAAACTTTTACCATAAAAAACTAACATTCTTTGAAACACTATGTGTTATGCACTGAAGCTGGGATGTTGGTGATGAAAGAATGAGAGAGTATGCATATATTACTCAATTCAGAAATTGTTTGAAACAGAAAGAAAAGAAAAGAAAAGAAATAGAATAGAATAGAATAGAAAACAATTTGATTGATATAAATCACTCACGGTAACTGGGATGTTGGTGATGAAAGAATAAAAGTGTGAGGAAAGAAGAAGATTCACCAAGATCCCAGTGGGGATTCTTGTAGAGGATGTAGAGAAACATGATATAAGCATCTAGAGTATTACATGCCAATAGTGAATAATGTATGTGTAATAATAGCTGCCCCCCCCCCAAAAAAACGGCTACCATAATAAAGAAAAAGAAAAAGAAAAAGAAAACGAAAACGAAAAAGAAAAAGAAAAAGAAAAAGAAAAAGAAAAAGAAAAAGAAAAAGAAAAAGAAAAAGAAAAAGAAAAAGAAAAAGAAAAGAAAAAGAAAAAGAAAAAGAAAAAGAAAAAGAAAAAGAAAAAGAAAAAGAAAAAGAAAAAGAAAAAGAAAAAGAAAAAGAAAAAGAAAAAGAAAAAGAAAAAGAAAAAGAAAAAGAAAAAGAAAAGAAAAAGAAAAAGAAAAAGAAAAAGAAAAAGAAAAAGAAAAAGAAAAAGAAAAAGAAAAAGAAAAAGAAAAAAGAAAAAGAAAAAGAAAAAAAAAGAAAAAGAAAAAGAAAAAGAAAAAGAAAAAGAAAAAGAAAAAGAAAAAGAAAAAGAAAAAGAAAAAGAAAAAGAAAAAGAAAAGAAAAAGAAAAAGAAAAAGGAAAAGAAAAAGAAAATAATAAATAAAAAAACAATAAAAAAGTCAATTGAGAAAGACAAAAAGATCCACCAGGGCTGCAAGATGGATAGTTGAAAATTTGGAGAAGAATAGTCCTGGAGCAAAATAAAAGATAAAAAATGTCTTTATCTTAATTCAAAAGTCCAGATTTAATCAAAGTGCATGAAGTTAGGCAGAAAATTTGAAGGAATGTATGCGTCTTGCAGCTAGCACATTTTAATCCCCCTGGTAATTGCCATAATGGATGTTCACTACCCAGGAGCAGACATTTTGAGGCTGGCTACACCACAGATGCACCTCAATGATAGGTGATTTGTCTTCAAGACAAATACCTGAGAAAAGCCGCCTTCAAGAAAAAAATTGGTCTTGAGTGCAGCTTCCAGGCCATTTTAAGGTTTGGCCTGGGAAATCTCCAATATGTGGGGTCTTCTGATTTCCTTTGGGTCTCAAGTTGTTTTCCAGAGAAAGAAGGGACTTCTTCCAAATCAGACTTGTCTGAAAAGCTTGCTTTAGAACCACAAGCAAGCAGATCAGCCTGCAAACCACTTCAGTAGTTTTCAGGCTGATCTATAGACTCCAGGAGTCCAATAAGATTTTCCTACAGTATTTTTCATCAAAAAATAAAGTCTCCAAAATGACATGCATACACAATTCCCCCAACCAAGCAGAAAAAACGGCAGCCCACTGTTGCATGCAGCTGCAGCAACACTCTGTTTCAGCAACAGACCAACAACAGCAACAAGTGGTCATTGAATGTTGCAACAGGTACTCAACTGCATGCAACAGCTGAGCTGGAACAACCTTGATGGTTTCCAAACAATTCTTGAATGATCAAAATAATTTTGACTTGCTTGGAATAGTATACATATATAAGGATTCAAATTAATGCACATGAAGGCCCCAATCCATGCAATGAAAAGACTGTATCTCTATAAATTGAGAACCTTCTTTGACACACAGACAAAAGCAATCCCAATCATTTTTCTACATATTTACATAGCATACTACCACAATGTCTTATCTGTTTTCTGAAACTTGAAATTCTTATAATACAAGCTTCTCAGAACCCCTGAGCTCCATCTGGCCAAAATATCAATGCACAAGATGCTACCACCCAAGTCCCTAATCAAAGTTTAGATGTTGGCCAAGCTTTGTTGAGTTTTGGGCCGTGAAACGCAGATGACAGTTGAATTTCCATAATATTATTCACTTCTTCTACCTACTTAAATTATGTATTTTTTTTTCACAATTTTTGTCAACTTTTTTTTTGAATTGGAATTATTGTTGTTTTCACCCCACTTTTAGGATTGAAAAATCAGAATATAAGAATAAAATTTTCTTTTTTTTTAAAGAAATAAAAAAATATTTCCTCATCATTTTTTAATGACAGTCTTGAAAGATTCATTCTCATGTTTTTTTAAAGAAATAAAGAAAAAAATGAAACTTTTACTCAGATGTGTTTTTATGATCCCATTCATACTTCCAGTCTTGAATAATAAATAAATACAGACAAATGGTATTTTTATTCATGTGTTTCTCGTATGATATTCACTTTCTTCACATGTTTTTCTATGATCCCATTTATTTTATTCAATTTTTTTATGATCCCATTCACCATA
This sequence comes from Puccinia hordei, assembly GCA_007896445.1. NCBI lineage: Eukaryota > Fungi > Basidiomycota > Pucciniomycetes > Pucciniales > Pucciniaceae > Puccinia > Puccinia hordei. The sequence goes on from RDRW01000296.1 coordinate 311,731, forward strand.
CCTGAAGTCTTGAAAAAGAAATAAAGCCAAATGATTTGTGTATTCATGTTTTTTTTTAGGATATTCACTTGTTTCATGTTTTTTTAGAAATGAAAATTCAAAGAAGAACAAAATATAGCATGGAGATTCAACTTCTTGTCTTGCTTTTGTTTTCCACTGAATCTTGATAAGGTCCTTCTGAAACTTATTATGAGCTTCAGATTCTTTCATTGAGTGATATTTTTCAATAAATTGTGAGATAGATATTTGCCCATGGTGTACAACTTCAGCTGGAGTGATGACAGCCAAAAGGTTTGATCATAAGAGTAATACAGATAGGAGTATCTCTCATCCTCCACAATCATGCTCTGGAGGATTATACAGGTCTTCACAATATTTCTGAGGTTATGGTGTTTCCATCCTTGGGCTGGAAAAGATACCAGAGAAAAACAAGCTAGAAGAACACCAAATTCTTGCTCTACATCCTTACAACAAGCCTCTTGTAATTTGATCAAGACCTTGAGGCTCAGAAAGATTCTTCACAAATACTTCCCAATCTGGGTAGATTCCACCAGCAAGGTAGTTGTAAAAATGATGTCATTTCACATATATGACATGTCACAACTTCTGTTCCTTCAGTATTAATTCTGCACTCTATATTCATCTCTCTACAATCTTTTCCTTCCTTCACTCAATCATTTGAATCATACTCTTCTCACTTCTCTCTTCTCAACACACTATTCTAAATCAACTCATCCCAAATATATCAAATCAATGCTACTCAATCACACTCACAACTCAATCTTATCATTATCTTCTTCTCTTTATTAGTTTCATATTCTTTCTCTTCTTCTCTTTTATCACTCTATAAATCAACAATGTTTAACTGTCAACTCTGCCTGGTGAGATTTATCCTACTCAGCTGCTTATTACTCCTTATAGCTAACTCTTCCATTCAGTCCTCGGTCCTTGTTCTTCTCAACTCACTTGTCCCAATTAGCCCTAATAACTTCATAATCTATTGTGTAATCCTGTTGGTATTTTCATAATCTCCTTTCTATTTTTTCTTCTTATTTTTGTTACATTATCTAGCTTTTTTCTTCAGTGTGCTGGCTCTAAGATAATACAGTCATTCAATCAAAAATCTTTTAGTAATATCCATTTTCCTAGTTATGCCCATTAATTGTGAAGTGGCATTTGGGGTTACTCCATTGAAGAGATCCTTAGATAAATTGGATTGATCTAGTACATTAAAGTAATTATGGCGTCCTGGAAGCCCAAAATTTTCATGCCAGAACCACAGATCTTGGCTTGCAACTTCCTCAACAATGACTGTTGAGGCCTAGAAGATACACACAATCAGACTCAATAAACAATATGATGAGAAAATATCCCAAACAAACATTTCATTTCCCTTGAAATTGCCCTGCCCAATCTGAAGGCCAGTTTTTCCATTCCAAATGCATGCAATCTACTGCACCAAGCATTCCAGAGAGCCCTTGCTTTGCACCAATCTTGAGAAGTCTCCCCAAGTCTTCCCTTGTTGGTTGACAGAGATATTCAGACTCATATAATGCCACAATTTTGTTGCCAAATCTGTCCATGCTTTTGTGTGAGGTTGTTTCTGATATTTAGATATATTCATTGTTAGAGTCACCAGCTGCCCCATAGGCAATCATCTGTAACACAGCTATGATTTTCACAAGTGGATGTAGACCCATTTTTCCCAAGGCGTTGTGGGAGAACTTATATACCAGAGGTGCAGCACTGAAGCTGAGCCCGCAGCCGCGGGCTCAGCGGCAGACTGAGGCTGAGGTAAGGGGGGTACTTTCCAAATTTCATCGGACATTCCGCGGGGAAAAGCACGGGGCGCAGCATGTGACGTTCTATAGTTGGCGCAGACGATTGGTCGGGCGGACAAAGGCTGCTTCAGTATGCGCGACATAGGGGACCTGGCGGAACCACGGGGTTCGGGGCCCCAGGCCCGCAAGCGGAGTGGAGTCGTGCGCAGGGGAGCGACAGACGGCTGCGGGGGTCAACAGGGTATAGCAGTCAGGGACAGGCTGCGGTGCAATGCGGGATTGAGGAGACAGGCAAGTAGGGCTCCAGGGACAGTACCAGGGATTGCAGGACATGATCGGGGGGACTGTTGTATAAATAGAGTGTTTTACCAGGGTTGCGGGATCTTATCTTATCTGATCTTATCATCAAAGTAGATAGCTATCAACTACAGCGCATAAAAGAAAATCTCATTGTTTTAGATCTCTCTCAGCGACTTTTAGCGTGTGCAGACAAGCGGAACTGTGAAGGGCAACATCAGGAAGACAAACACAAGAGGAACGGTCCCCTTGCTAAGTATAAGGTGTTGCAGGGAATCCAGTAGATTATGCGCTAACAGTTGTTCATCCCGCAGAGGAAATCAAAGAACCACCGGAACCAACCAGGAAGCAGGGCAACCTAGCATTTTTCATGAAATAATTGTCATTTTCCTCAACAGCATTGGCAATCTTGAAGAAAATTATTCTTGAAATTCTGAACAAACACCTAAATAGAAAATCATTGTACAATGGTGTATCTGACAAGTAATGATGATGGAGTCATTGGTAGCTGGCTTCAACTTCCCAAGTAATATTTGGCTGTTTCCCAGGCTTGGATCCACCGTGAGGAACCAGAATCTCTTCCATGTTTTTGTCTTCATCAAATTGTGATAATGCTGCTTCAAGTAAGAGAATTTTCCAGTAGCTGAGCTGGCAGCACACTGATGATTCCTGGTCATAATCTGAGCTACAAAGCTTTCAGAGAGGCTGGTTTTGATAATTCCATTATGGTCCATTTTTCAATGGACAATAAGTATGTTAGGGTTGGTTGCCTGTAGACTAAGTAGATGTTTCAGATGCAATATTCCAAATTAGACGGATATAACATTTGGATTTCTCAAGAGAAGATAAACACACAAGCAAGGCAAGTTGTTTTATACCCTTCTAGAATGATTGTAGAATGAAAGAGGCCAGGCTGAGGTGCAATGTGGGATCAAGGAGATAGATAAGTTAGGTATCCCATTGGGGGTAGCAGGGGTTGCGGGATACAACTGGGTGGAAAGGAAATATTGTTGTATTACTAGACCTGAGGGGATGATCTTATCTTGTGATTAGAGTAGACCTGCTAGCATCATCAGCAGAATAATTCTCTTTATAAAACATCTCATCCTTCTCAGTGTGCACAGAAAAGCGGAAGGGAATTAAGACAACAGGGAAAACTGTGGAAGAAATCACCAGGAAGGCAAAAGCAAAGGGAATGGTCTACTTGCTAAGTGAAGGTGTTGTAGGGAATCCAGTTAGTCATCTACTAAAATTGAGTTATCCTGCAGAGGAAACCAAAGATCACCACAACCAACTAGCAAAAAGTACACTTGGGGTCTTTCATCAAGGACTCAAGGCAGAATGCACCAGATCTGTCACGGGTTTGTCTTTATTTCCACACCAGTGGGCCTCATTCACTACCCATTGTTTATTTACGTTGTGGAAATAAAGGCAACCTCGGTGACAGAAATGGTAGGTTGCCCTTCTTCCTGGTTGGTTCCGGTGGTTCTTTGATTTCCTCTGCGGGATAACCACTGTCAGCGGATAGTCAACTGGTTTCCCTGCAACACCTTATACTCAGCAAGGGGACCGTTCCTCTTGCATTTGTCGTCCTGATGATGCCCTACGCAGTTCCGCTTGTCCGCACACGCTGAATAATTGCTGAGAGAACTCTAAACAATGAGGTTTTCTTATATACGCTGTAGTTGATAGCTATCTACTAAGATGATAAGATAAGATAAGATCCCCGCAGCCCTGGTACAACCCTCTATTTATACAACAGTCCCCCCAATTATGTCCCGCATTCCCCGGTACTGTCCCTGGAGCCCTACTTGCCTGTCTCCTCGATCCCGCATCACACCGCAGCCTGTCCCCGACTACTATACCCCGTTGACCCCCGCAGCCGTCTGTCGCTCCCCTGCACACGACTCTGCTTCTTCTGCCCCCGCTCCGCTTGCGGCCTGGCGCCCCGAACCCTGTGGTTCCGCCCGGTCCATTACGTCGCGCATACTGAAGCAGCCTTCGTCCCCTCGACCGATCGCCCGCGCCAACTATAGAATGTCACATGCTGCGCCCCGTGCTTTTCCCCGCGGAATGTCCGATGACATTTGGTAGGTACCCCCTTACCTCAGCCTCAGTCTGCCGCTGAGCCCGCGGCTGCGGGCACAGCTTCAGTGCTGCACCTCTGGTATATAAGTTCTCCCACATCCCCCTCGCTTTTGAATCCTGTCCTCAGCAATTCCCACACTACCCGCCACCTTCCCATACCTTCGATCATACACTCCCCATACCCACCTCCCTATCCCATACCCACCATGCCCCATCCCCGACCCCCCTGTGATTGTTGCGCCGCACGGTCCAGCCACGCTTCCCTCTCTTCTCCCTGCTCCCAACCCGCGCCTGGAGCTGCCTGCACGGCCTGCGCTTGGTCCCATCGCCAATGCTCCCTGTCCCGCAGAAACGGTCCTCGTCCCCAGCCTCGTTCTCGTTCCGGAACTCAATCCCGTCAGAAACGGCGCCGCTGCAAAGATTCTTCCGAGACCCCGGACCACTTTTCCATCCCTTCTTCCACCCCTTCCCCTCCTTGACGCCGCCATCACTCCGATCAAGTGAGAACTCCCGTCGGAACTGATTGAATGACTCCAAAACCTGAACGGAGGAACTTCCCCGATGGACCGACCTGGGCCGCCGCCCTCCGAGCCTGGGTGACTTGCCACCGCGTCAACGTTGGCGCCGGAATGGACCCAAACGCTCCTTGCCGCTCTCCGGTCCCTCCGCCGCACCCATCCCCGGTTCCCTTCCCGCGCCGCCGAGCCCAGACTCCCTTCCATGCTCCCCCTCCTCCATCATCCACCCCACCTCCACCACCCCCCCGAACCACCCTCTTCATCCCCCCCACCCCAGTCCGTCCCCCAACCCCTTCCCCTACCCGACCAACTCCACCACCACCCCCCCCTCCTTCCACTCCCTTACCTCCTCGCCCTTCACCTACCCCCTCCCCTCCATCTATGACCTCCCGCCTACCACCCCGTCCTGCTTCCCCTCCCCCTCTCCGCACTCCTTCTCCAGCTCCCGTTCCTTCTTCTTCCCGACCTCTTGGCGCTGCTCCCGCACCCGGATTCCTCGAGTCGCCATACCGGGGCGCAATCCCCGACAACGAATACAAGTCCGGTGTCCCTGAAGCGGACCTCCTCCTGTTCCTGGAAGGTCAGACCTCGCTGGTTGAAGGATTTTTGAAGAAAGCGGTGACGATCCCCGCCAAAACCCGCCGAGAAATGCTCCGAGAATTCCACCGGTCTTCCGCTGCGCTGCGCGCCCGCCTCCAACCCGCTGTGTTCTTGGACTGAGCGCTTCGGACTTCCCTTTCACTTACTCTATACGTTGTATCCTTTTCCCCTCTTGTATTCCCCTATGCTGAAATACTATGCGCCATATGCTTGCCCCCGCTAACCTGAGACAAACGCCTGTGCCAAAGTGAGGTACTTGAGAGAAACAAAACAAAAATAAGTTACGAGTGCCCGGACCGCCCCGGATTGAGAACCACTTAGTCCCCGCACTTCCATTTTTTTTTATTTTTTTTTTTCACCCGCAAATTGAGAAACTAAATCCTGAAACTGAGATTGAAACTTTGAGAAAAACTTGAAGAAACTGATAACTTGATGAAACTGATGACTTGAGGAAAATACCACGCCTCAATCCTGAGAGAAAGAGACACCACACCACAACCTAAAGATGAGAGAAAGAAACCGCACCCGCAATCTATGAAATCCTGAAATGAAAACCCAACCCGCCCGCCGAGGTACCTGGACCGCCCCAGATGGAATTTCCGCACAATTCCCCGTACCCCTCGCCATCCTGAATATATAACAAAGAAAGCCAGTAAACCCATTCACAAAACACAAATACATCCCGCTTTAGGGTGACTGAAATCCTGGGGTGGCTAGTTTACCCGGCTGTGGACCAGCTAGCGCACCCCCTCACCAATTAAGGCTTGGCCTATGGCCCCCATCCTCCCCCCGCTTTTGGCCGCTGTCCTCAGCGGTTTGTTCCTCGCACTTCGCCGCAAGGAACGCTCACCGGCCACCTCTTCATTGGCGCCGGGAGAATCCGATCGACCCGCCTCATCGGCGGGCGGCTCCAAATCCAAGTCTTCATTGTTTTTGTCCTCAGATCCTGAAACGAGGGTTTCGTCAAACGACGTCGATCCCCGAGCATAGAACCGCTTCACGTGGGATGCCGCAGCCTTCCGCTTCAACGGGGTTCCGTCCAATTCTTCCAACTGATAACTTCCCCCCGGAAATTTGCTGACCACGCAATAAGGTCCGTTCCACCGGTTGGCAAACAACTTTCCCCACTGGGTTTCCAAGCTCCGATTGTACAGAAGGACAAGATCGCCCTTCCGTAAAGGGTCCCGCAACCGGTGAGCGCAACGCTCGTCCCAATAGCGGACCGACTTCGCCCGAGATTCCCGCAATCGCTTCGCCGCCTTCTCAACAACTTCCTCTCGTCGAAGAAGTTGTTCCGCCCGCGCTTCCAACAGTTCTTCCGAAGTTTTCACCTTCCACCAGTCGATAGCGAGACAAGTGAGCATCTCCATATCGACCGGCAACACAGGCTGTCGCCCATACAGGAGTTCGTACGCTGAATAACCGGTGCCCCGCTTGGTTGAGATCCGATCTGCGAAAAGGACTGCCGGAAGGAATTGATGCCACTTCCGGCCGTCTTCCCCGCACATCTTGACCAGTGTGTTCTTGATTGGCTGATGTCCCCGCTCAATCATCCCGGCACCTTCCGGATAATACTCCGTGACCCTACCGAACTTCGCCCCACATGACTGAACCAGCTTCATCAGACTTCCTCGGAATTCCGCACCCCCATCCACCGTGACCAGCCGCACACATCCGAACCGCGAGAACCAGAACTCCTCCAGGAATTGGCCAACCTTGTCCGCCAACAACTTGACCAAAGTGATGGCCTCGACCCACCCCGACAGATCATCCCTTGCAACGAGTAAGTAGGCGTACTTACCCGCCTTGATGTGGACAACATCCAAGGAAATCCGACTGAACAACAAATCTTCCCCTGTCGGGATTCCCACCTCCTTGGGGAGCGCCAAGCTCCGACGCTGACACGCCTCACAGCTCCGGACCCAGTCACGGACCGACTTCACCATACCAGGCCACTAGAAACGCTGCCGAACGCGGGCACGCGTCTCCACCTCGCCCTGATGCCCCAACTCCTCATGGAGGCTCCGAAGGATGACTTCCTGGCTCGCTCGACAAGTCGCCACCACCAGCGGTATGGGAGACCGCCGACGCCAAAGTTGACCTTCCCGCACGAAGAAGTTGACGCTATTCCGACAAACCCACGCTTTCAGTTTGGTTGAAGTATCATCAGGGAAATTGAGGGTACTCAGGTAGGTATCCATCAACTCGTACTTCCCGCTCTGGCAAAGGGGAAGTTCGATGCCGACTGTCGTCGCGCCCGCTTTCATCAGCCGTTCTTCCACGTCCAACGCCTCTGCTGAGCGGAACCGCTCCGCTCCCTCCTCTTCCGCCACTCTTGACAATGCATCAGGCATTGTGAACGCCTTCCCCGGAACATGGACCACTTTGAAAGAAAACAATTGAAGGTAAGCCACCCATCGAGTCATTGGAGCATTAGGGAGAGTAGGAGAGTTGATCATCCTTGCCAGCGCTTCCGCATCAACTAGGAGTTCAAAGAACACCCCCCACAACACGTGTTGCAGCTTCCGCACCACCTTGGTGACCCCGCACAGCTCAAGCTTTGGCTGGGAGTATTGCGACTTGGTTTCCGTGAAAGTGATCGACTCGTAAAGAACCGGCCGATCTTTCCCGTCCTCCTCTTGCGTCAGCACGCCTCCCGCACCGAATTCACTGGAGTCAACCGCCAACCGAATTCCCTCCTTCCCGTAATTGAGATCCTTGAGCGTGATCTCCCTACCGACGATCTCCTTCAGCCGGGTGAACGCGCGATCGCATTCCTCGGTCCACTTCCACTCAGTCCCCTTGCGAGTGAGCCACCTCATCGGGCTTGCAATCTCCGCAAACTGCTCGATAAACATCCGCACATAACTACACAACCCTAAAAACTGAAGGATGTGAGTTACGGTTTTCGGAACTGGCCACTCCAAGACTTTGTTCAACTTAGCCCGAGTGATGCTCCTTCCGCAAACTGAGACTTCATGACCAAGGACCTCCAAAGCCGGAACGCAGACCGCAAACTTCTTCCCTGAAACCGTAAGGCCCACGGTTTTGATCCGGAACAAGATCCGCTCCAAGGTGACCGCATACTCCCAAATGAAACGCCTGATGCCCGGGTTGTCCACCAAGACCGTTCCGCCGTAAGCAGACTTCGGTCCCTTGATCCCCGCGTCATCAATGAAGATCTGGACAAGATGAGGCAAGTCGTCCTGGAGGATCCATGCCATCTGCGCTTGGTACACCGCTACCAAGTTGGTGGCTCCCTGCGGAAGACGAGTCAGCTGCATACGCCCCAACCGAGTCTCGAAAGCCGTGAGTGGCCGCAACTCGGGGTGCAATTCCCGCTGATTGTACCCGCCCATGACATCAACCAACCCATAGCAAACCCGCCCTGCCATGGACTCCACGAACTCATCGACGCGCGGAGGAAGCCCTGCATCCAGAATGGTAACAAAATTCAGTCTCTGAAGATCATGAACAATCCTCAAACTCGTCCCATCCTGTTTCAGCACTGGAAAAATTGGGCTGGAGTAGCTTGAGCAAGACTGCTCATACAACCCCGTCCGCACCCGCTCCTGTACCAGCTCCGTGAAGGTATCGCGAATGGTCGCCGGAACCGGAATTGGCTTGATCTGCCACGGTTCATGGGGTATCACCGGAATCCGATAAGGCTCCCCTATTCCCCTGTCCAACAGCCCGCGCTCTTCAGGGGAAAACACCAAAGCCTTCGCCCGCAAAGTGACGACCTGGGCTAAGAGCTTCCACTCCTCCTGGCTCACCCACCCCGGAGGTCCGAAGTTGAGACTCGCCATCCGTTCATCCGTGATACGCTCTGTCGGCACGAATTCCGGAGGCCGCACCCAAAGTGGGGTAAGATAGGGGTCTCTCCCCCACTGGATGGGCTTCAACGGTGAGTTCAAGCTTTGCGGCATTGGCTCGTTCCGCGGCCTAACCTTCCGCGCCACCGGCTTATACTTTGCCCCGTCCGATTCCACCCTCCGTAGAACGACGCCTTCTTCCGCTGAGATCCTGCGGACTGGGAAACCAAAGACTCTTGATTCGCTCACGAACCGTGGCACAAGGTAGGGTTTCTTGAAACGTAGTAGATACCCTTGGCGGTGCACAATTGGGAGGACTTACTTCTGCACTATTTGCCCCCGCCCCAAAAGAACCTTCCGCCCTTCCCTTCTCCGAACCCTCCCCATCCTCCTCCCAAACCTCTGTCGCCTGATGCGGACCGAACTCCCAAGATTCCCACCTATGATCGGGCGGAAAAGGATCGCTCACGTATGTGGCACTCGGTAGGGTTTTTTGAAAGGTAGTAGAAACCCTTGATGGTGCACAATTGGGAGGACTTACTTCTACACCTTTTGCCTCCGCTCCATCGTGTTCCTCCTCCATCCCCTCACTCCACACCTCCACTTCATCTTGCGGACCGACTTCCCGATAACTCCGCCTATGGCCTGACAAAACGGAATTGCTCACGTACGTGGCACTCGGTAGGGTTTTTCGAAAGGTAGTAGAAACCCTTGGCGGTGCACAATTGGGAGGACTTACTTCTAGACTGGTTGCCCCCGCTCCATCGCTTTCCTCCTCCATTCCCTCTCTCCAAACCTCCGGTTCCGAGTGCGGACCGACTTCCCAGGATTTCCGCCTATGACCAGACGAAAGGAATTCGCTCACGTACGTGGCACTTGGTAGGGTTTTACGAATGGTAGTAGATACCCTCGGAGGTGCACAATTGGGAGGACTTACTTTTGGGTCTTTTGCCTCCGCCCCATCATCCCCTATTCCTTCCCACTCTTTAGGAGTCGACCGTCCGCGCAATGCTAGAGCTGACATCGTGCGGATTGACCGGCCGACACCTAAAAACCCCGTGCCAAGGGGGAAGCCTCCTGCTTCTCCCTCCCTCGGCACTCCTCCTCCCCCACTTTCGGCCCCAGCCGGGTCTCCCATTGTCCGCTCGATGGCCGACAGATTGTCGTCGCGAACCGTTGCCCTCGGGAGTCCGCTACCAAAAGAACCTCCTCCTTGCGGACCAAATTGAACCAAAGGCCGGCTTGGAAGGCGAACAAAAACGGCCGTCCAAGGATGACTTTGGCGGACCTCACCACCAAGAATGAGACCCTCCGCCTGGTCTTCGCCACCTCCACCCACTCACTCTCCACCACACCCGCCACCTCGCACTCATGGCCGCCAATTCCTCGCAAGCCGATGTTGGCTTGTTGGGTAACGAGATCCGAGTCTTGCGCCACCTCCGCCGGCAAAAGGTTGACCATTGACCCGCTGTTGATCATCGCCCATACTTGCTGGTCCCCGATGGTCATCTGAACATAACCAAGGGGGCAGGAGATGGAGTCCGACGGGAACTCCTCCGGATGGTGTCGGCACGAATGTTCGGCCTCCGCTGAACTCACGTCGAAGGCCACCCAATTACCTTCCTCCTTGAGGCCCGCACTCTCCTTAAGAGACGCTATGAGCTCTTCCGCCATTAGAGGGGAAACCAACGCCAATTCTTTGATGGAAAGAGTCAGCGGGCCATCCCCGTTCAGAGCGCGCTTGGCCAACTCCGCCGCCTTCTTTTTCCCGGTGGGCACTGCCACTCCTCCAGGCTGCAAAACTCCCTTCGCCTTGCCCTTCTTTGGAGGATCCACATCCATGCGGTCGTACCCGCCGTAGCGGGCCGTCACCTCATTGGATTGGATGGCCCACACCTCTGATTGGACAGCCGGGGGAGTCCATCCAGACGTCCCGACAACTATACCCATCGAGGATTTGACCTCCGCCTTCGGGCCTTCCGCCGTCTCCCCCTGCCCTGCCACCGCTGCACAAACCACGTTGCGCGGCACGGCCGCCTCGATCAGGTTCACGCGATCTAGGGAGGAAATAATCACCGTTATAGATCCTCACCCGCCTACCATTTAAGTCGTCCGTCAACTCTTGACATCAAGACTTATAATGGGTATTCGACCCGCAATAAGTGCAATGAAGCCCCGGAGGCCCCGCGCGCGGAGGACCGCTCCGCTGACCGTCGGCCGGTGCCGACGCTTGGGGCTGCGACTCCCGTTGAACCGTCTTCTGCATGAACAAACAAAGCTCCTTCAAGGTGTCAGCCAACTCCGCCACTTCAGCGGGCGCCACCGGCGCCGTGTTCCGGGAAGAGATCACCGGCCCGATTCCGCTTGAGATCGCCACTCCCGAATTCTCGGCCACCAACTCCATCATGTCAAACTCCGCCCGGACCGCTCCCCTAAGCGACGCCAAGTTGGGAAACAAGGTTCCACCATCCCTCAACCGCCAAATGAGGTTCTGATCGTACAGCCTCTGCTGCACCCGCTCCTGAACCGGCGTGGCGAGCCCCTTGAGGAAGCTCCGCTTGACCGACGCCGGTTCCCCAATGATCACCTCATTGCGGTTAAGGTACTTCACGATGCAATCAAAGGAAGTGACGTACTCATCGAACGCCCTTTGATCGTTGACCCCACCCAATGCCGCCTTGCTCGACGCGAGATTCTCCAAATCCGCCTCCCGATACCGTTGCTGACGCGGACCCCACTTCTCCAACATCTCCTCCCTCAGACGCTCCCAGTTCTTCGCCTCGTACCCCTCCATTTCCTCCACATCGCGCAAGTCTTCTTCGGACTGAATGAAGTTGACGATTTGTCAAACCTTGTCGCCATCCGACGCCCCTTCGGTTTCTGCCGCCAATTCGAAACGACTCAAAAATCGATCAACCGCATCGATACTGAATCAGACTGCGGGAAAATCCCGCGGCCGAATCTTGACGCCCGTCAGTGGGTCCGACGCCAACCCTCGCCTCCTCACCCCTACCGGCGCTTCACCAGCCGCCTGCTTCCCCTTCCGATTCTCCTCCGTTCCGTCGTCCATGTTGACCTCCGACGTGATGCCGTAGGTACCCAGACCTCCCCCCTTCGGAGGGGGAGGGAGGGTGAACTTGGAGGAGGACGCTCCGCCCGACGCAGTCGTAGGAAGATAAGTGTCAGAACCACTCATCCTCGAACAATGATAAACAATATATAAAAAATAAAGAAAAAGACAAATGTCTTGACCCGTCCGCAGGTTGGAAACAGAAAGAAGTTCCCGGCCAGACCCCCAATATGTGGAAATAAAGGCGACCTCGGTGACAGAAATGGTAGGTTGCCCTTCTTCCTGGTTGGTTCCGGTGGTTCTTTGATTTCCTCTGCGGGATAAACACTGTCAGCGGATAGTCAACTGGTTTCCCTGCAACACCTTATACTCAGCAAGGGGACCGTTCCTCTTGCGTTTGTTGTCCTGATGATGCCCTACGCAGTTCCGCTTGTCCGCACACGCTGAATAATCGCTGAGAGAACTCTAAACAATGAGGTTTTCTTATATACGCTGTAGTTGATAGCTATCTACTAAGATGATAAGATAAGATAAGATCCCCGCAGCCCTGGTACAACCCTCTATTTATACAACAGTCCCCCCGATTATGTCCCGCATTCCCCGGTACTGTCCCTGGAGCCCTACTTGCCTGTCTCCTCGATCCCGCATCACACCGCAGCCTGTCCCCGACTACTATACCCCGTTGACCCCCGCAGCCGTCTGTCGCTCCCCTGCACACGACTCCGCTTCTTCTGCCCCCGCTCCGCTTGCGGCCTGGCGCCCCGAACCCTGTGGTTCCGCCCGGTCCATTACGTCGTGCATACTGAAGCGGCCTTCGTCCGCTCGACCGATCGCCCGCGCCAACTATAGAATGTCACATGCTGCGCCCCGTGCTTTTCCCCGCGGAATGTCCGATGACATTTGGTAGGTACCCCCTTACCTCAGCCTCAGTCTGCCGCTGAGCCCGCGGCTGCGTGCTCAGCTTCAGTGCTGCACCTCTGGTATATAAGTTCTCCCACAACGTGTTTGGTGTTCTGTACCAGTGGCCCCCAACCCCTATTGGAGGTTATACAACCTCCTTGACCAGAGGGGAGAGCTGCACGCGCATCTGTGGCGGTGTTGCACACCCATCTACAGGCATGCTGCACGCACACCTCTAGATGGGCGTGTGAATTACATGCCCATCTACCGGCGTGCAGCACGCACACCCGTCAAAAAAAGGGTGTGGGGGCTGCACACCCTTCTTTTGATGGGCATGCCTCCAGGGGCGTGCGCTTATCAACCCCCCCCCCCCCCCAAACACCTGCTCCAATTTAGTTTTTAACATTATACATCTGTAGGCTTTTTGCCCCATTTGATGATCAGTTTTTTTTTTTTTTGGTTTTCTGTACTGGTTTGAGAGTATTTTTATACAGGGGGAGAAGCACTTAGGCCAAGCCCGCAATGGGGGGCTCAGCAGCAGACTGAGGAAAAGGGTAATGGATTTTGTCAAATATTTTGCAAGGAGAGACATGAGATGACTGTCCAGTCAATTACTTACAGAGTACTGTTGCAGCACGCACTCCCGTCAAAAAAAGGGTTTGCACACCCTCCCTCCTGGGTGTGGATTTATCAATGTTTGGGTTTTACCGGGACATCTCATAACACCCGGGGGAGGGGTTTCACCATTCATACAATATATTGTATTGTTGTTTCCAAACACACAGTTTGCACTCTCTAATTGTATTTAGTCTATTTTATATCATTGAAATGACTTTCATACATGTGTGTTGGTTGAGTCTGAGATTTTGATGGGTGTGTTAATTTTGGATTTAGAGAGGCAGGCCTGCAAATTCTTTCTGCATTTGATTGTTTTTCTCAAAGTAAAACATAAAGGCTTAAAAAATCATCAGTTCTCCTCATATTAAATCTGTCCCCATGGACTGGAAGTATTTTTTGAGTTTTTCCTTCTTCTGTTCCTCCCATATTGTAAACTTGAGACCAGAATCTTCTAAGTTTTATTGTTATTAAAAACTCTTAGTTCTATTGTTTGGTTATTCAGAATCTGATTAGTTGATTTAACACCCCAAATTATTTGTGACCTATAAAAAACATTTTTCTTGATTAATTTGTCTGATTTGTCTAAAAGAGAATGAGATGACTGTCCAAAACTTACAAGTCTCTTCTCTCATTTCTTTTCTTGTATTTAGTCTATTTAAATCATAGTCTGATCAGAAAATCATCAGTTCTCCTCATATTAAATCTGTCCCCAATATTGAGTCTTCCCCAGTCTTTTCATCTCATTCACAGTATTCATGAGATTTGTAGATTCTCATGGAAATTCAAGGTACCAGTTTTTTTACTGTTATGGACATAGGATGACTCATGTCTCAGCGCACTTGAAATCACATTCACACCAAAATGCAGTCAGACATAATTTGATGATAAACAAATTTCATATCAGGAATCAAACAATAAACACTAGGGCAGTGGTCCCAAATGGGACACTTGACACTAGTGCAGTGATCCAGAATGGGCCTTCAGAGATGGTTTTGGACCTTGCCTGTTCTACACAAGATTATCTAGACACTGGAATGCAATTCCAAAATTTAATAAAGGTGGATTAAAATATTAATTATGATGATACTGGTTTTGGCTGAGTATCTTCAGTAATTCATGGCCCCCTCTAATCATGCAGATGAATCTCTTTCCTGGGACATGTTTGGTGATTCATTGTATGAATTTAATACAGGAAACCTTGATCCACCTCTATTAGGTGAAAATTCTAGGAATGATTAGCATCCCTTGTTTATCCAGGAGGTACATCTACTCTGACTCTAGTTATGAGATCCAAATTAAATTACATTGTGGATGTTGTTGATTCAGGTGCTAATTGAGTTTCTAACTTTGACTTGAAGGATTTCATGGCATGCCCAATTATGGGATATTTGCACAAGCCAATTTAACTTGTAACATACCTTCAACTGAAGCTAGTACTACAAATGAAGAATTTGGTTTTGCCTTATTGGGATGCTGTGAGGAGATCAAGGGAGAGAATAAGAAAGCTCCTGGACTTTTTCAACAATGGATCCATCTGTGTTTGGGATAACAAGTTATTCTCAATTAGTGTAAAAAGAAGACCGGCCAATGTGTGTGATGCTTTATCAATAATGCAAGTGAATTCAGAGCTGAAGACATCTTTTTTTTCCTTCGGCTACTGAATCCACATGCAACCACTACATTGGAGTTTGATCCTCATGACCGGCCCTGCCTCGGGGCTTCACGATGGGTCGGATCGAAATCGAACCATGGTAATCCGCTGCGGCGAGCCGTGAAATCTCAGGTGACCTAACTGGATGAGACTGTCGAAGAGGTGGTACCGATATGGGGACACATCCGCAGCCCGCCGCATCCCCCTTCATCTGAGTCTAGCAGGGCTACCCGTGCTTGTCCAGCTCGCCCCCTACATCCGACCTTCACTCTTAATTCCTACCGTCACTAACGACCACCATGGGCCGAGGTAAGTAATCTCACTCGCGTGTAAGGACTACGTATACGATCTCTTGACCATCCTCTTCTCAAAAATTAGTCATCCGCAACCAACGTAAGAGTGGTGGTATCTTCAAGGCTCACCAAAAACACAGGATTGCGCCCGCTGCTTTCCGGCCTCTCGACTTTGCCGAGCGAAATGGTTACATCCGTGGTTTGGTCAAGGAAATCCTTCACGAGCCTGGACGGTAAGCGAAACCCATCAAAACAAGCCATGAACTTGCGATTTCAACCCGCTAAACTCCTAAAACGGATGTCAATTATACAGTGGGGCTCCTCTTGCCCGAGTTGTTTTCCGGGATCCCTACAGGTATAAGATGCGAACTGAGACTTTCATTGCCACTGAGGGCCTCTCCACTGGATCCTTCATCTACTGCGGAAAGAAGGCTAGTTTGACAGTCGGCAACGTCTTACCCCTCGCCGCTCTCCCCGAAGGAACGATCGTCTGTAACGTTGAGGAGAAGCCAGGAGACCGTGGAAGCTTGGCTCGAACTAGTGGAAACTACGCCACCGTTATCGGTCATGATCCTGAAACCGGAAGGTCTCGAATCAGACTGCCAAGTGGTACCAAGAAGACAGTCATTTCCAGTGCCCGTGCAACCGTTGGAATCGTCGCTGGTGGTGGTCGGATCGGTAGGTTTCAACATCTCACCAAGTGATCGAATCTACCACATTAACATGTTTCCCCTTACCTCATCAGATAAACCAATGCTCAAGGCCGGGCGCGCGTACCACAAATTCAAGGTTAAACGTAACTGCTGGCCCAAGACTCGTGGTGTGGCTATGAACCCTGTCGATCATCCTCGTAAGTCACAACTTTTTGTATCCTTAGCTCCATTCTGTCGTAGATACTCATGGGTTTCATTTGTCATCTATCAGACGGTGGTGGTAACCACCAGCACATTGGTCACGCCTCGACCGTCCGTCGGGATTGCGTCTCTGGGCAGAAATGTGGTCTGCTTGCTGCTCGTCGTACTGGTTTATTACGTGGAACTGTGTCCAAGAAAGATTAAAGAAATGCAATCGATTCGTGTTGGTACCCGCCAACAAAATGCATTTTTTCCTGTCCAACACCAATGCGACCTATGCGTGTATTCATGCTCTAAGTCCATCACTACGGACTTGAAAACAGACTCAAGGGTTAATTATATGCTATGAGCTCCTATGTATGAATTGAGATTTAAGTGTTACTCGATACAACAACAGAAACTCTCGAAGGGATCCTCTGGGATAGAGGCATTCCTTGTACTTCAGACTTGTATTGGATTTTCTGCGTGAGCGTTTTGAGTTTTTGGGCTTGTGAAAGCCATTTTCCACATCATCGCCCCCGGGCCGAGTGCTAAACACTTGTCAAATGAGAGAGGCTCCACGCGATGTTGAGCCCGTGGTCTGAGAGAGTTAAGGATTTGGGTGAGGACTTTTTACATCAAACCTCACTCATCCGTTTATGGATGAATTCAATTGTTATTTTGACAAAAGCCTCCCTGCTATGTTTTCTTGCTGTTTTGATGGCTTTACTTGTGTGAGTACAGCAATCAGACCAGGAAGAAAATTGTTGCTTTGGTTGGTTAAGTACAGAAATCAAACCAGCAACCAAATTGCTGCTTCAAAATACAACTTTTCTTGGTTGCTGTCTGGGCTGCTGTACCTGCACAAACACAGCAATCAAAACATCAAATTATTATTGTTTGTTTGGCTGCTGTAGTTGCAGGTTAATTATGATTTTCATTTCTCTAATTTGTTTGGCATTTTTTTTTAATTCATATTTCTATGTTTTTTATTTATTTGTTACACATTTTGTTGTTCAGCCTGGCTGGGTTCTCCAGAGATTGAGTTATTTAATGGACAGGTGAAGTGGCTCAGATAATCATTGGGTTAGATTTTGATTTGATGAGTGGTGGGAGTTGATGAACATTTAACTTTTTGAGCTGCAGATCTGACTAAAGCTGAGCTAGAACCACATTTAAATTTGTCTTGGTATGTCTTCACTGCTCACACTTTGCCTTTGGCCAGTGGATCTCTGGATGTTTGAATGAGTGTGCTACAACCTCAGTGTGTGAATATGTTAGATAGAACAGTCAGGATAGCTGTGCAAGGAACTCAATTCTCAGCTAGTTGTCAGTCTAATGAAATGCAATGCATCCACTGAGATTTTCTGAACCATATGTTTAGCCAGTCCCCCCCCCTGTTGGCTATAAAAGGAGCTGGATTGCATTGACCTCAAAATTTATGATTTTTTTGATCTTTTGATGTCTGAATAATTGTTATTGAAATTCCTTTGATGTTAAATGATGCATGTGAGGACATGATTTTACTGGGGACCAGATTTGAATCATCACAGTCATGAAAAAACTAATTCTAAAGCATCAAAGCCTCAACACAAGACAAATGGTGGAAGAGAAAAACTTTCACCATTCCTGCATCCTTTTCTTTGGCCAACCACCTCACATCAGCTATCTGTAAAATAAGAGGGTATAGGAATTTTCTCTTATTAGCATAGCTGAGAAGAGTGGTACATTTTTGGTTAGCATAGCCAAAAAGAGTGCTACACTAACAGTTAGTGTAGCTGAGAAGAGTGTTACACCAACAGTTAGCATAGCTGAGAAGGGTGCTATGCTAACATTGTCAGAATTCTGGTCCAACAGCTCCGCTCTCAGTATTTTGTCATGTTCCTGTTAGGCCATGTGGCCACCTCCTGTATGGCCAAGTGGCCTTGTTTCCTGTAACCTGTTCCTGTCACCTGTTCCTGTCACCTGTTCCTGTCACCTGTCCTGTCACCTGTCCTGTTCCCAGTAACTGACCCCTGTTTAGTGATTAGTCATGTCTAGGCCCCCTTTGGATCTTGCAAGGGGGCTCTCTAGTTGTCACTATGTAAATCTGCTCCTCATGTTGAAATTCATCATTACCCTTGGTTCCTTGCTCCCCGGTCCAATCTCAGTCCCTCAAAATTGTCCCCCTTCATTGTGTAACTTCATTGAGCTGAAATCTTAACAAACAGTTGGTGCAGTTTTTTTCCAGCTAACACCACTAAAAAACAGCTAACAAAAAGGATATACCAAGAAACTGGGATTGAAAAGGTTAATGACACCATCAAAGAAACTCAACTTGGTGGGGTGAGTTATGTAATTGTTGGAGGGGTGTTTATGGTGTTCAAAATTGCATAAGCAATTTTTTACATAAAACCATAAAAGTATAACCAAAAAAAATCTTATGATTCCCCCGACTCCCCCGACTCATTCAGCATATTTTGATTCATAAAATCATAAGACTCCGGCTCGGCAGCCGCTCTACAAACATCAATGTCGGGGCAGCTACCACCTTCAAGCCAAACATCTCCGCCGGCACTACCATCTTCAGGCCAAACTTCTCCGCCGGCACCTCCAAACGGTTCTGTACAGCTCTCTCCGGGATTCAATCTACCATTACTCTTGTAAGTCACCCATTGAAATCTGTTCCTTTTCTAGATACTAACATCCAGTATAGTCAAATGCCGACAGGAACGGGACCTGGATCCCCTTTTTTATCAGTGATTCCGAGCCAGCTAATGAATCAAGTTCCAAATGTAGCACAGAACCAACCTTCCAACTCAATACCGGATCCATCCGACTCCAACAATGCTGAAGACCAACTACCAAGCGCTGTGGCCGTTTGGGGCCGAGGAAGTCGCAGACGCAGAGGCAGAACTAGCGCAGATTGGGGTTCAGCTACTACGTCTTGAGGAACTAGAAAGCCCCCAAGATCGTGGAAAAAGGACAAGAATGCTGATTCCAAGTCCAAGCTGGACTTGATCATGGATTGGCTCACCGTTGAAGATCACTACAATTCCTGGCGGGACTCAAGTATTAGCAAGAGACAGGTGTGCGAGATGATCTGCAATTACTTACAGGCAAATGGTTTCAGTCACCAGTGTGACTGGAAGGGCGTTGATCAACAGGTTGGTAAAGAGTTTTCTGCATTCAACCAATTCAACTAAGTACCTTGATTGTTTGATGTTTGATATCCTAGATTACTCAACAGGAGGCAAAATTTCGCGAGGCGCTCCGCTGGAAAGAACAAACGGGCCAGGGAATTATGGAGAGAGGTAGAGAAAAGGCAAGGGAGCATGGTGATGACCCTGATGCCCAACAATATATTGAAGATGCAAGGAATGAGACTGAAGGTATGTAATGTGGCTCAAATATCCCTGCTTCAAAACTTGCTGACTCTGGTTTTTTAGCGGAGATATTGCGCACATGTTCTTATTTTTATCAACTAGAGCCGGTCATGCTTGGTCGCCCCTCAGCAGGCTATGTTATGACCGAGGAGACAGCAAGTGGCGATCCCGTTGACAATAGATTGATTAGGTCAGGAGACCTTGATCAAGAGAGGCCCAAAGAGCTCGAGGAGAGGCCTGAGGACCATCCGACTACGCCATCAAACTGGTCGCCTTCAGAACATGGTGGGAGGGAATCCGATGATGAGCTCCCACCGGTCTTGGATCTAGAATTGACCCAGTTGTCTCAGCAGTCTACCCGGCAGTCAAGTCAACCATCGAATTGGTCCCTGAGTCAACAGTCTACTCAGAAGCCTACTCATACCAATCAACAACAAGTCAATCATTCCTAAAATCTTGCAAACCGGTCAGCTCAATCCTCATCGTCACACAAACGGAAGACATACGCAGAGCAAATAGCAGGCGAGTTCCTTCCATCCAAGCGGGAACTGGCTGCCAATTGGGCCGCTAACAACGAGGTGAATGAAAGAATTGCTCGGGCCGACGAGAAAATGTCTGAGGCAGCCTTGATGATGGTATCTAGTATGATTAACAAACAAAACCCTTCCACCGAATCCAATCCAGACTTGTTACAGCTCCAGCTTCGCGAAAAAGAGATTAATATACAGATGCGCGAAATCGAGTTGGTGAATGCCAAAGCTGAGGCCAATCAAAAACATTGCCATGCAGGTGCTTTTCAGCGCGCTCGGATGATGCAGGACTTTTTAAAGTCTGGCCTATCTTTTGAGCAAGCAAAGCAAGCAACAATTGAGTTCCTTGGGCCTCAAACTTCAGAAACTGATTAGCCTGATTAGCCTGGTTTCTCTTGTCTTGCACTATACAAGTTGTCCCCTTATCTTTTTTCTTCTTTGTTACTTTTTCTTTTTCTATTGATTTTTGCGAATTGGATCTCATCACATTGATATACTCTTTGAACTCTAAAAAACGAATTTTTCAATAATCATTAAGTAAAAGTATTTATTTTTCTATTGTTTTTTGAAACTCGGCTCTCTTTGAATGAAAACAAATCATCCTGTTAGTCACCAAGAAATGACCCAGTTGAGCGCAACGGCCGACGCGAGATTGGTGAAAGGATATGTTCCTCTTTACGTCCTCGTTCCATCTCCACCTTTGATTAGTGTGTGATAGGCTAACTGGATGCACATTGCGGTGCAGGTGCTTGGTCGCGTGTAGGCGCTGTGGAAAAAAAGATTTTGGCCACCACACTCATGACTCTGTTCTGAATTCTTCTTCTTCTTTGCAGCTCTTTAATCGTCTCTTCTATCTGAGATTGCATCGCACACAACCCTCGAGGTTAATTATGTATCAGAAAAAAATTCAATCAATAAATCAATATTTATTAAGTTTCATCCCAACTTAAACATAAAAGCATGCAATAATAAATTACAATTCATGTCTTTGTTCACTAAAAAAATCAAAAAGTTCATCTCGACGAGATGTATCTTCAAAGGTGAATGAGGGCTCATTGGCCTCTTGCCCCTCCTCCAATTCTGGAGCTGCACTGCCATGGTTACTAGACAATACCTGCCAATCGCAGGTGTGTGAGAGAAAAAAGTTGTGCAAGATCACACAAACTTTCAGCCATCAGTTTAAGCGCCTTGCTGATCGGATATCAAATAATTTGTGCCGGAGGAGTTTGAGTGACTGCCACCTGTTCTTGAGCATACCAATGCAGTGCTCCACCTCGACTCGTTGACGACTCAATTCCAAGTTGAAGGCTAATTTGTTGGCCGGTAATTGTTGCCCAGGTGACCGTTTGAATGCAGGTATGATTGTTGTTGAGGCTGTGTAACCAGAATCGGCCAACAAATACTCGCATGGCGAGAAATATGTGCCAGGTTGGATGAATAGCTGAAAGCTTCCTCAGCAAAGGAAAGTTTTCCATTTGATAAGACTAGTGGAAACTTACCTGAGAGTTCTTGTATACGTGCTGGTCATGTGCACTTCCACACCATCCATGCAGAGCATAGATGATTCGTCGTTCCCAAGTACAGACAATCATTGAATTCATTCCGTACACGCTTTTTCGCATCCAAAAATCTTCCTTATGTATTGTGGGTGCAAAAGCCAATGGAAAGATTGTCCCATCAATAAGGCCAATTGCATCACTGAAAAAATCATACGAAGTTGGTTGGGAACGATAGTATGCTTGATCTTCCGTGGAGGGCCATTTCACGTATTGCTCTTCCAGGTCAGCAATTGCACGCAGGCACCAATTTGTGTAATTTTTGACAGATCCTTCTGGAATTGCAGACAAACCAAGAAAACATCAGTTCATTGCCAATATATAACTGGCAAAGTAAAGAAAGATATAAATAACCAGATATGTTGAAAAGCTGCTTGATCATATGAGCCAAACCACCGTTGCCGTTGATTCCCAAATGAGCAAGTGCCACAAGCAATTGCCACTCAATTGGTGCTTGCGCGTGATTTGAATCATTCTGGAAAACCGAGTGGTCTTGGATTTCGTTTAACAACATGTAGAAAATTGCCCGATTCATCCTAGCCTATGAAAGATCAATTAATGTGCAAGTTCAATTAATGTGACAAGAGCTTTGCAAAAAAGGAAAAAAAACTCACCCATCGGAGAAATACAGTATCATTGTGACCAGATAAAACCTCAAACGTTCGGGAAATTGTCGCGATTCGGGGACGAGGAACTCTTGGTGCCAAGTAGCGGCGGTCACATACTATGGTAATCAGTTGGAGGATTCCCTCTGCCTGTGCACGTGTTGTTTGAGCCTCCCACGAGAAATGACGAAACATTGAAAGCTGATATCGAATTCTGGACTGGGAGCGTAGGAGGATGAGAGCTAGACAATGGAGGATTTCTTGATTGGGGCTGTCGGCCCGTTGGAAGCGGTGTTGATTTATGGTTTTGACGGTGGTGAGTTGCAAAGATGGGGTCGGGGGATGGTTGAATAGGGGTTCTCAGTATTGCCTAAGCAACATAAAATCATAAACTTATACCTCCCAGCCAAAACTGCGGCTTATGCCGTTATGGGTTTATGCATTTCTTTTATGTATGCAATTTTGAACACCATAGTTAGACTTCAATACAAGATTACAGAGTACACAAGACCTATAAAGCACATAATGACTAGACCTAACCTTGTGAGACCACACAAGCTCAACCTAACATTGTAGTTTTTACACAAGCATCTACATGTTTTGGTCATCTAATATCTCCTCATGAAGATTGGGAGACCAGACCTCTAGGATTGTGGAGAGCTTACCATATTGACTATCTACATGATAGTTTGAGTTCTTTATAAATTTGTTCAGCTGGTGAGCAAATACAATCTTTTTGCTATCTTAAACCTTGCTTGGCTACAATATCAATCAAGCTCACTCTTAAGGCTCGGGTGACCAATGCAAGACAGTATCTGGGCGCATCACTGTCCGAGTGGCTGCAACGGGAAACTCAAAACTTGGGACAAGTATGAGGCTCCTATGCTAGACGGTTGAAAACGATTGGAGTGTAAACGAATGACATTGTGATTTGGGCTGGTGGGTGTTGACCAAGGTGATTGGGGAAGGGGGACAGAAGTGAAGAGGGGGGGTAGACAGAGAAGATACAAAGGTTATGGCCATGAGGCAACTCATCTTCTCTGAGGGAACAAGTGAGGAGAGGGGTGAACATTCGGGTAACTTGACTGAATGAACAACATAACGCATCTACTAGAAGTGGCAGTTGGAGGATGGGGACAACTGATCGACACGGTTTTCTTGGTCTGCGCAAGTGATTAGGATAATGCTGGGTAGGACCAATTGAGTATAATGATGAGCAGGAGGGGAAGAAAAAAGGTAGGATGGGTGTAATCGAAGGCATCAAACAGACTGGTAATAGTCGGCGAGCTGGTCTTGAAAATTCAGGATGCGAGCAACTGGTTGGTGAGAAGGCGTCGTATAAAATGCCTGATTGATTACTTGCTAAGGCGATTGGTCGATGGGGCATACGATCGTAAACGCGAGTAGAATGGGGAGGTTGTTGATAGGATGTTGGTGATATGAGGGTTTGGGGGATAGCGGATAACGAGAGCGAGCAGGTAGTGTGAGATTAATGTCAGAAGGAGGAAATTCCGGGGAGACCGTGAACGCGTGAGAGGGAGTGACATAAAGTTTGGGGTAGATTGCCATCATGCAATGAAGGCGCTGCAAGTCGATAGAAAGTGGTGTGGTGCCTTGGAAGAGGGATAAACCAGGACATCGATAGAGAGTGACATATTTTAGGATTTGTTTTTCGAGTTTTCAAACATTCGGATAGTATTGTACACTGGTCGGTTATACTGAGGGTTCTTCGGCTTCATGGCTGACCTAGGAAAATAGAATAGCGTAACTTGAACAGCAATAGAGGCGGACGTGATGAGGGGAAAAGAAATAAGTAGTTTTGAGATGGTAATGGAATAACTTTCTAATCACAGGGCAAAAAGGATGTCTTGGCTGAGTGGTTAGACGAGCACCATAATTTTGGCGAGATAAGTATATAATCATGACTCTAGAAAACCCAAGTAGGACGAAGTAGAAATATCGAAATAATAATGCATATTGTGATAACTGTTGATCTTGATCGCAAAAATGCAAAATGACGACGTTGTACGGCTCGAGTGCTGAATGAACTGTAAAAGATTGACAATGAGAATTGAGAGGTCAGTTGATGGATGAACGGCAGCAGGACTCGAAAATGATCCACGGGTAAATCATCTTTGACAAAGCAAGAGCGGGATTTACTATAGAAACCATCCCCTGACAAAGGAATAGAATGATCAGGCTGCCGGAGCGATTCCGCTTGGCACTCGATGAGTCCCGCCACCTCTGCCTCGATGTGGACCACTGCTGCTTCCTCGAGTTGGCTTATGGCTGACACGTGAACTGTTTGGAGGCGGTGCCCCGTTGGCGTATTCGGTGGGTGTTGCATGGGATAACGAGTCTATGGGTGCAGCTTTTTGAAATGTCAGCTGCTGAGGCGGGAGAGTGGGTTTGTCATGCGGTTGTGGCACGTGCGGCTGATCAGGAGCTTGCTGGTTGGCCTGACGTCCGTTGCGGTGAGCTTGATTAGACTGCTGGCTCTGGTTTGGATGATTAGCTTGGTTGGCGTTAGAAAGAGGCGCCGATGAGCTTCCGTGTGTGGGTGTGCTGGAGGGGGTGTCTTCAATGCTAGGTGCAACGTAGAGGGCCTTGTCGATCACGGCGGGTATCGGCTGGATCTCCGTTCCAAGCTCTTGTTCTATGCGATAAAGATCAAACCGGTTCTCGTATGTGATCTAAAAAAATATTCTGGGCTCAGTAACACTCTTTCTCCAGCAGGCCTGGGTGCAGCCTACCAAGTTGATTGCTATTCCACGATGTCCGAATCTTCCTGATCGACCGATACGATGTAGGTATGTCTCGGCATTTTTGGGGAAATCGAAGTTGATGACGACATTGACCGCCTGAATATCAATACCTCGTGTGAGGAGATCTAGAGACGGTCAGTCAAGAAAGAATTATGGTCTGAGTCAATGCCCGTAAGATCCATCCAAGGGCAGTCGCAGAAGATAGGCTTACCGGAGCATACAAGATTACGACAAACCCCATTTCTGAAGTCGTGGAAAACCCGATTACGATGTTGTTGGAGCATTTTGGCGTGTGAGTAGAAGCAAGAATAGCCAATGTCCGTGATTTTACGAGCAAGAAGTTCAACTCGATTGGTCGAGTTACAAAAAATGATCGCCTGATTGATTTGCAACTAGAAACCAAACCAGACGAACCATTGGTGAGGCTTAACAAAACCCGTTTCAGACGGAAGAACATCAAACTTACTTTGGAGAATAACGTGTTGAGACAATGCACTTTTTGGCGCTCTTCCAGGAATGCGTAGTATTGAGTGACACCTTGGAGCGTGAGTTCTTCCATCAAGTTGATTTCATAAGGCTTGATCATGTGCTTGTCCTACAACGAGTGACGCAGTTTAGGGTTAGCCTCGTGACCTCTGGCTACTAAACAGGCATCCAATTCACCTTGAAATCCTTGACAATCATCGGGAAAGTAGCTGAGAAGAGCATCACTTGACGCTCTTTGTGCAAAAATGATAACAGCTGTTCGATAACCACTGTGAATTCGGGACTGAGAAGCTTGTCAGCTTCGTCCATCACAAACGTCTTGCATTGACTGAGATCAGCAACACCCTTGCTGGCGAGATCGAGTATTCGTCCGGGGGTACCAACAACAACATGGACAGCCTCTTGTAGACGGAGGATGTCGTCTTTTAGAGTGGTGCCACCTGTTGTGACCATGATTTGGATACCCGTGTGTTTTCCCAGGGTTTTGCATACCTGTGATGTCTGGAGAGCCAACTCTCTGGTAGGTACGAGGATGAGGGCTTGGATACGATTCATCCGGACGTTTGTTTTTTCGAGAGTAGGAATCACAAATGCCCCGGTCTTGCCCGTTCCGTTCTGAAAAAGGCCCCCGATCCGACTCATCAGTCTTTTCCTTCTTACTAAGCGGAACAGGGACAGACTCACTTTGGCTCTGGCCAGGATATCCCGGCCAGCAAGGGCGATCGGAATGGCTTCTTCTTGGATCGGTGAAGGTTTCTCGAATCCAGCTTCAAAAATGCCCATTCTATCAAACGGTCACCCGCCGTCAGTCAACTTGAATCACAGGAACCAGATCTCAACAGTTCAACCCACAATAGGTCACGGCGGAGATAAAGATCTTCGAATTCGATGCCCTTCGTTTTGGTCACATCCTAAATAATAACAACAGATAGATTCAAGGTTCAGCTGCTCAAAAGCTAGTTAGATTCTAGGCCCAAAAAGTCAAGGACAAACTTCTGTTTGAGGACGAAGATCTTTCTGAGGTAGGTTTAATTTCGATTTCCAGTCTGGATCACTGCGTCAAAATGAGTTAGGTCAGCAATGATGCAAAGATGAGCGGATTCTGAGGACCACTTACTGGGACGGATCAGATGCAGATGAGGTCGAGGCGGCCATGTGAGATACAACTCTTGAGGGGAAATGCTGAGGTGATGTTGAGTGTGAACTGGCCGTGAATGGATTAAGTTCGAAGATGGGTTAGATGTGGGAGGAATGAGGATGTGGAGAGAGGAGCCGATCGATTGCACTCAGATAGATAATCGTGTTTAGATTCGACTACCGGGTTCGGGTTTGTGTCGGGGGACCACGTCGACCGAGTGTCAAGACCTCAGGAATCATGATAGCCAATTTTGAAACTAGAGTTTAGCATTTGTCCCGTATCACAAATCTACAAAACTCAAAGATCTTCCAATTGCCCTCAGATAATACGCATAATGTATTCAACCGTCATGTATTATCTCAGGTGATTACAATTTTATTTGCAACAATTCAGAGATCAAGATCACATAGGAAGAAGATGAAGGCTGCGAAGCTCCATGAAGTCATTTCTAATCCATTTTGACCAATTATGGGGTATTGAGGCTTGCCCGAAAGGGCTACGGTTACAGCCAATTGACTTGGCCCTAAACTACTGATTGATCTTTAGTGCAGGTTCCGAGACAAGCAATATAGTCCAAAATAGGTGCAGCATGAAATTATTCTTGTATCCCAAGGGGCCGCCCCTACATACAATTGTCAATGAGCAAACACCTAGGACTTCAACATCACTGTTACATTAGAAATGGTTTGAGCTTGGGTCTTCATGTTGACTGTCATTGAGAAACAGCAGGCAACAGAAAATTGATTTTGATACCAGGACACTTTTTCTTCAGTGTCCCCATTGTATTGCAAAGTAAATTTTGTTAATATTACTTCCTTCCCCCTGTCACAGCTAGAAAAACTGGCCTAACTACCTGCAGCTAACATGCAGCATACCAACCAACACTGCAAAAAAAAACAACTGACTCAACTGCCTGCAGTTGACATGCAGAAACTCTAATTAATCTGGTGGTGTTACTCCAACCTTTCTCAAAAGGTGAATCAAGTTTCAATACGCTGCATACCAACTGCAGGCAGTTGAGTCAGTTTTTTTTTGCAGTGCAAGCTGCCATTGGATCTCCACCTGTTTACATTTGAGCTGTTTTGGCACAGTCACTGTGCAATATGCATAGTGATTTTGCATTGGAGCTTGGCTGAGTCACCCTTTGAGAAAGGCTGGAGTACAACCACCAGCTTCTTTAGAGCTTCCACATGTCAGTGGCAGGCAGTTGAGAAAGGTTTTTTTGCAGTGTATGGGAGCCCAATAAAATCTTAGCTCCAAGAGTCCAATTTTTCAGATTTTTAATCATCAACTAGGCCCCATTGCAAAGATCTTTAGAAATGTTCAAATTATGGAGTAGTATTACAGCTATCCCTACCACTAAAGTCAATTCATGCTGCGGGAATCCAGGTCAATTTAATTTATTCAAAATTTCTTCAGGCAGAGGGTCAAGAGCCTCATCATCTGGCCTATCAATTGAGAAGGAGACCACAGAATATGCTCCTAAAAATTGAAGAACAGCTTTGTTAATCACCGTAGAATCAATATTCAGGGTTGTCAGGATACATCAATTTTCCAAGTAATCCAAACAGTCCAACTGTGGTTTTTTTCCTTTACAAACCTATGCTTCTTTATAAGTAATTGACTGCAGCCTTGACTAATACTTGAGGATAAAAATCCAATATTACATCCATTGTGCCTAGAAGCATTCTTTCAATTGGAAAAAACTGTTATTGCCTTCACCCAGATCTAATAGCTCAACAGCAAATTTCAAAACCATCTCACCTTCATTTCCTCCACAAGTATAATTGAATTTCACATTTTGAGTCAAACAAAAAAACATTATGCATGGATATTTATAAGATTATTTTAATGTAGCATTCCAAGATGGAGGGACCCCTCAAATCTTACACCTGGCAATTGTTTCCAGAAGTAACAAGAAAAAAACAAGGCATTTACAAGCAAATATTCCTGCTGTTCTAGTTGATGCTTTTAAATACCTGGCAATGGAATTAATTTCACACATGTGCACAGTCACAATTTTTTCCCAAATTATGATATCTGCTGCCATCAACTTCCTCCTGGGGTTTGTAAATGGATCATTTTTACATGTTTTCTCATCCAGTATTATGATATTTAAGTTGAATGCAAAAATGTGATGTCTGTCCTTTTGTGAGTAGGAGAGCAGAAAAACCATTCAAAGCTACAGCAATGAGTCTTTTCCTGTTTACCATCATTGAGTTAATCAAATCATTTAGCAGAAATGATTTAAAATTTCCCCCGGGCCACTAAGATAAAAAATTACTGATTTCTGGTTTATTACTGCATAAGACATGTGATTGTAGAATATTTGCTGCTATCATGTAAATAATTATTGTTGTTGCAATCAAGTGGAAAGGAGATTGATATTGAACAGCTAATTATGAACAAGATTGTTGAATATTGTGATCCACAGTGTTCCAAATATCAGCACATTGGATAATGACTTGGTAGGATAGTTGGTAAAGGCAGCACTTCTAGTATAGTGTCTTAGCTTCTGCTAAGGTTTCTGGTTCAAATCCTGCCCAAGTCAATCATTTTCTGCTAAATGTCTGAAAAATGCTTTGTTAATTCTAACAAAGATCAAAGACTCAAATAATCTCTATTTGCTCCTGGAATGCTGTAAAACTAACAGATCAAAATGTTGCATTCATTACTGATAATGTCTGCCAAATCAGCCACAGTGGAGTGATGATGAAGGAAGGGGAAAAGGGAGGGTACAGAGACAGTCAACTTCCAGAGGACAAGGCTCAAAAAGGGTACTGACTGAAAATACTTGAGTTACTGCGTGAAAGAGGCCTTTGGTTGGTTAGAGTGGTGTGCTGTAACTTGGTGAATCCTTGGTGATCTGGTGTTGTGGTTTTGGGTGTCTGGAGGTTGTGTATCCTGATGCAATGGAGGATACACCAAATTCAAACATCTTCAAGGTTTTCTCATCTAATGTTACATGTAGATGTGGTTGGCTGGCCTTGTTTCACTTGCCTGGCCATCTGTAGTGTAGTCTTCACTACTCTTTGAAGTAGTTGAGTAATGACAAAGTATTCAGTGAACACTATGGTTAAAATTACATGAGGAGGCAGAATGTGGATTCAAAAAAAAGTTTAAGTCTAGGGATATAAATATATAAAGAAATTGTCAATTAAAATACAGAGAAAACGGGAACAAGGCAGACTTTAGGTCAGCTGTGATGACTCTAAGGCTGACACCAATTCCCTCACCAGAAATGATCGTGGACTCCCTAACCAAGGTGGCCCCACACTCCTCTCTGAAGAAGGTTCAAGAAACTTTTCAATAACCAACAAGGGCTGTTGAGTTTTTGTAATTTTGTGAGAATTGCACACACTCAATGACGCAGAGGATTTATTGCTGTACATCCACCCCAGTGCCCAGAATTCACTTGGATTTTTGATAAAGTCTCTGGCTGGATCAGCTAGACAAACCTTCTCTCAACCCATCAACTGACTTGCTTCCACTACTTTGAATATGCACAACTCATAAATAATTATTGGCTATGGAAAATTGATTAAGGATAAATTTGTGAAGTAAAAAACTGGTGTTGATAAACACAAACCCCTGGCTGCACACCTACATGGGTCTCTTGTGAGTTTACATTTGATGCATGGGCTGTTTTTTATGCTCAGGGGCTGTTTGGATGTGCGGGTGAATCTCAAGTGACTTTTGCAAGTACCTGAAAAGTTGAGATTTCTTTGAGATTCAGAATCTCAAGGTCAGATATTCAAACAAAATTCAAAATGAATGCCATGTAATCTCCAAAAAAATACAATATTCTGAATCTCAACCTCAGCCAAACTGAGATTCATCTATCTTGGTGTATCTCACTTTGGATTTAGAATCTCACTCAACCCTAGTGACTTGGAAGATTCCTCATCTTACAGTTATTGCACCTGGGCAAAAAATCATGTAAGTCCTCATTTTTCATTTTTCACCCAAGTTACTCATACTTAAAAAATATTCTTTCACTCATGTAGAAACCCCTTCAACAATTCCACCCAAGGAAACATCTCTAATCTATTGGTCACCTTGCTTGACTCCAGGAAAAAAGGCACCAGCACCTACTCCCCGTGCTTCTCCAGCTATATCAACTACTATACCAACTGCATCTATACTTCCTATTACACAATAAAACACAATGAAAGCAAATCAACTCAACCAAAATCATCACAGCTAGCCTCCTTAAATCCATTGCCTCAGCCATCCACAAACGCAAAAAAAAGACCTGTTGCTGGACCAATGCTGACAACAAGTTTCTAATCAACTGTTTAAAGGACAAGAAAGCCCTCCATGCAGGCACCACAAAAGGGTTCAAGCCTGTTTCTTGGACCCAGGACACGATTGCTTTACAAGGATTGGAACATGTGACTGGCTCTAAAGCAAATGATACAAGCACCTGCAAGAGTTGCTGGGCTGCTTTGAGTTTTCAAATAACAATCTACATATATTAAATTGTAAATATGGCTACAATAAACTGAATTGGCCTTCACCTTACAGCTGAAAAAGCTCTACTTGAGCATTAAAACAGTTTCAGCAATGTCAGGAGCCGGTTTGGATGAGACTTCAAAAATGATCTCACTCCCCTTTGGTATGGGTGGAGTTAGGAAACAAAAGAGTGCTGCTGGCCATTGTGGTGCTCCTGTTCCTTCTCAACTTCATTTCTTCTACATCATATATTCCATCCATATATCCATCCATATTATTCCAGATTCAGATCCTACACCCTATTTTACCCCTAGTCACTCACTCAAACCACCCTTGATTTCCTTTTGGATCAGAATTTATTAAAATTCATAGTTTTCATAGGTACATTATTTTCTTTTCCTTTTTGGCTTACATCATCCAAGTGATTATTATTTCAGTAAATAAAACATCTCACATAATCTACAACAAATGCTCATCATTACTACATACATTCACTTCACTATTACATTTGTAGTCTTTTGCTCATCACTATTACTATTATGGTCATTGCTCATCATCATATCTTGTAATACTGTGCTCATCATTTGTTCCCCTCTTGAAGGGCCTTGCCACATATATACTTCAATCTTATTGTTGTATACCCTCATGCAATTCGTACCCCATACAAACTGTATGACCTTTTACCCCAAATATCAGATTCAATTTCATCAAAGACACTTTTTACCTAGAAATTTTTAGATATCCTTGCCATTAAAAATTTTACACAAACCATTTTTTCCCACACAACTCCTCTTCAACACTCCCCATACCTCAGAGGTATTAGTAGTCAGCTTATTAGTACTAGTCAGTCTAAGATTAAAATAGAAAAGCCACACCTTTTATTTTATTCTTAGTGTTACACTCTTCTCCCATCAGCATTAGTCAGAAAGGAAGCTCTTATATCAGCACCTTTGTCATAACTTACATTACTACTAGTGTAGCTATACATATCCCTTCCAAGCTCTATTCTGGCCTTAGAGTAGTTCCAAAACGGATAAAATTATGTATTAATGACATAACAATGATGACCTTCACTTGAGTACTGATATTGTATTTACATCCACTTTTTATCACCTCAAAGCAGCTCTTGATAAAACAAAATATTCATTTTATTATGTTTTGGGAACTAGCATGTCTTAAGTTAAACAACTCTTGATCAGTTTGGGGCCTAAAAATTGAAAAAATTTGATGGAATAGCTTTGAAAATTTAAACACACAAAAAAAGGCTTGCTCACTTTTTCCCACCTACAATGTCCCAGTTCTTCAGGTGATATTTAGTTGACCAATAAGGAATCAAGCAGGAATAACTAAGTGGAAAACCAGCATCACCAAGGAGCCATTTTCCTTCTGGTAGCTTCAAAGTGCTTCTCTGTGCCACATCCCAGATGCAACCATCATGTGCAATTCCTTCCCACCCTGGCATACAATATGTGAATTCCATGTTGAAGTTGCATACAGCCAATAACTTCTGTGAGGCATAACCTTTCTGGTTCTTGAACCTCTTTTGATTGGGAAAAAATGTTATGTGACTCCCATCAACTGCTCCAACACAGTTATCAAAATAAGGAGATAACTTGGGGTTGGACTTGATTTTGGCCGGGGTTGTGCATTGATGCTTGGCACTTTGATGAACTTTTTTAGAATTGGTCCTCATTTGGTAATATCAGTGACCAACTGATTGATTTTACTGATCAAATTTCAAGATGATATTAGCTAGTAAACCAAAACAGAACATGAATATAGACCAATACTTGACTTACATAGAAATTGTAGAACCTGAACGCTGGAATCTCTCCTGGAGCTTCCAATTTGACAGTCCAGTGATTAACAGATACATCAGGATTCCAAGGTTTTGGGCAGCTGCCACATACTTTGAGTCATATAAAACTCTTTGATCTTCAAGCAAACTCTTGAGTTTTGTGAAATTTGGCACAGCAATGCCAAGATTCTTGTAGAAACAAGCCAGGTTTGGGTTGTGAATCAGCTCTTCCAGCCACATCCCACATTGTACCGGTTAAAATTGAAATGGGCTTTGGGACCAGTTTTTTTTGGTTCAGATGTTTGAATAAGTGGTATGCTAGATATATATTTCTAGCCAGAAGTATCATCAACAGGCCCCTTTGCCTCCGCGTCATGAGGTGGTGGGCATACTGGTAAGTGAGCTGCAATTCTTTTTTGGAGTAGATGTCCATCTTCATTATCTTAATTTGAAGAGGGCGGGCTAGCAGCGGTTGGGTTTGGTGGCCAAACAGGCCTGAGGGCAGAGACTTCTGGCTTGAGTATCCTTTTCTTCAGGGGTTTTTTTTTTTCTCTCCATTGTGAAAGAAGGGAGGGAGGCCAACAAATGTGTGTGTTGTCAGGTGTGGTTGCATGCAAGCAGTTTGTAGCCTCTATCTAACCTCTCTGCAGCTGCGGGTAAGAGCATCCACAATTGTTTTGTTAAAATTTTTGACAACGGTGGAGTGCTTATGGAGCTCAACAGTTATTTTGTCAAGAGTGTCCCCACTTGCGGCTCAATAACCCAGCTCTATTGCTAGGTTATTGAGCTGGTTCCACACTTGTGCTCCTCTGCAACTCAAGTCAATAACTTGAGTTGCAGGGGAGCACTACACAGGGTGGGTTTTTATGAGTGGGGAGCTCTTGGGGGTATTGAATGGGGGGAGGGTTCACAATGAGGTGACTTGTGAAACTTGATCACAAGTTACCTTAGAGCATCCACCATTGTCTTGCTAACTTTTCCGCAACTGCGGAGAGGTTAGCAAGCGCAATGGTTACCCTGCCAAGAAACCATGCCCTTGTGACTTGGTAGGGGGGCTCTGCAGATGGCTAACGGCCAAGAGTCCCCACCCTTGGGGACTCTCAATGTTGCTTGGTAAGCGGGGTTGTAGGGGAGGGATCAAAGATGTGATTGTGGGAACAGAGGAGCTTGGGTGGATCTGACCTTACCAAGCTTGTCAGAGGTCTCTAAATTTAGAGACCTCTAACATAAATCTTAACAATTCCTCAGTTAAGGAGGCCTAAAGAGGCCACGAGCGCGCGCGGGCTTTGTCTCTGTAAAGTTGGCTTACCGAGCCACTTTACAGAGACGGTGGTGGATGCTCTTATCGAGACGACTGTGGATGCTCTAGGTTAGCGAAACGGTAAAGTGACTTCAAGAGACGCCAAACAGTTCCAGCTTATAAAAAAAAAAAAAAAAAAAAAACTTCAAGATGAACCAAACACTTCAAAATCTAAGACAAATCAGACTCATCTCACAATCTCATCCAAACTTAATACTCCAATCGTTCTATCAAGATATCAACCCATACAAACAACTCATTCAACTTATCGAACATAACGATCATCATCAACAAGTCCAAACACATTCAGAATCCATCAGGAGAGAGTTACTCTTTATCATCATCCACCTCCTCAAAAAGGCTATCATACCCAAACTCAAATCGGCAACCGTCGCATTCGATTCAAGTCAGCTCAAACAGTCACTTATCTGCTTACTCGATACAAAATCAATCAGACTTTTAAACGAACTCTATCTCAACTATCCCAACCTACTCCACGACCTTCAACCACCTATCCACTCAACACCTACCAACGATGCTAAACCTAATCAACAAGACCCTCTCCAAAGCTTCTTCTCAGAACAGGAACATCCGATATTCAAAATCTTTAATTATAACCAACAACAACATCCAGACCACCAATCCAACCAAAAAAACACCGATCATCATCCTGAATTCGAATCAATCATTAACCAAGTCTTTACCGTCTTGCCCAACCTGGCCAGTCGGCAGACACTTAGATCTATCATCGAAAAATCACCCGACTTTCAGGATACTCAGCAAGGCGCACAACGACTGATCGAGCGAAGCTTCAGCGACCCTCAATTCTTCATCCCCTCTCCATCAGCTCAACCCAACCCATCACTTACTAATTCGACCCAAAACAGGCGAAATATCTTTGACGACCAACGGATGGATCCTAATCTATTAAGGCTTGGAAAGATCAAGTACGTTTTACTCTCTACAAGAAAAGAGAAACTCGGATGGTTATTGATCTACATCAAAATCCCCAACACTCAGATTAGACGAAAAGAAGATTATGAATGACAAGAGCCATCTGACTAAGGAGATGAAGGATCAAATCAAGGCTCGATTAGAGCAAATAGAGGATGAAGAAAGAGGAATAGAAGCAGAACGTCAAGAGCTAATACTATATTCGGATGATGAGCCGGAGGAGGAGGAAGGTGATGATGATGATGGAAAGAGGAAGAGGGCTCGAGAGGTGGGGGATATTTTCTCGGATGATGACCATCGGTTCAAGGTAGGTCACGAAGATAACGACCTTTCAGATCCAGAAGATCCATCCCGTCCCTCGACTCCCCTACCGATCGTCGTTCCATCCAAATCAACACGTGCTCGTGGAAAGGCTGCTCCAGAACCGGGGGGCGGATCTGATAGTTGGAAACTGGACGAAGAAGTTCTCTGCGCCTTTTATCTCGACGACCCTACCGTCTTCTTACCCAGCGCACGGTCCTCTAAAACCAGACTTGCTCTAAAGAATAGGTTGAGGTCTACTAAACAGGACGATCTAATCGAGGCTTGGAAGACCATGTTCGAGCGAAACGTATGTCTCTCCCTCCCCATCTCTCCTGATCATGCTTTTGATTTAGCTATTAATTATTATTATTTTGCATTATGCGTGTAGCCCCAGAAGGAAGAGATCTTAGAGAGGTATAGACTCCAAACGGCCCTCCAGGATCCGGACAACCGAGGAGCCGGAATGACGATGATAAATCAAGGAGGAGAAGGGACTCGAGGGCGAGGGGAGAGGGGCCGAGGAGAGAGGGGTCGAGGAGGAGGCCGGGGAAGCAATACACGTGGTCGAGGAGGAGGACGACCCGGTCCATCTAACCTTACCAACCCTACATCTCTCCCCGCCTCCGCCGCTTCCTCTTCCGCTCATCCTAAATCCACTACAGACACCCCTCGGGGATCTTCTTCTCGTCCACAAACTCGCACTAATCATGCTAAATCTCTCACGCATCGTAAGGTCCGTGGTCGCGATAAGAAACTCGCACTTATCAGCGGTGGTGCTGCTGGTCTGTCTTGAAAAAAGCCTCTTTTTTATTTTTATTTTGACCATTCAATTTACTAGCTAGATTCCCATTTGTTGTTTTTTTTTGTTTTTTTTTGGTTGTAATGGCCACTTGTTGGGCCTTAACCATGTTTAATCAGTCTTTTCGCTTGTTATCTTGAAATCCTCATGGTCATTATGAGTACAAATTTCATTGATCATCAAGCATAACTATTTCATTTGTTGTGGACATCAAATGCCCCATCAATGTTGACTTAAATCACCCATTAGAAACTAGTTGATTATCCCAAAACTAAAATATTTCATCAGTGGGCTTCACAAGTGGCCCCCACTACCAGAATAACTGCCTGGGTTGAAGTCATCCCAGTTAAACTGTCATACACCCAACCAGTTGGTCTCTTAACTGTCCCAGAATGTTGGACTTGATGATGGCCTAGCTAATTGGATTTGATATGTACATGCATACTTTTCTGTAATCTTGGTTTGGTTTTAGTCAGTCAGATTCAAATTGATTTCTTTTCATTGATATAGATGGTCATCAATGAGATTATATGTGTTTAACAATTATGTAAATATGTGTGACATGTTTATGAAGCTATTTAGATAAAATATAGCAGGTGTATCAAAAATATAAATGTCCTCTTCATATATAGCTATGTTTATTTATTTAGACAGGATGGGGTTGCTTTTCCACACAATGATAGTTCTCCTGGAGATCAAATAAATGAAGTGGAAGGTGCTGAAAATAGTCAAACATTAATTGGAATATTTTGGAAAAGATATTCCTGCAGAAAAAGGTTAGGTTGTAAGTTAATGTTGAACAGTTTGATTGTGTGATTTTATTTGAATGTGCAAGAAAAAAACCTGAGATTGGTGATTTTGATCTTGAGGTCAAGCAAAAAAAAAAAAGACAAGATGAGATAAAAGGTTTATGATTCTGGGCAGGAGGCACACACTTAGAGCATCTCCAATGATCCAGGGGTAGATTAGGTTCCGTTACGTGGCCCACAAGATGTCTCAAACTATTACTGATCTGTCATAAGCAACCTCACCAAAAGACAAATTATTTAATGAAATGTTTGACTCATGAAATTTATTGAAGATGAAAATGAGTTGATTGCTTCATCCCAGCCAACAGTTCTCTTGCATATGGGGTGAAAAAATTTGGAAACATGAGCAGGGTTGATCCACCTTTGGACAAAATTGAATCAAATCAAACTGTCTCCAATGCTATCAACATCTCTACAATGTAATTTTTGTTTTCAAATATCCAAGATAACCATGAGAGAAACGTTTTTGGTGTTTGAGGATGAGAAGGCCTTTCTTTTTTTCTCAAGATTGTGGAAGCAATGATGCAGGAGGATTATTACTTCATTCAAAAGAGATATTTCACTGGTTTTTTGAGTTTCCCTTTCTTATAAGGGTAAACTACTGCATTCAGAATGTTGGTCTATGGATATAACATAGTGCTCATTCAGTTGATACAGTTGATGTAAGCCTGTAACTCTATAGTGGGAACAGGTCACAAGAATAATGATGGGAATGGCACTCAATTGTGGAAATAATTAAAAGACTCAATCTTTTTTTATTAAAGTTTTTTTTTTTTAGATCATCTTAGTTTATTAGTAGATAAGATGGCTGTGGAGATATCATTTTTTGCACTTTGCCTCCTCTAGATAAGTATAAAGAGGGACTGATGTAAGACATCACTAGCACCAAATATATCCTTAATCAGAGACTAAGCTTAAAGAGAAACCTATGTGAGTTTTATTTGGGAAAACCACAGAAAATCCAAGGGAGATTTGTTTTGAAAGTTTTGTATGAATTCTTATTAGGCAATGAAAGCCCAGATAAGAAGAGGGACAAATGTATTGGAGTGAATTCTTATTATGTTTCCAATTAATGAGCCCCAACTTTATGATTGGGTTTTATGTACTCGTCCTGAAATAAAATTTCCAAATCCAGACCACCAAGATAAATAATATGGTCACCATCAACAAGAGCCACCCCGATGACAGTCGACTTCCATCCTCAGCATCCTGCAAGTCAGTCGAACATCTCTACTCCCAACTGGCATCGATCCCTTCCATCAACTCAGGCAGATTTATTGTCAGTAGTAGTCACATCCATCAAGAGACTACCTCCATCCAGCTCGATTATTCGATTCGAGATCACTCCAGGCTTAGCAAACTTAAAGCACGTCAATCCTTTCACCTCATCAACCATTCTGGTTCACCACTTATCATCAATGGTACTCTAGAGTTCCTCGACCCTGCGATTAACTATCAATCACTCTCTCCTACTCGCACCAAACTCGCCATCTTTCGTACCCTCACCACCTCAACCAACTCCGACTCTGAGAAGAAATTCTATCTCGAAATATGGGATACCCAGACCAATCGCCAGCTGGTTAATCATAATCTGACATCCATACACCAATCGTTTCTAATCAATGACACATTCGGCTATCCATCTTGGAACTCATCAGAAACTCAATTAGCTTACTTGGCAGAGACCACAGCAGATGAAGATCGCTCGAAATCTAACTCCCCTTGGCTGGAACGGAACCGTTATGTGCCAGATTTTGGGGAACAGTTGACTGGAATCCATTTACCAGCTGTTTATGTCGTATCAATCAATGACTCCGTCGGTGACTCAAAAGAGATCTTGGCTCCGGTCATTCAACTGACGGACCCATCCACTGATCTTTCAACATTAGTCTGGGGGCAGCCTGTCTTCGGAACTGGTTCTGATGGTCAATCTGTCGAGATATTTTGTACTGGTTTCGCCTCACTGCCCGACTATCGAAGGCTCGGGCTAATCTATTGTCAAAATCGACCATCAGCGATCTATCACATATCCTTCAAGATTCCTCTGATCGAAGCAAGTGCTGACCACCGAAATCTCAAACTCCTCCATCCTTTAAACTTGATTTCTAATCGCCTTTCGGGCCCGATCGATCTGCGCGGTCTCCACGCGTGATTAACGGCAAGCTCGTCTATCTTTCGAATCCGATCGGTGGTCCTCATGCTTCGTGTGCCAGTCTCAATGTTTATGAAACCAAGAGTGATGAAGACAAGGTGCTGGTTGGTCCGGTCGATGAACCCGAGTCAGACAGTCAATTCCCTGGGCTGTACATCGATGACCTACCTTCCCAGCCGATTCTCTACGGTCAATCCGAACCTCAAAAACCAATGATAGTCACCAGCTCAATCTGGGGCTCTTTGAAAAAGTTGCTGACCATTGATCTGCTAAGCGGTGAAATCAGGGCTCATCCGCCTCCTTGTGATGGCAGTTGTACTGTTCTCAACACAAACGGTGCTCAGCAAGTTTTGACTGTCTGTAGTCAAACCAACTGCTCGCCACAAGTTTGGATTGGCAACTTGGACCCAAGTTTTGAGTTTTCCTGGCAGAAAGTGACCCACCTCAAAGCATCTACGGATGGTATGCGTGTCTGACCTCCCCTTTCCTCGCAGATCCTAGTTTAATGCTTGTTAAGTCTAACTCATTCCTAATCAATTACTTATGCAGTGCAATCTCAGCTTTCCAATTTAGAATCCCGAATTCTCAAATTGCCGCCCAATGATCTCGGTCCCACTGATGTTGTCCTGACTACACCTACCGTCGATTTTGTCCGGACGCTTGGAGAGAGAAAAACTTCTCTGATCATTGCCCCCCATGGTGGACCGCATTCTACTTCTCTTAACGAATTTTCACCCTCAACCGCTGCCATGTAAGCTTTAAAAATCTACATGTGCAATCTCTAGCTCTGCGACCGGGGGTTTTGATGAGATTCAATCTTTTTCTTTCC
Source organism: Puccinia hordei (assembly GCA_007896445.1). Classification (NCBI taxonomy): domain Eukaryota; kingdom Fungi; phylum Basidiomycota; class Pucciniomycetes; order Pucciniales; family Pucciniaceae; genus Puccinia; species Puccinia hordei. The sequence goes on from RDRW01000296.1 coordinate 352,039, forward strand.
ACCCTTCCACTCCTCACTCGCTTTCTAGGGCTCTATCAGGGCACTCTGTTGCGTACATCAACTACCCAGGCTCGCTTGGTAAGTGAAACTCTTGTGTTACGTTTTTTTTTTCTTGCTTGTCTGCTGAAAGAGTCACCGCACATAGTTTTCAAAGGAACTGATTGGGGTTGTGAATGAAACAGGGTTTGGCCAGAAATGGGTAGAAGATTTACCTGAACGACTGAGTATAGCAGATGTTGATAGCTGCAAGGTGGCCTTGGATTACTTGCTCTTATTTGGGCCGGTTCAAAAACTTAAGGTCGGCAGTCGAATCTTTGTGAGTGGTGGATCTCATGGCGGCTTTATCACCGCACACTTAACGAGCAGATATCCCGAGTTATTCGCCGCTGCCTGTATGAGGAACCCGGTTGTTGATCTAGTGGGCACGGCTAGTGGCGGTAGTGATATTCCAGATTGGTGAGCTTTTGTAGCTCTCTTTTGTCCATGTCTGAAGGCCGAATAATCAAAACACAAACTAGTCAGAGCAAAGGTATCGAGATGATATTGAGGATCTATCTTGTGTGTTTTGGTTTTTGAATTGGCGTGTAGGTCTTATGCAGAAGCAAATCTTAAGTTCCCGATCTTATCGAGTGGATTGGAGAGCAGCGATAGAGAAATCGGAAAGGTCTCAGTGAACAGGAGCGATTTTGAAATTCTCAGAGACCGATCCCCCATCAAATTTATCCAACACGTCAAGACGCCTACCTTAATTTTATTGGGTAATGAGGATCGAAGGGTGTCAAATCAACAGGGTTTAGCGTTGAGTGATCTTGTTCTTTTTTTTTTTTTATCTCGCCGTTTGTCAGGTCTCTCTGGTGGGGACTGCGTTAATGTTTTGTTTTTTTTGTCATGCTATTATGTATCGGTTGGTCATCGAAACACTCACAGTTGGTACCATGGCTTAAAAAGCTTAAAAACTGAGGCTGAATTAGTCTTGTTCCAAGACAACTCTCACCCGTTAAACTCCATCTTTGCCGAATTAAACTCGTTCATGATTTGGTTTGAATTTATCTCTGGTCGTTGATGATTGATCACTTGCTATATTATATAGTTGTTTGTTCCAACATCAACATGAGGTTTCTTTTCCGCGATGTAAAACTCTGTAATTTGGTATATATCATTTATGTCAAAACGTAGGCTTAAGTTTGACTGCTGCTGTTGTTAGACAACTCATCCTCGCTCTATAGTAGGTATTTCTTTGAGATGTTTTATCATTCCTTCTAGCATAAGTAATTCGATCGGGTCCCCCAAGTCGATGAAGATGTATTTATTTATTTTTCCAACAATTCTATCCCTTTTATCCTCTTCCAAAGTGAATCTTCACTCCACTTCTTTCACCTCGTTCAGAGATTCATATATATATGTTCTGCTTGATGCTGTACATACATTGTTCAATCAAAGAGATAAGAGGTTGGTTTTAAAGATTGTTGTTAGCTCAGGAGCTTTACTCTAAAGGTTAACATTCTAATCTGGTCATCTACACATTTTTAATGTACTACACTGGGTGTTTAATACAATGTTTTTTTGTTTTTTTTCTTCTTCCCGGAGAGATTTTTTGGTTGATTACATAATCTGGTGCTCTCAACTCAAACTAAGATTGATTTCCATCAACAACAACAACTTGTGTAACCAAAAAAAAAAAAAAAAAAACTAAAAACCAACCAACACAAAACCAACACAACACATTGATATGACCTGAACCTATCATCCATCAACCATCAACCACAAGGACCGAATCGCACCTCCTTCACATTAAAATACTATCAATCACCCCGATCATGTCATCTCAAGACCTACGGGATCTACCCCTACAGACCCTCAAGCAAAAAGCAACAATACAGAATGACCCAAACCTCCCCCTGATGGATTGGATCAAACAAGCTCATCAGATCTACACAACCGCTATCGATGCCGACTCAGTCAATCAAATCGAATCGGCTTACTATCACTACTTTAAAGCTGCTGGGTTGGTCTCTCAAACTCAACCTCTTCCTATCTACAATCCTCTTTACTACCATTCAGATCCTCACACAGAACACCCTTCAAGTCATCATATCAATCAGAACAATATCAACCTGACCTCTCGATCCTCAAATCTGCTCCCAGCAAGCAATTATCACCTCACAACTCTGAGTTGCTTTGAATTCATCTAATCTTATTCGATTATCTTCCTTCCTTTTATTTTCCCAAAGCATTCTCCAGGTCATCCTCAAACATCCTGGATTTTCAACTCTCAAGGTACAGAATCCCACCGATTATCGAGTCTATCTCGGTAAGTGCGTCAAGTTTCATCCTAGCCTGTCTTCGTATTCACTCTTCCCATTAGGACTAACGTTGACTCCAATCAATCCCTACTATTATCATCTTAGAGCTGGCTCCCAAGATCCTAGCGTGCACTGAACGGGCCAAAACACTCGCTGATCTAATCGAAAACCCCTCTCGAAACTCTGCCCCAACCGCCTCCTCATCCAAACTAACCATCGCTCGGCGACCAGTTGGAGGTGGGATCTCTGACCGTATCAAGCTTTTCGAATCACCTACTCCACCCGAAAGACACCCTCCCTCCTCCCCAATCATTCGAGATCAATCCAAAAAGCAACTCTCATCTCCCACCTCTTCACCTAAGAGCTACGACCGAAGGCAATCTTATATCCCCTACCCAAACGGACTCGCTAGTACCACCCCTCAACCAAGTTTTATTTCCACAGCTCTAGAGGCCGAGTCTACCATTCGCTCCGGATCTGCACCACCCGAATTGACCATTGAAACCTCTTCCCCCGGTACAACCAACAAGCCCAAGCTGAAGTATGGCATCGGCAATGGTCTGCCTCACCCGAACGGCGATTCCCCTTCAACTCCACTCTTCGAACCAATTCGCACGCCCTCTCAATTCAACCAAGCTTTCCCGCCCCTCGAAGACCCTCCATCGAACGAACCTATTCAGTCTGAAGAAGCCTATCCACTCCCCTCTCTACCAAGTGTTCCGTCAACTCTCCCAGTCAAGTCTTTCTCCCCTCTTCCCCCACCACCTCAACCATTCCAACTTCCCCCTCCCGATTCGCACCTCGACTCTCAACCTACCTCATACTCAATCTCGGACCCGTTGGTGAACGACGTCACGCTTGGAGCAGGCCTCACAGATCTCAACGTTCCCAACATGAATGCAACTCCAGGCGGCGATCCACCTCCTTATCCTCATTTCGAAATCGAAGCTCTATCACTTTCCCCACCCGCTGAAAAGTCGCCCTTCAGTCGGTCTCCTGATTTGAACTCTCCCTCCGGTGTCAAAGGCCCTCGAAGTATAGACTGGACCCTCTCTGCACCTAAAACCCCCACGCTAAACTACAGTCCTATGAAACCAGCTCAGCCCTCTGATTCCCCGCCCAAGTTACCTTCTGACGCAAACGAAATCTTACCTGCTACCTTGATCGATTACTTCAGAAAGTCCGCTGCTTGTGGTGTTGACACCAAAGTGTTGTTTCTGGACCTACGGAACCGCGATGATTTTGAGTCTTGTCGAATCAAATCTACTGATGTGGTTTGTATCGAACCTCTGATCTTGTCGAAAAATGGTGGAAGGGGTGTCAGTTCAAGAGACATCGAAGACTCGTTGGTGATATCTCCGACGAAAGAACAGACTTTATTCAAAAGTCGTGCAAGTTTTGATTATGTGATCATTTACGATAAACGTTCGGTGCAACTCCCAGCTAATCGTTCGAAAAGCGAGCTGCTCTACTCATCGGACCCAAGTGAAGAAACTGCCAGATTGCTTCTGTTGTTGTATCTTGCCATCCACAAGGAGGAATACATCCAACGCCTGAAACAACCGCCCATGCTGCTCAGTGGAGGAATTGACGGTTGGGTAAAAGTTGCAGGAGAGCTTGGCGTCGTTGGAAAAGGTTTCTCATCTCAAGCTCATTCGCCTCGACAATCCTATCAGACTCCATACTCCACGGAAATCACTTCATCCATGAATGGTATCTCAATCACCCTGAGACAGCCATTCAATACTGACGGTGATCGAAATCGACATGGAGTAGGGAATGAAAATCTAAACGGGCATACTGATCTGAAGCGAGCTCGCCGGCAAGTCGCAGTATTCCAGCGGGATGACTCGAGTGTCGATCAGAATCATGTTATCCGATCAATTCCTGATCTTACAACCAGACCTAATGGAATTCCATACCATCCCCCCACATCAACGAGCATGCCTACTTTTCAGCCTAGTCACCCTCCGTCATATTCCTCAAGCAGCTATCGTAAAAATGGAATCACGAGCTCACCAATTGCCCTTCCCCAACAGACCCTCCAAAGACTTAAGTCTTCAGAATTATACGACGGCAATCGCCCATCTAATGAGCCGCTTCCCTCTGGTTATCCCTTAACACCATCCAATCATATGCCGCTTGCTCTTTACCAACCTCACACCCGGCCACCAGTACCCCCGCCACCAATCAACTATGGTCCTCAACAGCCTCTGTCTCTTTCACACCACCCAAGCGATGTTCGGTATGGTGGATTCATGGCCAATCCAACCCGCCCAGCGATCCAATATCCACCCCTCCAATCTCACCCTCGCCCCCTCCAACCGCCCCCAGCAGCCATGACCCCCGGCGGTTCAAGTGCCATGCCCAGCTACTTCAACCGCGCCCCCGTCTATGCCCCCCTTCCTCCTCAACCTGCCTTGCTCGGTGGAGACTCTCGAAGTACACCGCCCATTAGCCCCTTTTCGGTCAATCGACACGGCCCCAGTGAATTATACTTTAACCCTAGTTTTGAAGACGGTCAAGTCGGTTTCACTGGTTTAAAGAACCTTGGGAACACCTGTTATATGAACTCAACCCTACAGTGTCTTAGCGCTACCATCCCTCTGGCACGATTCTTTAAAGGTACGTTTTTTTTTTTTTTACTTGTCTTTCCATTCAACAAACCCCCAAATTCCCAGCACTCACCATTTCCGTTTTGATATAAACCAAACCAGATGGATCTTATAAACGTTGTATCAATAGAACAAATCCATTGGGCACGCAGGGCTTATTAGCTGAATCTGTCGCCGAGCTGGTGAGGGTATTGTGGGGTGCCCAATACACGTTCGTCTCACCGATTACGTTCAAGGTAAATGGTCTGGACATATTCCAAGGGTGTTTCAAGTTTCCTAACGAAAAAAAGCTGTCTATTTTTCTTTTGAATTAAACTGTATAGGATGCGATCTGTCGGTTTGCTCCCCAGTTCCGTGGCTCCGATCAACAAGACGCCCAGGAGTTCCTAGGATTCTTGCTCGATGGTCTCCATGAAGATCTCAACCTGGTCACCAATAAACCCCCGCCTCTCGAGATGACCCCCGAGCGGGAGGCGGCTTTAGAGAGCTTGCCCACTCAGATAGCTTCCGCGAAGGAGTGGGAAATCTATAAACGGAGAGATAACAGTGTGATCGTAGAGCTCTTCCAAGGTCAATATCGGAGCCGATTACAGTGCCTGACTTGTAATACGGTTCGTCACATTTTTTCTTTGCTCCTTTTTTCCCTTGATACTCGTATCACGTTACCAAGACTCATGTCGTCCCCCTGATTATTATGTTTACGTCTAATAAACAAAAGACCTCAACGACTTATAACACTTTCATGTATCTTTCTCTACCGATTCCAAGTAAACGGGGGATCAGCAAAGTCAGTCTCACTCAATGCCTCGATGCCTTCTTGAAAGAGGAGATCATGGAGAAGGATGATGCCTGGTGAGAAATAAAGTCCTGATCGTCTTAAGAGCTTCAGTGCCGACGAGATTGGAGAGACATAAAGCAGCCTTGGAATCCCTCAACTGATTTTACAAAAAAAAACCCATCTTACTTTGTTTTCTGGCATGATTGTGCATGTGTAATCTCAAAGGCACTGTCCGAAATGTAAGACGAGAAGGAAAGCTACGAAAAGGTTGTCGTTGGCAAAGTTACCGCCGATCCTATTAATCCACCTGAAACGGTTCTCGTTCAAAGGTCCATTCTCGGACAAGCTGGAAACTTTCGTCCAGTATCCGCTCTATGGCCTCGACCTCTCAGGCTATGTTCCCCCACCCCTCTCTCCTGCCTCGCTGTCTAACGAACTTAAGCCCGCGTATGAGGACTTCGCTGCTCGGTCGACCCCTGAGTCTAATATTTACGACCTTTATGCGGTCTGTAATCATTTTGGTAGTCTTAGTAGTGGACATTGTTTGTTATCTTACCATCCGCTCAACCGATCAGCCAAAAAAAAAAAAAATGACTCTCCACATTTATAGTTGCTGACTGACTAATTGATTTGGTTGGTTGGTAGATACCGCCTTCGCTCGCTCACAGAAAGATTGGTATAATATCGGCGACAGTAGGGTCTCCAAAACTGACGAGAAATCTGTCAAGGTGCGTCATTCTTTCCTTCCTTCCAAACCCCCAATTTTTTTTTGCTTGAAAAGATTTTCTTGTCGGTTTTATTAACTTTTGTGGTTCACGTGTCATATAGGCTCGTAGTGCATATTTGTTGTGTTTTCGTAAGTGGATTTTCTCGTTTTCTAAGTCGAATGGATTACTTATGCTCATTGTTCCTTTTTTGTTTTCGTTTTCTTGTATAATGACTCTTAGGGAGAAGAGGATAATGTGAAAATTAAATTAAATCTGACGAAATCAACAAAATAAATAAATTATGCCATCCAGGTCCATAAGCTCGTTCAAGGCAGAACAACCACATCTAAACAAATCAAAACCACCCAATCAGATCATCGTTTTTTTCTTCTTCTTCCCTTTGGTTACTCTGTTATCATCCTTTAACAAATCATAATAAATCATCTATCTATAAACATACACACACATTTATATACCATGAGCAACCTGATCTCCTATTTTTTTTTATTGTATTGACTCTTCTTTCATTTTTTTGGTCATTCCTCAAGAAATTTTGTTTTTGTTTCTGAGGATTATTAGTTTTTTGGTTGCTCTTTCTAAGTTCTCATTATCACCAACAACATCATCATGATCATCATTCACACTTCCTTTTTTTTCAAATTATTCATTTTTCCTTCATTAATCTTTCATTATTCCTCTCCTTGTTTGTCTCTTTTTTTTTCCTCTTTCTTTCTTTCTTTTTTTTTTTTTGTAGTTTGAATTCTAAACAGATAAGGAAAAAAACAAAAATAAATACATGTATTTTAAACAAACAAACAAAATAAAAAATGAATATCTGCAAATATTATGCACCACCCATTGGTTGTTTGTTGCTTCAACTAATTATTAAAAGAGCAGAATCAAGAGTTACCCACACAACACCCCAACATGTTTTATTCTGTGGACAATATCCTTATAATTATTGACTCTGTTCGTCAAACATCTTGGGTGTACAAATGTGAACAATGGATGGCAATCTTGATGGTGGTGGAATTATAGGCAATGGTGGTGGTTGGTTGTAGGTTTCTGCTCCTTGATGTGAAATGCCAGAATGAGTGGCAATGAACAGCGGTTGAATGATGGGACAGTGAGTACTAAGTGAACTAAGAAAAGGTATGCACCTGAGGTTGGTGCAAAGGTGAGATGATCAGAAGAGATGAGTTGTCAGCTTTCTGTACTCTACTCCACTTGTTGTGGCGTGTACAGTAAGGACTAAAAGAATAATATTACACTTATAAAGTGTAATGAACTGATTTGCCAATAAGAACAATTACTTTAAGTGTTATAAAACACTAAGTATCAAATAAAAACAGGTTATGACCCTGCTGCCAAAACTCCAGTTATGGGAATAAATCCTCTGAAGGGCTAACCAGACTTGAACACGGTTCTTCCAATTAATTAAAGGTATTTTAATTAATTGGGGGGGATTTGTTTTGAAGAATTTTAACTAATTTAGATAGTATATAAATAAAGGCCAGTCCTCCTTACTTACAGGAGAAGGTGAGCGCCTTTGTAGCTTATAATAAGTTATCTGGTGTAGGTTAAAATTGATGGGGGGAGGATATCTTCAATTTGGTGAAGAGACCTCCTCCTTAAATAATAAAATATTTGTATTAATTCCTCTGCAATTTAATTGTCAGTGGGGATTGGGGCAATATTGACAGGTGATTCTGATCAGCCTGTTCGTGGTAAGAAGGGAAGCATGGTGTCATTTTTAATTAAAATGATGCCATGTTTATTTCACATTAATTAATTTAATTTAATGTTTATTTTTCTTAATTAAACTAAATAATTCTTAATCACATGTACATGTAACTTCCTTTGGGGTTGGAGCTTAGAAAAGCGCTTGCTCTGGAGAGTTAAACATGTGGGATTTAATTTATAAGTCATTACTGCATAATTAATATACTTTACATAAAGATTTACCCTTATCTATGTGTAATTTTATACTATAAATTACTATGGGTTAATCTTGGATCTTCCAGGATTTTCAAGAAGAAAACTATGCCAATAAATGGTTCTTTATCCATTTATTGCATGTTTGAAAATTAATTTTCCAAAGATTTTCATTAATTAAATTATAACTTAATTTTAGTATAAGTTATAATTTAAATAAATGATTTTTATTCAGTGTGGTCATGAGTGTGGCCTGAACTCAGGTCCTTATGTCAATAACAGTTATTACTGAGCCAGTCTCTAACTACTAGACTATTGTACCATTTGATAAAATGATAAGGTCTAAATCCCCTTTTGTTCAGACTATAAAAAATAATAAAATAAAGAATAATAATAATTATTCAAGCTTGCAGTTTTCAAGTATTACATGTTACATTGTTACATGTTACATAATACATGTAATATCTTTGTGGCTGACATGAGTGAAGAAAAGAGAAGAGAAACTACAAGGAGCTAAAATATCATCTATGTACACAGAAGTAGTGAAATCTAAACAGATGATGCACAGAATTGATCCATAGTAGTTTCCTCCAGACTCATCCAACTTGGTAGCCATCTTGTGTGACATGTCACTATAACTCAACACTTGAATTACAGTCACATCCATGGATAAGAAAGAAAACCTGTGTTATCCAACAGGCTTCATATTTAAATTGGTTACCTCTTGTTGCAGTACTAGGCTCACAAATCAATTTTTGCAAAATACATCTTTGACATCTTTGATGTATCTTTGACATCTTTGATGTACTACTTCAAATTCAGCCATTTCTTTCTTCTTCTGTTTCAATATTTCTTCTCTTCTCTTGTTTTTTCTGCTTCTTTTGATTTCTTCTCTTCTTTGGTGTAATTAGGTAGTTGGTGGTAGGAATATTTTGGATAGTTGTGGGACTTCTTATCCTTGGTGTTTATACCTGGGCATCTGTCACACTGCAACTAATGGGCTCAGCTTGCTATGGCCCAATGATGAGCATATCCATCAAACTTTGAATGCTCCTCAGCTTTGATAACCATTTCAAATTCCATTTTCATGACTCCTAACCATTAAGCTGGTCATTTGACTTAATCCTTGGAAATTACTCAAATCATCCAAGCCAACACTATGGACTACCATTCCTGGCAATTCAATCCAGCTTTGAAGCTTATCCAATGTCCCTTTCCTGGACTAGCTCAAATGCACTCTCAACTCTTAGCTTGGAACTTAACATTACCCAACTAGCCAGGGAATTGATAAAAGCACACCAAATTTTATTGGTTTGTGGGGCCTACACGCCCAAATAAGATGGTGTGTAGGGTCTACACACCAATTTTCAGCCAAAAATTGGTGTGCGCTCACACACGCCATTTTATTTTGGCGTGTAGGAAAAATATTTGTGGTGTGCGGGTCCCACACACCAAAATAAATTGGTGTGTGGGGGGATATCACATGCAATATCCCCATACACACATGTGTATATGCACACCTGTGCATATACACATATGTGTTATCACTTAATCAAACTGGTGGACTGGTTCAATTATGTGAGCGAGTGCCAGTCTGATTTCCTTTAGGAATCAGACTGGTGGTCTGGTTTATTTCTTCCAGAACCAACCACCAAACACCTTGCCAATTTGAAACAAACAAACCAGTGAGCATGTCTAAGACCCAAAAAAAAAAAAAATGCCCACAGGCCCAGGGCCCAATCCAAGACCCAAAAGGCCCAAAAGACAGGGCCCAATGGCCATAAGACTATTGGGCCCTGCCTGTTGGTTCTGGAGGAAATAAACCAGACCGCCAGTCTGATTCCTAAAGGCAATCAGACTGGTACTTTCTCACGTAATTGAACCAGTCCACCAGTTTTGTAATGTAGTAGATAAGGTAGGTTGGATAATAAAGGATAAAACTACTCTAAAAGTAGGGGAGAATATTCAGTTGACTTACTAAGGTTTTACTGGGTGAATATTCTGAGGGCATTAAATTAGTCCCTTTGTACTTTTTGAACCTGGGATTTATAGAAAGATAGTGTTGAAAATCAACCTTTTTCATCCTTTTCTACAATGAATATGTACCGGCAACACTTCAATTCAAGCATCAATTCATACTTCAAATCTTACCTATTTAATCTTTCTTCCCATCTCAATTCCCTTGAGAATCTCCCACAACCTAAATCATCCTTTTCCTTTTTCCATTTCCCTTCTTACCACATCATCCTATCTATTCCTTATTACCAACTTCCATTCTCATCTATCACATCTTTTCTCCCTATCCATCAACTTCCTATCCTCATCTATCACATCAATCCACTTTCCTTCATCATCTCATCTTCATTGCATCAATCATACTCTTCATCTGTTCTCTTCCCTTCCCTTTCTCATATCATCTTTGTTGGATATTGTGATCCACATTGGATAAGGACTTGGTAGCCTACACAGCGCGCAATTAGGTGACAAAATTCAGATTTTGTCGCAGGTGCAATTTCCATATTGAATTCAAAAGCTGCACAGCGGCTCACATGTCAGCTTAAGCGCAGTTTGTCAGCTGAAAAGCAGTTTGTTGGCTGAAACCCAGAACTGAATCAAAACCTTCAGCTGAACTTCATTCAACCTTGTCCACCAAATCCACCACCAACAGATTTCCCTCTCAAACATGAACCTCCAGATATGCACCTGCCCAGAATGCATAAAACTGACCACAGATTTACCCAACGGTGAAACGACTTGTGGAAATTGGGTCCACCCAAGTACCCACTTGAAACATAGGGCTAAGCAATATTCCTCCTTGTGTGATCTCAGTGATTTGGCTTTGGTACTTCCCCCCATATCTCCTTTGCCTCAAAGATACCAGGAAAAAAATTCTTTATTGTCCCCTGTTGATTTGGAAGAAAAAGAAGAATCACAGTCAACACTCACCAAAACTCAACCCAAATGCATCAGTATGCCCTACCTTTCTCATTCTCTCCAGAATTATTGCAACTAACTCCTTTTTTTTACTTCTCCAAGAAGCCGTCTGGTACTTCATTGCCTAGCTCAGCCTATTATGTGGTATGAGTCAAAGGAACTGTTGGCTTGCTTGTGATTGGACTGTATACATCATCAAGGTCTTTTGAGCTTTACCTAAAGAATACAACTCATACCTAACAACCTACAAAGACATCCAATCAATTACAAAACAACTCGGTTTAGATCCTGAACTTGAGAGTTGCATCTGCTGCCCAAAGTGCTTCAGCCTTTATGAATGTGAATACGCCCCTACGACTTGCACTTTCCGCTAATCAAAAAAAACTCAAGCTTGCGGCAAAAGCCTTTTCAAGACAAATACCAATCTGATCCTACCTGAATACCAACCGTCTTCTTGTGCTACTTGCAACGGTGGGCCCGCTACGCTAACAATGGGTAGTGTAGCGTTAGCGACTTCAAAAAAAAAAAGTTAACGCTACAGGAATTACCTGTTAGCTGATTTGTAGCAGTGTTAGCTGGAACAAACGCTACACTAACTGTTAGCGTAGCGCTCTTGTCAGCTACGCTAACTGTTAGCGTAGTGTCTTGTCAGCTACGCTAACTGTTAGCGTAGTGCTCTTGTCAGCTACACTAACTGTTAGTGTAGCGCTCTTTTCAGCTATGCTAACTCATAGTGCCCTGTTGTGGTGAGCTAACGGTTAGCTTAGCACTACACTAACTGTTAGTTTAGTGCTTTACTTGCAGGAGTATAGCAATCATGTCTTTTATTGAGGATTTGATGCTATTAAATTAGTATTTCAATGAATCTGATGATTAAAGTGAGGTCCCCAGAACGATGTCATCCCAAGATCCATCACTTCACATCAAAGGCATTTCAATAAAAATAGATTAGACATCAACATAAGGACATGATCCTAAATTTTGAGGCCAAATGAAGTTTATTTTATAGTTAACAGGGGGGGATGGCCAAATGGACAGCTCAGAAAGCCACAGTGGATTGTGTTTTTTATGAGCCAAAAGCCACATGGAAAAACAATTTGTTTTTGAAAAAAAAAAGAAAAAAACTTAAAGATAGAGATCAAAAATAGATGAATCAGAAATAAGCTGTTTCAATTGCTGTACTTGCTCAAGTACAGGAGTTAAAGCAGCATTTTGATTGGTTTACTTGTGCAAGTACAGATTTTTGATTGCTTTACTTGTGCAAGTACAGGAACCTAATTGAGCAGAGTGGACAAGCTTTGACCCAAGACAGGGGAATTTATCACTCCTGCTATATTAAAAGTGAGTGCAAAATACCTAATTGGTGTCAACCTCATCACAAATTCTACTCACCAATGAGGGTGACACTGATGAGGTATGTTGCAGTTCCTTATAGTATAGTGGGAGTGATAAATTCCCCTGTCTTGGGTCAAATCTGGTCCACTCTGCTCAATTAGGTTCCTTTACTTGCACAAGTAAAGCAATCAAAAATCTGTACTTGCACAAGTAAACCAATCAAAATGCTGCTTTAACTCCTGTACTTGAGCAAGTACAGCAATCAAAACAGCTTATTTCTGATTCATCTATTTTTGATCTCTATCTTTAAGTTTTTTTTTTTTTTTTTTCTTTTTTTTTTTGGGCATTAATAAAAAAACCTGGTTTTTCTGCGTTTACACCCGGTTTTCTGCGCAGCTGCGGCTGCGCAGTGCACCCGGTTTTCCGCGCAGGCACCCAGTTTTTTTTAATTTTTAATTTTTATGCAAATAGCATATGGAGGGCAGCATTTGATGCGCGTGACCCCAAAACAAATAAAATAAATAAATAGAACAAGGAAAATAAACAAAATAATATAATATAAAATGATATAAAATTAAATAAATAGAATAAATGAAATGAATAAATTAAATAAATAAATTAAAAGCAAGAGACATAATTGGGGCGTTGATAAACGCACGCCAACGGCGCACGCCAACGCCAACCCGCACGCCAATTTTTTTTGGCGTGCGGGGCCTACACGCCATTTTTTTTTGGCGTGTAGGGTTTACACGCCAAAAAAAAAGGGCGTGTGAGACCCACACGCCAAAAATGGCGTGTGGTTCCCACACGCCATTTTTTTTTGGCGTGTGGGCCCCGCACGCCAAATAAAATTGGCGTGTGGGCCCCGCACGCCAATTGTTTGGCGTGCGGGTCCCCCCTCGCTCACATAATCGAGTGGGAGGGACCACTTGATTACGTGAGCGAGGCCGGCCGTGCGGGTCCCCCTCGCTCACATAATCGAGTGGGAGGGACCACTCAATTACGTGAGCAAGGCCGGCTGACGAGGTTATACAACCTCGTCAGCCGGGAGGACTTCCTCCCGGCCGGCGAGGCTATACAACCTCGTCGGCCAGGAGGAAGTCCTCCTGGCTGACGAGGTTGTATAACCTCGTCAGCCGGGAGGACTTCCTCCCGGCCGGCGAGGTTATACAACCTCGTCAGCCAGGAGGAAGTCCTCCTGGCCGACGAGGTTGTATAGCCTCGTCGGCCGGGAGGACTTCCTCCCGGCTGACGAGGTTATACAACCTCGTCAGCCAGGAGGACTTCCTCCTGGCCGACGAGGTTGTATAGCCTCGCCGGCCGGGAGGACTTCCTCCTGGCCGACGAGGCTGTATAACCTCGTCGGCCAGGAGGAAGTCCTCCCGGCCGACGAGGCTATACAACCTCGTCGGCCAGGAGGAAGTCCTCCCGGCCGACGAGGCTATACAACCTCGTCGGCCAGGAGGACTTCCTCCTGGCTGACGAGGTTGTATAACCTTGTCAGCCGGGAGGAAGTCCTCCCGGCTGACGAGGTTATACAACCTCGTCAGCCAGGAGGACTTCCTCCTGGCCGACGAGGTTGTATAGCCTCGCCGGCCGGGAGGAAGTCCTCCCGGCTGACGAGGTTGTATAACCTCGTCAGCCGGCCTCGCTCACGTAATCGAGTGGTCCCTCCCACTCGATTATGTGAGCGAGGGGGGACCCGCACGCCAAACAATTGGCGTGTGGGCCCCGCACGCCAATTGTTTGGCGTGCGCTCCCACACGCCAATTGTTTGGCGTGTGAGAGCGCACGCCAAACAATTGGCGTGCGGGGCCCACACGCCAAAAAAAATGGCGTGTGGGAACCACACGCCATTTTTGGCGTGCAGGTCTCACACGCCAATTTATTTTGGCGTGTAGACCCTACACGCCAAAAAAAAATGGCGTGTAGGCCCCGCACGCCAAAAAAAATTGGTGTGCGGGTTGGCGTTGGCGTGCGCGCTTGGCGTGCGTTTATCAACGCCCCATAATTGCAAGTTAATGATTTATGAATAACACAACCTCCCCAATCATCCTCATTCAATATTTTATTTAAAACAAATAAAATAAATAAGTAAAACAAGCAAAATAAACAAAACAAAATAATATAAAATAAAATAAAATAAAACAAAATAAATGGAATAAATGAAATGAATAAAATAAATACATTAATTAAGAGCAAGAGACATAATTGCAAGTTAATAATTTATGAATAAATAATAAATGTAATAAACAACATGTAACACTCAGCAAGTTAATAATTTATGAATAAATAATAAATGTAATAAAGTTAATAATTTATGAATAAATAATAAATGTAATAAACAACATGTAACACTCAAAGCATTATGCAATGTACCATACCTCTGTGTATCATTGTATTTCCATTTCTTTGTCATGAAATCTGATAAGAAGTTAATTTTATAATCAGTATTTGTTTCCAATGAATTCTTCACCCTCTAAAGTGTATGAATCCATTTAAAAACTCCCTGAATATCTTGAAAGACAGACGTGAAGGTGTTTGGAAATAAATTGAGTCCAAAAAATCATAAAAATCCAACCATTGATTTAAAAAGAAAACTGTGAGTCACATTAGATTCTACACCCCTTAAAGTGCTTTAAAAAAGCTTAACATGTTGAGAAATCCTGGAAATTAAGCTGTGAGGATTTTTTATGAAAAAACCAGGTGGATTGGCCAAAAAAAATAGAAGACATAGTTTTTTTGCAGAATGAAAAATTACCATAAAATTCTAAACCCCTGTAAGTATGATAAATAAATTTAAAACTTTGAAAAATAATGAAAATCCGCCCGCAAAAAATCAAATTACAAAAAAATTGGGTGGATTGGCCAAAAAAAATAGAAGGCATAGTTTTTTTGCAATATAAAAATTACCATAAAGTTCTACACCCCTGTAAGTATAATAAATAAATTTATAATTTTGAAAAATAATGAAAATCCGCCCGCAAAAAATTAAATAGATAAACCGGGTGTAAATGCGGAAAACCGGGTGTACTGCGCAGCAATTTGGACGTCGCCGCTGCGTAAAACCGGGTGTAAACGTGGAAAAATTGGGTTTTTTCATTAATGCCCTTTTTTTTTTCTTTGTTTTTTTCTTCTTCTTTTTTTTTCAAAAACAAATTGTTTTTCCCATGTGGCTTTTGGCTCATAAAAAACACAATCCACTGTGGCTTTCTGAGCTGTCCATTTGGCCATCCCCCCCTGTTGACTATAAAATAAACTTCATTTGGCCTCAAAATTTAAGGATCATGTCCTTATGTTGATGTCTAATCTATTTTTATTGAAATGCCTTTGATGTGAAGTGATGGATCTCAGGATGAAATCGTTCTGGGGACCTCATTGTAATCATCAGATTCATTGAAATACTAATTTAATAGCATCAAGGCTGCTGTGGGAGAACTTATATACCAGAGGTGCAGCACTGAAGCTGAGCCCGCAGCCGCGGGCTCAGCGGCAGGCTGAGGCTGAGGCAAGGGGGTACTTCCCAAATGTCATCGGATAAAACCTGTTACCTTGATACATTAATGTTGTATAATTCTTTTTCTTGTGAAGAGGGGGGGAAGTTCTTGCACTAAATAGCCCAATATAACTCCCTTTAAAAGGTGGACGGCCATAATACTGTTAGCGGAGGGGAAGGAACATTCCGCGGGGAAAAGCACGGGGTGCAGCATGTGACATTCTATAGTTGGCGCGGACAATCGGTTGAGCGGACGAAGGCTGCTTCAGTATGCGCGACGTAGGGGACCGGGCGGAACCACGGGGTTCGGGGCGCCAGGCCCGCAAGCAGAGCGGGGGCAGAAGGAGCGGAGTTGTGCGCAGGGGAGCGACAGACGGCTGCGGGGGTCAACGGGGTATAGCAGTTGGGGGCAGGCTGCGGTGCAATGCAGGATTGAGGAGACAGGCAAGTAGGGCTCCAGGGACAGTACCGGGGATTGCGGGACATGATCAGGGGGACTGTTTTATAAATAGAGTGTTGTACCAGGGTTGCGGGATCTTATCTTATCTTATCATTGAAGTAGATAGCTATCAACTACAGCGCATATAAGAAATATCTTTGTTTTAGAACTCTCTCAGCAACTTTCAGTGTGTGCGGGCAAACGGAACTGTGAAGGGCAACATCAGAAAGACAAACGCAAGAGGAACAGGTCCCCTTGCTAAGTATAAAGTGTTGCAGGGAATCCAGTTGATTATCCGCTAACAGTTGTTCATCCCGCAGAGGAAATCAAACAACCACTGGAACCAACCAGGAAGCAGGGCAACCTACCGTTTCTGTCACCAAGGTCGCCATTATTTCCACACCGCACAAAAAGACATTTTGTGCAAGGGAAAAACTTTCACCATTCCCACATCCTTGTTATTTTCCCAACCACCTCACACCAACTATTGGTAAAATAAACCAATATGTAATCCACCAAAAACATTCTTTCCTGATTTTTCACTTTTCTGGATCTAAAATTTTGGTCCTGGTTTGAATTCAAACACAAGAAAGAAGATGGATTTCTCTTCTCAGAGCTTTAATGCAGCAGGATTTTACCTGCTGAAGCCATAAACACAGCTTTTATACAGCAGCCATGTTAACTTGTGAAACTAACAGTTAGCAAGCAAAAAAACCCCCGCTATTTGAGCATAGTGTAATGGGAGACACTTCAGCTAACAGCTAACATCTAGCAGGAAAAATATCAGCTAACAGCTAATATTTAGCGGAAAAAATATTAGCTAACAGCTAACATTTAGCGTAGCGTAGCGATGATGCCGCTACACTACTGAGAACTTCAAAATCTGTTAGCGCCAGAAACATTACGCTACTTGTTAGCGTAGCGGTGAATTTTCCCAGCTAACGCTACAAAAAAATGGCTTGAAAAATTTGTCGCTACGCTAACTGTTAGTGTAGCGGAGTGAAATTTCAGCTAACGCTACAAATTTTCTGGGAAAAAAAACCCCGCTACACTAAAACTTAGCGGTCAAATAGCGTAGCGCAGCGTAGCAGCCCACCGTTGCTACTTGAAAGCCTCCTATTCCACTCAAACCCTCTTCCCCACGACTGATGTACCACACCCAAAACTTCAGTTCTTGGCTTGACTGGTTTCTGAAGGTCCCTGGAATTGAGGAGGAGATTCAATCATGGCGCAAAATGGCCCAATCAACTGCTGATGGAAAGACTGTCAATATTCAACAATCTACTGCATGGAAGAGCTTTGAAATTAAGGCTGATTGCAAATTAGCCAACAACAAACTCCGCCTCACCTTTTTGTTATATATCAATTGGTTCAATCCTTTCAGTAATAAACTAGCTGGGTGTCAGGCTTCAGTAGGTCTTATAGCCTTGAAATGTCTGGACCTTCCCTTACACAGCCAAAAAAAACTGCAAAACATCTATATTTCAGGCATGATTCCCGCACCTACTGAACCCAAAATGACAACAATTTCACACATCCTGTCACCTCTAGTGGACGAGTTGCTCATCCTCAACACAGGCTCATCTTTTAGAACCCCTCAGTTTCCCAATGGTTGTCAAGTATCAGTTCATCTTGGGGTATTGATTGGGGATAATGTCGGTTCACACAAAATTCCTGGGTTTGCCTGCCATTCAGCTACTTATTTTTGCTCATGGTGTAAGTGCCTGAAATCAAATTTATCGGACTTGCAATGTGGCCACAATCAAACTTAGACAAGAAACATGAATACAAGCCCTTAGATGGAGAGAAAGTACCTCACTTGCGGATCAAAAACAACTGTTAAAAATCAATGGTACATGGTGGTCCAAACTCAACCGTCTGCCATACTGGGATCCGGTCAAAAACATAGTGTTAGGAGTAATGCACAACTGGTATGAGGGTGTTCTGCAGCATCAATGGCGTGTTTGCTAGGCATTTGAGCCAGATCCACCCAAGCATGCAACTCACAATGATAAACTCAACACTTGGGAAGACAACGACTCACAAGAATTGGACTCTAGCTGGAATTTTCACGACACAGCTCTCATCCACATACGCAAGGTGTTACCACATATTTCTGTGCCATACGGGGTTACTCAGGTACCTACCAATTTGGGAGATCCAAAACATTGAAAGCTGAAGGCAAGCAAGTGGCATTCACTCTTTTCAACATATCTACCACTCAGCATGATTGATTTTTTTATTGATAATCCAAATCAAAGCATACCCAAAGCCAGGAAGAATATGCTACTCAACTTTTCCTCTCTTGTTGTATGTACAAACATTGTATCCTCAAAGGAAGTGGGGGAAAATGACTACAATTGGATGGCCAAAGCTTATGCGCTATACACTCAAACCTCAATCTTAGTCTTTGATTCACCCAAGATTGTCCCCAACCATCACTATGCTCTGAACCTGCCTGCTCAAATGAAGTGGTGGGGGCCTCTTTCAAATGTTTTGGAGTTTTCTGGCAAGCAGATGAATGGTGTGCTGCAACAAATGGATACAAATTCATTAATTGGTGAGTCCTTCTAGCTATTGAATGTTATAATGAAAACAGATTGCTGTCAAGTTAATGGTCAGGCCAATTGGAAGGAACAATGATTAAGGAATTTTGTCAGCTCCAGCGGCTCCAGCGGCAAATATCAGAGTGGTTGCCAGTAGAAAAGATTGGACCTGTGCGAGAAACCATGCAAAAACCAAACAGGCTTGTCAAAGTGCATCCAAAAATATATTTAGCAATGTTGGAAAAACTGAGGTACAAGGATGCAACACTGCAAAATTACAAAGATGTGCCACATCCCGATGATGCTTGTGTCCTGACCCGGTATGTCATTGAGGAGGCTTCAGTGAAGGGTCCCACAGGCCTGTATATTTCAAAATCAAAGCAAAATTGGTTGGTGGCATACTCTAAACAGGGGGGAAATTGATACAGGTGGGTCACGCACATCTACATGCTGCCTGAGCTCAATGGGAGAAGTCTGATGGCGTAAAGGTACTTGTTAACACATTCAAAGAGAGTGTGATGGATGATAAGCTAGAAGTTTTGCAAAACATCCAAGATTTAGAGCTTACCATTGTCCAAGAGCAAACTGGATGTGAGCTCTTAGATGTATCCAAGATCCTTGGTGTTTGTGCATACAGGCACCTACCCGCTTGGAAATTTGGCTCCCATCATCCCTTGATTTTTCTCCGCAAAATTCCCCATGTCCTTTCCCCCCTTTTACTCGGGCGTTGATAGATGCACGCCAACGCCAACCCGCACGCCAATTTTTTTTGGCGTGCGGGGCCTACACGCCAATTTTTTTTGGCGTGTAGGGTCTACACGCCAAAAAAAAAGGGTGTGTGAGACCCGCACACCAAAAATGGTGTGTGGTTCCCACACGCCATTTTTTTTTGGCGTGTGTTGAGTTGCCTGTTAGTCTGCTACCATGATGTATCACCAGCTGAACCATGAGCACTACCAACCAACACCCTGGCAGTCACAAGTGTCTGTAGCCTAGTTGGTAAAGGCAGCACTCTAGAATGTGTCTCAGCTTAGCTGAGGTCGTGAGTTCGAATCTCACCAGACACATCTCCATTTTACAGTCTCTACAGCGTGTGGGCCCCGCACGCCAAATAAAATTGGCATGTAGGGCCCGCACGCCAATTGTTTTGCGTGCGCTCCCACACGCCAATTGTCTGGCGTGTGGGAGCGCACGCCAATTGTTTGGCGTGCGCTCCCACATGCCAATTGTCTGGCATGTGGGAGCGCACGCCAAACAATTGGCGTGCGGGGTCTCACACACCAATTGTTTGGCGTGCGGGTCCCCCCTTGCTCACATAATCGAATGGGAGGGCCCATTCGATTACGTGAGCGAGCCCCCTCCCGGCTGACGAGGTTATACAACCTTTTCAGCCAGGAGGAAGTCCTCCTGGCCGACGAGGTTGTATAGCCTCGCCGGCCGGGAGGACTTCCTCCTGGCCAACGAGGTTGTATAACCTCGTCAGCCGGGAGGAAGTCCTCCTGGCTGACGAGGTTATACAACCTCGTCGGCCAGGAGGAAGTCCGGCCTGGCCAGGAGGACGACGGGTTGTATAGCCTCGTCGGCGGGAGAACTTCCTCCCGGCTGACGAGGTTATACAACCTCGTCAGCCAGGAGGAAGTCCGCCTGGCCGACGAGGTTGTATAGCCTCGCCGGCTGGGAGGACTTCCTCCTAGGAGGAAGTCCTCCTGGCTGACGAGGTTGTATAGCCTCGCCGGCCGGGAGGACTTCCTCCTGGCCGACGAGGTTGTTTAACCTCGTCAGCCGGGAGGAAGTCCTCCCGGCCAACGAGGCTATACAACCTCGTCGGCCAGGAGGGAGTCCTCCTGCCTGACAAGGTTGTATAACCTCGTCAGCTGGGAGGAAGTCCTCCCGGCCAACGAGGCTATACAACCTCGTCGGCCAGGAGGGAGTCCTCCTGCCTGACGAGGTTGTATAACCTTGTCAGCCGGGAGGACTTCCTCCCGGCTGATGAGGTTATACAACCTCGTCGGCCAGGAGGAAGTCCTCCTGGCCGGCGAGGCTATACAACCTCGTCGGCCAGGAGGACTTCCTCCTGGCTGACAAGGTTGTATAACCTTGTCAGCCGGGAGGAAGTCCTCCCGCCCGACGAGGCTATACAACCTTGTCAGCCGGGAGGGGGCTCGCTCACGTAATCAAATGGGCCCTCCCATTTTATTATATGAGCGAGGGGGGACCCGTACGCCAAACAATTGGCCTGTGGGACCCGCACGCCAAAAAAAATTGGCGTGCGGGGCCTACACACCAAAAAAAAAGGGCGTGTGAGACCCGCACGCCACTTTTGGCGTGTGGGTCTCACACGCCCTTTTTTTTGGCGTGTAGACCCTACACGCCAAAACAACATGGCGTGTAGGCCCTGCACGCCAAAAAAAATTGGTGTGCGGGCTGGCGTTGGCGTGCGTTTATCAACGCCCCTTTTACTCATAAGAAATTAACCTTGAATTTTACAAAAACCATCCAAAAGTGACAACAAGTTTTTTCAAGTTCCTGATTTATTGCAGGCTAAACAGGTATGATTGATACCCTTCAAAAGCTTGACAGAAACCATTATTTATATTTGAAAAGTAAGTGGAGGTTCACACTCCTCAAAAACATAAATAAATCAAGACTATTGCATGTTGACACCACAAAAAAAACATCATAAGATGTAAGAAAAAATAGAGTATGAGAGAAGAGATAAAGCCAGCAAAGAGACAAATTAAGCCATATTGTTTTCTTGTTTTTTTTTCTATTTCTTTTGGAATAAACCTACACAATAAATCAGAGATATGGCATGTGGAATGTGGAGAAAATCAGGTTTATACCAGAACGTTTACCAGACAGGATCCACATCAAGTACAATGGCTTTGTATCTTGCATTGTGAGCATCCTCTTCACCCTTTTTGTTTCCATCCTCTTTGCCCTTGTTGCTTCCATTCCCTTCCCCTTCATCAAACTCTTCCTCCTCTTCCAGGTCTTCCATGAGATTGTCCTCAACAAAATCTACATCATATTCATTCTCTTCTTCATCTTCATCGTCATCATCTCCCAAATTATCTGCCAAATCAACGTTGTCTCCATCATAGCTTCCATCTTGCTCATCTTCCGAGTTGTCATTCTCTACATTTTCAATCTTGTGAGTAAGGTCATAGGGTGTGGTGAGCTTATCAAAGTAAGCAGCAGTGAATTGCAGGTCGGATAGCTTCTCAGCCAGTAATTGCTTCCCCATGAGAGATTGGGAGGCATTGGGCAAAAATGCCACCTGAGGTGCATCAGCAACGTCAATTCTCTGCTGTGGGAGCAGCTTGTTGTACCAGTTGGGATTGTAAAAGTCCAGTGGGAGCCCTTTTGGTGTTTTGGTAAAGTAGGACAGACGTGCGGTTTGTGGGACTACACATTGGCGTCTCTGCACACGCTTGCGATTAAGCTCATCAGATCGCAAGATGGCAGCATCTAAGTGGCGGAAAAACTTGGTTGCGTTTTCTGACCAAAATTTGATATTTTTGATGATATACACGCCTTTTGTGGCATTGTACTCGTCGTCGCTGTGAGCATTAGCATCAGAAATTATCTTCTTGTATTGCTTTGCAATATTTTGAGCCAATGCAAAGTTCAACCGTGCATCTCAAAGCTGAGTGAGTGTTGAAAAACATTATCAGCGTGTGGGTAACATGTAGAATCAAGGGGGTGTTGATAACCGCACACCAAAGGCGCACGCCAACGCCAGCCTGCACGCCAATTTTTTTGGCGTGTAGGGTCTACACGCCAAAAAAAGGGGCGTGTGGGAGCGCACACCAATTTTTGGCGTGCGGGTCTCACACACCCTTTTTTTTTGGTGTGTAGGCCCCGCACGCCAAAAAAAATTGGCATGCGGGTCCCACACGCCAATTGTTTGGCGTGCGGGTCCCACATCGTGTGGGACCCACATGCCAATGGCGTGCGGGGCCTACACGCCAAAAAAAAAAGGGTAGACCCGCACCCAAAAATGGTGTGCACACGCCCTTTTTTTTGGCGTGTAGACCCTACACGCCAAAAAAATGGCGTGTAGTGTTGGTGTGCGGGTTGGCGTTGGTGTGCGTTTATCAACACCCAAATCAAGGTAACCAGTTTACTTACTTGTTCCCTTGCCCGTGAAATAACTTTGCATTCTTCATCTTCACGGAACTTTCCAATCTGCTTCTTCTTGCATTTGTACCAATTCTTTTGGAGGAAATGCACAAAGTGATTATATCCTGGGATTAGGAGCTTGAGATCCTTGGCATACTTCTGGCTGATTTTCATGTAGGCATACACCCCACCTGCAGCAGCTTGGCAAAATGATTTCAGGGCGGCCTGTCTACAGGCCTTGTTGTACAGTGAATGCAGGGAGTCGTCAAGATCCGGTGCCCAGGCCGCATACCTAGCCGAGCAAGGGTGGCCCGGGTATACTCAACAAAAAAATCCTCCAAGTTGACAATGACCTTTCCAATCTTCCTTCGGCCAAGTTTCAGATCTTTGAGTGACACAATGTCTTGGACTGGGACCAGCAGAGGAGCATTAATATTTTTGGCTGATTGTGCAATCTCATTGGCATCAGAAAAGCGGCTGTTGAACTCTCTCAAAGCTGCCGGCTGAGGTGGTCCAGGAATAGTCTTCTGCTCAAAAATTTTCCAGATAATCTTGATGTGGGCATACAAAGCATCCTGAATTTGAGATTTCAAATTGATTCATCAGTGACCAAAATCATCAATGTTTGATAAGGCTTGTCCAAAAAAATTAAAAATACCCTAGTTGGAACAAAGGCTTTGGGCATGTTCCTGGATATCATCTGGAACAGGTTTGAAGGAGACCAGGTACTCATATTTGCAGGCCAAGCGCGTTGGCTAGGGGTTTTCTGTGTGCTCACAGGGGACTTGCAAGGGGCACAATTGGAGTTGCTGGGTGTGGCGCAATTGGACTTGCTGGGAGTGGACTTGCTAGGTGTAGTTGGTTTGGAGCCTCCAAATCCTTTTGCAGTACTTGTTTTGCCCTTGTTGACGGGAGAGGGCTTTGGTTGAGAAGATCTAACAGTCCGCACCTTCTGTCTGGATGTTGAAGCTTCTGGTGAGTCAACATTGAGATTGACTTTTTGCACTAGCTTTTCAATAACTTCATCTCAAGCAGCCAGTTGGGCTTGTATTTGTTGAGCTTGTTGTCCTAATGCAGACAATACTATAGCTTGGATATCAGAGGCTGAAGCCATGGTAGTGGAATCAGATAAAGTTTGGTGGTGAGTAGACTAGGGGGAACACAGATGGCTGCACGGTTCTGGATGGGAGGACTGCTCTATTTATACTATGAATTTGTACATTCATCTCAACCAGGCTGATCCTGGAGCCAGATTTTAGTGGACCTGTATGTATGTATTTATTTAACTGTGTTTAGCTGCATCAAAATGTCTCAATTACACACATTTACATATATATGCTTAGTTGGACGTGTTGATGAGGTGAGATGAGATGAGAAAGTCCACTCAGCTGACAAAACCACAACTCTGTATGAAGTGAGGTGAGGAACTGTGTTTTAGCTGACAAACTGCTTTTCAGCTGACAAACTGCGCCTCAGCTGACATGTGAGCCGCCACGCAGCTTTTGAATTCAATGGGGAAATTGCACCTGCAACAAAATGTGAATTTTGTCACCTAATTGCGCACTGTGCTAGTTGGTAAAGGCAGCACTTCTAGTATAGTGTCTTAGCTTCTGCTAAGGTTGCTGGTTCAAATCCTGCCCAAGTCAATCATTTTCTGCTAAATGTCTGAAAAATGCTTTGTTAATTCTAACAATCTTCATTGCTCATACTCAAATCTACTCAAACAACTTCATGTTGAAGTGTCAAACTAGGCACTGCTTGATACACATTGCTAACACATCCATGTGAGACTTCATACCAGCATTGGAGGCAATACATCATCACACAAGCATACACATCACATTGTATTCAACATTAGGCAATGTGTACTTAGATCAATGGTTAGAGCATCACTCATGAATGCTGGGGTTGTGGGTTCAAGTCCCACAGTACATAACATTTCTTTTCACTTGTTCAATACTTCATTCTAGTGATCTTGCCAAAGCTCTCACCTTATTGACCAACTAAATCAATCCCCATCTTATCCATCTTCAAAGCTCTTTGAAGTTCTTGACATTTTCCTAATCTCAACTTGGTGAGAAGTTAACATCATCATCACTACTCCCCATCTTTATTTTACAGTTAACTAATATTTTATCTTTAGTCCTGTGCTTATCTCTCCAGTTACTCGTCTTACTATTTAGTTGTTCTCTAAAACTATATTCCTCTACTTGGGTATGATTATTTTCTTTCTCATCATTTATTAACTCTATCTAAAATCATGTGTTTGTTGGTTTTGGCTTTTAGTTTCTTAGCAATTCATTTAGGTTCTTTAGATAGTAGTTATGATAAATTCAAGTGCAACCTTATGCTACAAGATTCTTCAATTTACTAACCCTGCTTAACATTTGCTTCAATACTTGCAAGCCCAGAACTGTGATGTTTGCCCTATGAAAATATGTATGGGCTTTCCTGCATAGGCCACTTGAAATTAAAGTAAGGCCTCAGCTTACATTGAATCCAGAAGCCGTGAAGAACTGAAAAGTGTATAAGCTTGGGATAATTACAAGGGAGAGAGGTCATTTACAAGGTTGATTTTGTATTGTGGCCAAAATCTATGGGATATGAAAAATGGGATGGGAAGAAAGAGTCCAGCTACACTTCCCTAACTTACTGCTGACTTGGACCATCTATTGACAACAATTGGCCTGGCTGTCCCCAATCTGTTCCAACACGCCACCTGCCATCAACCTTAGTGGTGTATGATGGGGCAGGATTTTACATACTACCCTCTTAGGGAAACATGCCTCCTTTGAAATTTTTCCCCTTTTGGAGGGTTGGTGTGTTACCAAACCGCTTACTGGATGAGCTGAAGAGTCCCTGATGTTGGAGTGGCTTGGTTTGGCAGTAGAAACAGTGCAATACCAAGCCTCAAGAATGGAATTCCTTGGTTGGGCAGCTACAGAAGCCCATGCAGCTTGCCAACTTGCCCACAGCTACCAAAATTCTAGCAGGACAATGGTGGATGCTCTAAGACAAAAGGTCTGATGGACGAGATAGAGTAATACATTCCACACCTTGACCATCTCATTATTGAGTCATTCAAACCAATATGATCCTAGCTTGGCTAATTTTCACCCTTCTCAGGCAGAGTGCTAGACTTTGGAGGGTCCATGCGGGAAGGCACTGTCAGAATTCCATTCTAACTTTCTGCTCACAGTCTTATTCTACCAAAAATACTACATTGTTATCACTCTTCATATTTAGAAGTTTTACATTATTCACTCATCAATTGATGTTTACTCACTCTACTTGTCTGGTAGTTTTAAATCATTAATATTCACTCTGTCAATTAGACAATTTTATAGACAATTTTATATCACTCTATTTCTTTACTAGTTTCATTAACCTGTCACTACATATGCTAGTAGCTTTGTTAGCCTATGCTTTTACTCTGTTGTCAATCCCAACCACTAGTTAGCCAATCTTGTAATGGCCTACTTAAATCTGTGCTGTGTTCTAGAAGAAATAAAAAGCATCAAGTTTGAGCATAAAAACACTTTTTCTTCTTGAATCAAGCTCCTTAGTCCAATCAGACCCTCCATCAAGATTGCCCCCTTACTTGAGCCTCATCTTTTGAAGGTGAAATATCAACAGGCGCCCCCCGCTCAATTAGAGAGGGACTTAGTGTTAGAGTCGATGATATCATGATTAGAAACACATACATACATGTTACTACATAATCTAGTTTTCTAAATCATAAGCTAAATTGGCTGCAGTCAGATCACACCTACTGCGGCGCAACATCTGTATTTAGTCTTCTATCTGCTGTCACGGTACCGGCGCCTTCCTCTCTCTTCACCGAGTTTGAGACCATACCGAGATGTGGAGCTTACCGCGACGCAAACCTTTTCGTGAGGTTTGATGCATTTGATACTTAGGTTTTCAATCAAAAGGTTTGATCCAATCCTAAATTAGCTGGCGTGGCAATCAAAGGTGAATTAGGGAGACATTCAAAACAGGCCATTGGAGGAAATCATGCCTGCACACAGTAGTCCATTTCCAGAAAACATCATATTACTCTAATCCTTTGACTAAGAAATCAATGCTTTGACCAAGAAATCAATGCTTTGACTAAGAAATCAATGCTTTGACTAAGAAATCAATGCTTTGACTAAGATGTAACAATGATCGAAGACGAATGCCCCGAGCAATCCTTATCGCTTATTTCAAAAGGGGTGGAGTACTTGTGAGAAGGTGTTGAAAGACTAAAAGCGTACAGCCTACTGGAAGTGTGAAGATACAAGTATGCGAAAACTGAGTTGTCGAGCACAGGCAAACTAGCAGGGAAACAAGGAACTCAGAACGGGGCACCCCGGGCAATTTGCTTTTTGACTTCGTGGGTGTCATCACTATCCAAGTCCTTGACCCGTCGCTTCGAGAGAGGGTGCTGGTCGACTGGCGTCGTTGTGAGAACTGAGTTGATGTGGTGGGTTGACCAGTACAACTAAGAATCAGCACGCAAAGCAGCGTCAAGGTAATTAGGATTGCTTGATGGCCCATTTTTTGTTTTGTGAGTTTTAGGTTGGAGCCGACTGCGGTTTTGGGTTGGTCTTCTAAAGCTCCACAGGTAGGAAGGAACATTTTAGCTCATGCACTGCGAGCGTTAAAGGGACCAAAGCTCACCCTGCTAAAGAAAACTACTTCGTGAACACCTGTCGACTAGTACCAGCAGCAGAGGGGAGGCTTGGGTAGGACCTGCCGAAGACTAGGTTTGGAACGATGGTAAGAGGTCAAGATTCGGGTGACTGCAGCGGCAATTGACTGGTGGAGTTAATGTGCAACCTGATTGCAACCTGTCGAGGCTTGTGTGCCCCGCTTTAAAAAGACGCACAAATCATATGTGTACATCTTCAGTTCAGAGTCTTCTCTGTATGTCCACAGAAAAGAGACAACCCACGAATCCACACATAGCCGACACCGAATCTTCGAAGGGCTTCTTGAAACCTGATACCGGTGACTGCTGGGCGAGATCCAT
Source organism: Puccinia hordei (assembly GCA_007896445.1). Classification (NCBI taxonomy): domain Eukaryota; kingdom Fungi; phylum Basidiomycota; class Pucciniomycetes; order Pucciniales; family Pucciniaceae; genus Puccinia; species Puccinia hordei. Next base: position 380,269 of record RDRW01000296.1, read on the forward strand.
TTACAATACTTTTACTGTACTGTATACAGTCATGTCATGCCACCGTTGTCAAGCTTTCCAGGAATACGATGCAACGTAGTGCGTGCCATCCCCGAAAACATGCAGAACATTCAAAGCCAAAGATACAGATTGTCTAACAATTCTGAAAACTGAGCAACAGCAAGCACCCCCAAGGGCCCCAAATTCAAGGCAACATGTATAGCTATATAGCAGTGCCACTTACGTATTGTCAGCTTATCACGCCTAGCTATCTTTCCATTTGATGGATCGACCAAGGTCCCCTGTTGGAAATTCAATACAGCTCTTTCAGCAGTGAAACTAGCCACTTGGAAATCATGATCACGGGAGATGTTTTGAAGTATGTACAAGCCACTGCCATGATGAATGCAATAAAAATCTGTGCTTCGAGCGCATGTATGTATGCTGTGTCATCAGAATCAGTTTCAGATGCGTGAGGGAGGCTGGTTGATGTTGGTGAAGTTTTTCATGTCTCTCTTCGCACCGGTTGCAACAGGTCTCCACTGCTTCCGGACGAAAATCGGGGACTGCTGCAGCTATAACCGTCGATAAATTGAATTTCAATGGGAGATATACAGAAACCTCACATTTTTTTGTTCAGTCAATAGGAATAGCAAGAATTGAAAAATAAATCATGGGATGGATAAAGAGATGAAAAAACACATATTTAATATTCCTAGAATTGACACGAGAAATTGAGTTTGAAGATGGGTAGGGGAAAAAACGATTGGATCTGTGGGATTGCCGGTATGAGACACCGATGAAACTTACCCAAGGATTCCAAAGGTGTAAAAAGAAGACCCAATAGAACAGTCAAGGAAATTCCGACTGGCTTTGAAGAAGTCCATTCAGCTGTGCTTACATCTTTTCAGCTTCCTCCAGGTCTTGTTCCTCGGTGGGATGAAGGTGTTCGCTTGATTATTATGACCGCCTTGAAGGCAAGACTAAATCTGAGTCAGTTGGAAGAAACTTATTATGTTCACGGGAGCAAAAGAGAGATGTCAAGAAGACCTGTGGTAATTTAATGCTACTCACTTGCCATTGGTGTTACTGAATGACACATTTTGGACTTCTGCTTCTGCGTCTTCCTCCAGTTCGCCATCATCTTTGTTGAGTGTACCAAACACGTCCTCCAGTCTAGATAAGTGTATCAGATTTGGCTTTCTAATTGAACTATTCTTTTTTATGAAGAGAGGGTTAAGTTTTGATTTGAAGATGTGACCTCACCGTCATCATCCCCTGAGACATTTTCTACACAGTTTTGTTCAGTTCCAGTAGGTTTATGACTACTGTGTATCCCTTGATCCCTTATGTTTCACTATCCGATTCCATACCATTTCCAAGAATTAAGGAGCAGATATAATATGCACAAATGGGATTTACATGAACTTGTAGCCTTCTGGGACATGTAATAAAAAAAAGATTCATTTAGCCAGATTTTTATTAAACCTTCTGCGTACCCACTCCATTGTCTAAAATTTCAGGACACAAATAATATGTAAGATGGAAAAACACCAAAGTTCTTTGGACTGGTCAGGCTTGTAACAAAAAAGGTATGCAGTCAGTAATCAATTTTCTATCAAGTCCACCCCACACCGCTTATATTTTAAGTCCTGATGCTAGGTACTGCAGTCAATTGCAAAATGTGTATATTTAAAATCAGTGCAGTTAAATTTTCCTCACACGGGCAAGGCTTTAAAGATGAATTTGACCTGCTACTGCAAATCCGGCATGAAGAGTTGCTGACCAAAACCTTGGCCCAGCGTACAAGCGTATCTGGGCTTTTAATTATGTACTGATTATTTATGTTGCAAAGCAATTTTCGGTTGATGCTATCAATCTCCCCTGGTTCAACAATTGTTGTTTTCCTCTAGACCCGAGAAACCATCTAGAGTAAATAATGGCTATCTCTTGGATGTCTACCAACTCGTGCACGGATTACATTATGGTTGCCAGGCAACCAATTCGACATTTATTTGGCAGGGGATTGCTGGTTGGATGGAAAGGAGTCATGTCAAGTTGGTTAGTTTCAATATCCCAACAAACTTCGCGACGTTACCATATCAACAACAGCAGCGTTAATCAAGTGATTCCAGATCAATCGTTATCATCTAGCTCGGGGATTTTGCCCTGCTCGCATTGGATTCGCATCTATCAGCTGCATTCAAAAAGCAATCTGATCCAGATGGTATATTGACACAGTGGTGGTACAAGCATGGGTCTACACATGTACGTAGTGTTTTCTATCTTTGCTTCAGTGTTTCGATCCGTGCTCTGTGTATATGAAATGAAGAGTGTGAGATTCCCTGGCAAAAGTTGGATGATGGTGTGGGTGTGCATCTCTTACTGTAGATCGGTGGTTCACATATCAATTGGATTTTGGTGCGACTTCATCATGAAAACCAATCGGAAGGTATGATGTAACTGGAATCAAAAATCACCACAAAAAAGAGAGATAAAAGATGGGTTGATCAAAGGTTAACGTATACAATTACAATCCGCGGCTCCACTCGCCTCCCCCTGCCACCAAGAAATAAACTGCGGGTATTCACAAACTCCTGCTGCTAGTGACTGCTGAGCAATGTCGAATTTTCGAGCGGTATGTGGCAGAGCAGAATATCTAAACCAAATAAAGATTCTTCCATCAACAAGTTTACGGCCCGCGTTAAGGTCAAGGGTCGAGCTCAATGATGACAATGCGGCCCTGTTCTGATCGATTGCTCGTACGATTGCATTCGGCGCCATTGGTTTTATGTTGGCCGTTGTTAACGGGACGTTGGTTTTTGGTAGTGAACTTATTCTCGTCGGTATGACTGACGCTCCTGCTTATCCTAGTTGACTTCATTTTCTCGTGAGCTGACATCAACTGGTGAAATGAATGTGATGAGTTAGTAAACCTAATCCCCAATAAAACAAATCGATCCTAGTCTTTTGTCATTAAAAAAAAACTTTATTCAGAACTACAACTTACTTCTTGCTCAGCTAATGCCTCCGCTGCAATTATGCAATCAGTTCTACTGGGCTTCCATTTCCGACATCTGTTTGTGTTTTTATTGGAATCATTCGAAAAAATAAATAATAAATGTCACATTTCTAAGAAGAGGTGAACAGAAGTGTGGAAGTATAGACCTCATGAAGTTTTTTTGCCCAGGAGTGAGGCCAAACAAACTGGCGTTTTGTGAAACCAATGCTTGATGATGGGGAGCTTGAACATTTTCTGCATAAGCAGCACGTTTCAGTAAACAATTGTTGCTATGAATGGACACGTAGAGACCGGCGTTTCCCGTTACATACCTTGAGAGAGTTTGGGGATTAACCTTCTACAAATCTCAACCAGTTTATCCGATAGATTCTTCCGTGTGGGCGAGTAGTATCTGCCGGCAATACATTCAAGGTGTAGATAGTTCATTTCCTTTGACTTTGTGAGCTGTCTGAATTTGAAACCCGCGGGTGGATCCGGCATCCATTTCTTTGATCGGTTACATCGCTGTTTTTCTGTATTCAAAGGGGGCGATGATGCGGATGAAAGGGTTTGATTGTTTTGTGTTGGCACCAAATCAAAGATCTTTCCCATCACGATAAGTTTCTTGTCTAGTTCATCTCGATAGATTCCTTCGATTTTTAAAAAATGGCAGTCTTCTCTCGACTTATTTGAAATTTCTGGGCTCTGAATTGAATGTTTTGCTTTCGAAGGTAAATGTGCCCCCAGCTTAATATGGTTCAAGCGTACCAAGTCGTATAGCCAAATCTCTTCTGCTCCCCACCAGATTCCCTGGAACCAAATTTGGGGTGAATCTGAACCAATGCCCTCTTGGTTTACGCGATAGGAACCGCTGCATTTCTCTTCAGTCTCCGGGTCTGGGAGAGCATCGTATCGGTCATGCGCAACCCAAAACTCTTCGAGATTAGACGCAATCTGTATAGCTAGCTGATACGTGACAAGCATTTCGTCTACATTGGTAAAGCTATCAAGTGCTGGCCGCTTGGAATGTTTGTTCTGAACGTGTTGGGGTAGTCTCAATCCGTGTTTCTTGTTCATGCTAAATTTTTGCTTCAAATCAGCGGTTTTGAACAACCACGGTAAAATCTGATCCTCTTCACGGATCACCAAGTCAGAGAGACCAAGGAGTCGGATATTCCACTTGAATCTTTGTTGATTCTGGAATTCATTCGCAGCAGGTTTCGAGGATGGGGTCTGGAGTTGGTCGAGTTTCCGCTTTGATAAATTTCGGGATCCATCTAGCCCATCACTACGATCGTTTACATCATCCAGGATTGAGATGAATACTTTGCTTTGATTGCACAAAGTTGGTTCCTCGCATAAACCTGGCCAGTATTTAATGCCGAGTTCCTGACTGTTGCGAGATAGCTCTGTACTGAATGCAAGCATCAAATCGGTCACGAGACACCAGACTAACTCGTATCTTCGGAAGTTCGAGCGGTTTTCTAGAAGGTCGCGATTCAATTCTTCGTTGAGATATGGGCCCTGGAACTTGTGAGTGGAGTTGACTTGGTTGTTTCCAGCTGGAGAATGGGACCGTTTCGGTCGCTTGGGGCGGTCGGCAAGCTGAGTTCCTTCAGACTTCCCTTTGGGCGTCGAGTGAGATAAGCCCAAAGCAGTGTTGACTTCGAATTGATTCTTGGCACCAGAGCAATATTTGCACAGACAATCCATCGCTTTGTCCAAGAGAAGCCACTGAAGATGAGGCAGGAACTCATTGGCAGTGCGGAACTTGTACACATGAGCTGAACCTGTACCAATAAAACACGAGCCAAACCAGGTTTTTACACGCTTAGCCAAGAGCATAAAATGCAGAGAAATTTTTACGGTATCCCAAATTTACCAAACAGATATTGGTCTTCTCTTGCTCCTTTGACATACGTATAAAGTCGATAACCAGTGGGAAAGTCTTTTAGGCTCCAATCTTCCTTCTGACTATCTGAACAGACGATAACATAGAGAATAGTTCAGTTAAACTCGCCAATTAAAAAAACCCATTTCCCGGGTCATCATTGCTTGTGTCCCATAGGTCTTGTGGGATAATCTGTTGAAGACCTGGCAAGGTCCAGTTGGGTGAAGAAAAGAATCAGAATAACTCACTTTTAGCCAATCCTGCCACTTCAGCAATAACTTTTCCCAAAGCAAACAGCCATCTAGATTTTGACTTGTCCGAGGATATTGCCCACTGACATGAAGCCCCTTTTGAGTCTATTACCGAGCCTACGCTTGGCCATCTACTCGAGTTGGCGTCTGAATTCAAAATTTCGATTTGGTGAGGACCCGATGGATTTTCTGGGTTTTTGAGAATTGTGAATGTGGGTGGTGGTGGATTAGCTTGCTTAGATTGGATGTCATTTTGGTTCGTTGGCGAAATGCTATTTGGAGTCGAATCGGTCATTGTCAAGTCACAAGCGCTGCAAGAGAAAAGTGAGATTAGCTTGTGGGGCAACTGTTAGAAAAGTCGACCGACATCAATTGTGCGAGAGACGACCTAAACCTGATCAAGTTTGAACTCTCACCTTTGTTTGACCAAGTCGTACAGGCGTACAGCTAGTTAGGTTAACAATACAGGCAGACCTCTCCCGGAAGGGAAACCTTCTTCAACTGGAGCCCTTCAAAATGCGCGCACACATTTAGGGCCTGTACCCCACGGGTGCTCTTTGAGTCGTCTATTTTTGACGCTTGAAGGCGTCAGCAGACGTTAGGGTCTGCAAGGCAGCTTGAAAACAGTCCAATCCCAAGCGAGTCAAGCCACCTTCCAAACATCCCCTGAGCCGGGTCGTCTTCCAGGCGGACTGGGATCTGCCTCGGAGACGACTGCCAAACGAGTTCAAGTTGGCCTGGAGCTGATTTCAAAACGCATCCTGATGATTTTTGCCGTTGCCAGGGTGTTTTAGAATCCACACAGTTGGTGCAATATTACGATTGAGCACAAGCACAATGACATAGTGGGTGGGCAAAATCCACTCGCGATTAATAGCCAGCATTAGCTGACTGATTACAAGAAGAAAATGCATAAAAGTTCAAATAAAAAGACTGGCAAGCAGAAATGGAGGGCTATGAAATAAGTAACAACCTTTGTGGGGCAGGTCAGGAGGGAAGGCGACAAGAAAGAAGAAGAAAAGGGGACAAAACAGCAGGAAGAAAGTGTATATAGTTATTGGAGATCAGGAGGGACAGGGACAAGATAGGTTAGGGGTAAGAAAAGAAAATGACATCCTACTCAGTGTTCACACCTTGAGGTACCTTGATTATCAAGTCTAATGTGTGCTAGGACCTCTTTGTCACTTGGGAGCTGTTGCTCCAGCTCAGTCCAGTCATTGACTGTAGAGATTCCATTCCAGAGACAAGTGTCATGCTTGAGAAGAAGGTGTCCAAGAATGGAGTTGTGCACTCTTGACTTGTGGAGAGAGAGAGAGAGAGCAAAGGTGAGGGACGGGTTGGAATGTTTGGAGCGTAATAGGGCATAAGGCTGAAAAGGAATATTTTTCAGATTTCCAGCCTGCCGGAATGGTAAGCTTTCTTGTGTTGGCTGTATGAGGTTTGGAGATAAGCAGGATGTTGATGTAGGAAAGATGAGGATGTGAATCAGGAGGATGTTGAGATGGAGAATGTTAGTGATTTGAGTGATCTCAATGGAAAGTATGATTTAAAGTTTGAAGTGGTGATTTGTAGTCTCCACAACTTGAGATGTCATGCAGTATTAAGATTAAGACAACTTTGAGTGTCAACAATTACGCTCCTATACAGATCATTATCTGTCACTACCTTGTTACAGCTCATGATTTGTCATTACATTGTCACAGCTCATCATTGTCTCAGATATATAATAAGTACAGTTGTTCCTCCTTCTTGTACCTCCTCATTCATACTTTACTAGAATAAAGAAGTTATTGTCACCTACACAGTTAAGCTGTCAGAATTTAAGTCTTCTTTCTGCTCACAAAATTACTGTTTCCAATCACCATTCATAATCATAATTCTCTCCTCCCCTTAAAATTAAATATCACTCTACATTAAGTAGTTTTATTATCAAGTCACTCAATGTTGAGTTTTTCTTCTTCTGTTCCTCTCAAAAACTTCTTTACTCTTTTCTTATATCAACTTGACTCAAACCAGAATACATCAATTTTATATTAAGTTTTATTGTATCTACAAACTCTTAGTTCTAATTGATTGTTTATTCTCTTTCTTGACTCATTTTCTGATATTAAAGTTTGATTAGTGTGAATTAACGCCTCATGTTATCTGTGACTATAAGAAATATTGTATCTTGATTAATTTGTATTGCTTGACTAAAAGAGACTGAGACGTCATTGTAGTCAATTATCTTACAAGAACTTATTACTTATGTCTCTCAAATTTTATTCAAAACTTCTTTATTCATTATTATTATTTATTCATTATTCATTACCACAACTTGACACTCTTGTATCTAGACTATAAATACATAGCCTGATATGAGCAATAACAAAAACCATCAGTTCTCCTCATAATTAATCCGGTCCCCATTATTGAGTCCCCTTGAGTCTGTTCAAATCATTTTCTCCCCATTCTCACTTCTCAAATTTTCTCACTCAACAAATTGTTGTTTGATGTCACTCTATCAGTAAGGTAATTTTATTTTCTTCACTCCACTATGTGGTAGTTTTATTTCACTCTAGTATTCAGCTAGTTTAACAATCACTGTCACTGCTTATGCTTGTATGATTTACAGTATATGCTTTTATTGTTTGTTTAGCTCAACCACTTGTTGGCCAATCTTGTACTAGATTGCTTAATCTGGCTTGTGTGCCAGAAGAAATAAAACTATCAAGTTTGAGCATCAAAATCTTTCTGCATATCTCAGCTCCTTGGTCCAATCAGACCCTTCTTCAAGATCACCCCCTCTCTTGAGTATCTCTTTGTTGTACCCAACAATCAACATAAGTCACTTGACCAAGGCATTTATAACCCTCATGCCCCAATCTCATATCCCCTGCACAGTTAAGATTCTTAGTCTAAGCATATAAACTCATTCATGATCCCAATAAAACATATAATATATAACCCAATAAACCATATAATATATAACCCAATAAACCCAACTAAGAGCATCCACAATTGTCTCAATAAATTTTGGAAAACTGTTGAGCTCTTAGAAAGCTCAACAGTTAATTTATCAAGACTGTCCCCACTTGTGGCTGGATGACCCGGCTCTAATGCTGGGTTATTGAGCCGGTCCCACACTTGTGCTCCTCTGCAACTCAAGTCAACAACTTGAGGGTGGGAGTTAATGAGTGGGGAGAATTTGGGGGGTTGGTTGGGGGGAAGTTTCACTAAAAAGTGAACTGTGAAGTTAGGGACTACTTACCTTATCAAGCTCAATAGAGGTCCATAAGTTAATGGACCTCTATCAAGAACCCTAGAGAATTGATAGCTGTCAAGTGCTATTGAGCGCACAAGTGGGGCATTTTCTTGATAAAGCTATATGCTGTCATGAGCCGTATTGCGGGCCTGCCCGCACCAAAGCCCGCACCACATGTAGATAGTCTATCACGTACATGTCACAGACAGGCCACTATATAGTCTGTCAGGACGGGGATCCACATCTCTTCCTCATCCTGCAATCTACATTATAGGATCCCGAAAACCCCAGAAACCCCAGAACCCCAGAGCCTTCCTCTCCACAGATCAGACCATAACATATTGCAGGATCTAACACTACGGAGACAAAGGCAAGAAAACAACACCCAGACACCTGAACAAAACCAGACAGACAACCCGAACAATCCCAACTCCACCCGCACCCAAAAGATGGACGAAGTAGAGCAACTCCGACGACAGCTTGAGGAGATGACTCAAGCAAGGGAGAACGAACGATCCCGCCAAAGAGCGGCCGAAGCACACCGGGACCAACCATCCCGACCAACCGGTTCCACCCCAACCCGTGGACCAAAGATCGCATGTCCCAACAAGTTCGATGGTGAACGCGGGACGAAGGCGGAAACGTTCGCCCGCCAAGTGGCGATTTATACATCGGTCAACAGCGCCATGTTCCCTGACGACAGGACAAAGCTGTTATTTGCCGCGTCCTACCTTACCGGACCCGCCGCCGTGTGGTCCGCCCCGTACATCGACCTAGTCACGGAAGGGGCGGAATTCTCATACGACGGGTGGACAAAGGATTTTGGAACGATGTATTTCGACTCCGAAAAGAAAGGAAAGGCGGAACGGGCGTTACAAGCGCTATGACAGACAAGGACAGTGGCTGACTACACCCACACATTCCTCACCCACGCTACTGCCACCGGATGGGAAGTCCCGACCCTCATCAGCCAATACCGGCAGGGCTTAAAACGGGACATTCGGACGGCACTGGTACTGGCCCGCACCACTTTCACCACTTTCAATGAGGCAGCGGGTCTAGCCATGGAGCTTGATTCGGAGATGCACGGGGCGGAAACAACCACCGGATTTGCGAAGACTCAGCCAGATCCCGACGCCATGGACACATCTGCGATCAGCGGCCGACTGTCCGAGGATGAGAAGGCCCGCATGATGCGGGAAGGACTTTGCTTCCGCTGCGGGACGCGAGGACATATCTCTCGGGAGTGTCCAAACAAGAAAGGGAAAGGACGGACACCTGCCTCAGTCTCCGCACTCGAGGACCAGATCCGACAGCTAGCCGATGGATTGGCGGCGCTTGAAACGGAGGGACAGGCGGACAAGGCGAACAAGGGACGGGCCGATAAGTCAAAAAATGGAGACGCTCGGGAATGAAGGTTGTGCCCTTCCCAAGCGTAGCGGAGTTGTCATGCAGTATTGGTGCTAGTCAGACATTACATGTAAATGAAATTGATCCCCGATGTTTCCTTTCATGCACCATCACAACTCCCAGAGCCACACCCCAAAGCCCCTATCCCCCCCTATCCTTCCTCATAGACTCCGGAGCAACCCACGACGTTCTGAGTGAATTGTACGCACCCCGATGAGGACTCCTCGAGGCCGCTTTGGCCTCGGGGCGAACCGTCTTTGGATTTGACGGGTCCGCAAGCAGAGCAACCCATGAGATAGACCTAAGGTTGAACGACGAACCCCGCCCGTCCCAATTCATCATTACACAGCTGAAAGACTTGTATGATGGGATCCTAGGGATGCCCTGGATCCCTGACATGGACACCAAATCAATTGGACAAACCGTACCCTATGGACCCCGGACATTGCCGCCGCTTCGGCGGTTTCGTCTATTCCAAAAAACACCCCAACCGGCGAGTCGGGGAAAGCTAGGAAGATTGACGAGGGGGTGTGTGTTTTAAACACAATAACGCCCCCACAATGTGAGTTCGACATCCCTATCCCCCACATCATTCCCGAAACGGCTGGCAAGCTTGTACACCCTGTAGATAGACCCCAGAACCCCACATGGAATCCCGAAACCCGACACCCCAACCACGTACCCGATGAAACCGTATCCAATCAAACTTGTGCTACTGCGGCAGCAGTATTGTCCTACCCGCCAACATCCCCGCAGAAGGTCGAAAGGCCCATGGGGAAAGCTAGGATTAGTGACGAGGGGGTGTGTGCTTGCAGCACAATAACGCCCCCGCAATGTGAGTTTGACAACCCCCCACCCCATACTCTACCGCCCGAGACAGCTGGCAAGCTTTTACGCCTTGTAGATAGATTCACAAGCCCCGCCAAGAACCCCAAGACTCGACACTCTGACCAGGTACCCGATGAAATTATTGCTACTGCCAAGGCAGTATCGTCCTCTCCGCCAACATCCCCGCATACGGTCTACAGGCCCATGGGGAAAGCTAGGATTAGTGACGAGGGGGTGTGTGCTTTTAGCACAATAACAACCCCGCAATGTGAGTCTGATAGATCTCCCCCGCATTTGAATCCCGAAACAGCTGGCAAGCCTCTTTTCCCCCTAGGACATACCCCTGCAGTGATCAGCACGGCCAAAACATCGTGGTCGACATCGGCCCGATTGGCAGCAAAAGGGGAAAGCCACGACTGCGGAGCGGACTACGGAAGAACTAGTACAGCGGTGCTACCACCGACACCTTGACATGTTCCGGAAATCAAGCGCCATGAGACTTCCCCCGCGAAGAAAGTATGACTTCTGCGTAGATCTGATCCCAGGAGCCACCCCACAGGCCGGAAGAATCATCCCGCTATCCCCAGCAGAGAACCAGGCACTTGATATTATGATTGCCGAAGGACTGACGAGCGGGACCATTTGACGGACCACATCCCCGTGGGCGGCACCGGTACTATTCACTGGAAAGAAGGACGGAAACCTGCGACCCTGTTTTGACTACAGGAGACTCAACGCGGTAACGGTGAAGAACAAGTACCCGCTCCCACTGACAATGGACTTAGTTGACAGCCTTTTGGATGCGGACACATTCACAAAGCTCAACCTCCGCAACGCATATGGAAACCTCAGAGTTGCGGAAGGCGACAAAGATAAGCTGGCTTTCATCTGCAGGGCAGGACAATTTGCCCCGCTTACCATGCCCTTCGGTCCCACGGGAGCGCCAGGATACTTCCAATACTTCATGCAAGACATCCTCCTCGGACGGATTGGGAAAGACACCGCTGCATACCTAGATGACATCATGATCTACACGCGGAAAGGGTTGGACCATGCGGAAGCGGTGGGCAGTATACTGGACACATTGAGCAAGCACCAATTGTGGCTGAAACCCGAAAAGTGTGAATTTTCAAGGCCGGAAGTAGAATACCTAGGATTATTGATCTCATGCAACCGGATCAGAATGGACCCCGCAAAGGTGCAAGCAGTAACCGACTGGCCCGCACCGAAAAATGTCACCGAACTTCAACAATTCATTGGATTTGCTAATTTTTACCGCCGGTTCATCGACCATTTCTCAGGAAAGACCAGACCGCTCCACAACCTGACAAGAGTAGAAACCCCCTTCTTGTGGGACGCCAAGTGCAACTCCGCATTTGAATCCCTCAAAACCGCCTTCACATCCGCTCCGATCCTGAAAATTGCGGACCCGTACAAACCGTTTGTCCTCGAATGTGATTGCTCCGATTTCGCGCTTGGCGCGGTACTGTCCCAGGTTTGCACCAAGGACCAGGAACTTCACCCAGTAGCTTACCTATCCCAATCCCTTGTACAGGCGGAACACAACTATGAGATCTTTGACAAAGAGTTACTGGCTATTGTGGCTGCCTTCAAAGAGTGGCGGCAATACCTGGAGGGGAACCCACACCGCTTGATGGCAATTGTATACACCGATCACCGTAATTTGGAAAGCTTCATGACAACCAAGCAGCTCACGAGAAGACAGGCACGATGGGCGGAGACCATGGGATGTTTTGACTTCAAGATCATATTCCGACCAGGACGCCAATCGACAAAACCCAACGCCCTATCCCGCAGACCGGACCTCGCCCCAGCACCAGGAGAAAAGCTGACCTTTGGTCAGCTTTTGAAGCCAGGTAACATCACAGAGCGGACGTTTGAGGAGCTTGCGGAATGTGCGGAATTGGACAGCTGGTTTCTGGACGAATCGATTCAAATGGATGACGGGGAACATTGGTTTGAGGTGGACGTGATGGGGACTGACTTGGAAGATGCGGGAACGGACGACCTAGCGTTGTCTGACGCTGAAATCATTGCCAGGATTAGAGAACTGACCCCACATGACCCAAAATTGGCTGACTGGATTAAGCTGTTACAGAAACCGACAGGGGACCACAACAGGTACGCGGAAGCCGACGGGGTACTCTATGACAAGGGACGGATAGTGGTACCAGCGGACTCGGCATTGCGGAAGATGATCCTCAAAAGTCGACACGACACAAAGTCCGCAGGCCACCCAGGCAGATCCCACACGTTGGCATTAGTACGGAGAAGTTTTGTGTGGAATGGAATGAAGAGATTTGTCAACCAGTACGTAGACGGCTGTGATTCATGCCAAAGAGTCAAATCTAGCACTCGACGGCCGTTCGGAACATTAGAACCCCTCCCGATCCCCGCAGGCCCATGGACGGACATTAGCTATGATTTGATCACTGATCTCCCTGAATCCCGCTTGAGTGACAGCATACTAACAGTAGTGGACCGACTGACCAAGATGGCCCACTTCATCCCATGCAAGAAAACCATGAACGCGGAGCAACTAGCGGAACTGATGGCAGAACACGTATGGAAACTCCATGGAACCCCCAAGACAATTGTCTCAGACCGGGGAAGTATTTTTATCTCCCAAATCACACGTGAATTGAGCTCCCGCATGGGGATTAGACTACAGCCATCCACAGCGTACCACCCAAGGACAGATGGACAATCCAAAATCGCCAACAAAGCAGTCGAGCAATACCTGCGGCACTTTGTTTGCTACCAACAGAACGATTGGGCCCCACTCCTCCCAATGGCCGAATTTGCTTACAACAACAACGACCACACATCGACAGGAGTTTCCCCGTTCAAAGCCAACTACGGATTCAACCCGGCATATAGCGGAACCCCCTCAACAGAACAATGCATCCCCGCAGTAGAGGAACGACTCCGCAAACTTGCGGAGGTCCAAGGAGAACTCAAGCATTGCTTAGAAGAGGCGCAAGAAACAATGAAAGGCCAATTTGACAAGAAAACAAGGGAAACGCCGGAATGGGACGTAGGGGACGAAGTATGGCTAGACGGACGCAACATTTCAACGACCCGCCCCAGCCCAAAATTGGAACATAGATGGCTGGGACCTTTCTCTATCTGTAAAAGAATCTCAAGATCCGCGTATAAGCTAACACTCCCTATATCCATGCGGGGGGTACACCCCGTATTTCACGTATCAATACTCCGCAAACACAGACCCGACAAAATTGTGGAACAACGGAGGGAAGACCCAGAACCAATTACAGCAGACGGCGGGGATGAGTGGGAAGTCGAAGAGGTACTAGACTGTAGAAGACGACGCGGGAAGACCCAATACCTGGTCAGCTGGAAGGGATTTGGAACAGAAGACAACTCATGGGAACCGGCGGGAAACTTGAAGAATTGCGAGGAACTGGTAGCGGGATTTAATTCAAGATTTCCGAATGCGGCAACTACTCATTGGCGGAGGCGGAGAAGGAAGTGAGGAACAAAATTGATAAGAGGTGGAATTTTTTTCTTTTTTTCTCGATCGGCGAATGAGTGGAGGATTTAGCATTAAAAGGGGGATAATGTCATGAGCCGTATTGCGGGCCTGCCCGCACCAAAGCCCGCACCACATGTAGATAGTCTATCACATACATGTCACAGACAGGCCACTATATAGTCTGTCAGGACAGGGATCCACATCTCTTCCTCATCCTGCAATCTACATTATAGGATCCCGAAACCTTATCAAGCCAACTAATCAAGACAATTGTGGATGCTCTAATTACATATATGGTGTTGCAAATGCTGATAGGCACCAACCTAAGCCCTCTTGGAACTGCACCAAGAGGGCTTGGGTTTGCTCCCAGGGGCTGGATCTTCTACCTTGCACAGCCCCCAGATCTTGGCACATACCCAAGTCCTGCTTGGCCAAACCCAAGCTCTGGGCCAATAAAGACACTCACAAAATCCCCCATCACATTAAGTTATTAGTTTTTTCTCTTTTCTATTTTCTATTTTCTGTTTTTATTTTGTTTACCAAAATAAAGGGTTTTGTTCCTATTTTATAGATTTTGGATGCTATCTTATGCGTTATGTATTTTCAATCAATCTCAAAAACTGCCAAAATAATCAAAAACCAAACAATTATTTGTTGTTAAAATATAAATAAAAAAAGTATCACAAGGATTGAGTTTAGTGAAAAAAATACTTATGCACACCTTTTGCTTCCAAGGTGTGCATCATTTTATGCTGGTGTGGCACCCTTACTTTGTTTTGGCCAAGCAAGTCTTGGGCCCAACCCACCCCAACTTGGCTATGTGCCAAGTGGGGGTTGGGAGTGTGCCACACATGCTTGACATTTGGCCAAGCAGGCTTTAGGGTTGGCCCAGTGCACTTGGCCTTTTTGGTCCAAGCTTTGGTGTGTTCCCAGACAGGCTTGCAACACCATAATTCTTATGCATCAATTAACCCTCTTCCATTCATCTCACCTTATTGGTGTAATACTCATCTAATAATTGTTATTGATCAAATTAAAGGTTGTATCTACATATAACTAAAGGAATGGCCTTTGCGAGCCAAACAAATCCTGACACCTTTGTTCAATTTCTAACGCCGAGGGCGACATCCCCAGTTTAATTTCTAACGCCGAGGGCGACATTAGAAACTTAAATATGTAATTGATTTGTTTTTCGCTTTTTTTCACTTTTTTTTCACTTTTTTTTCACTTTTTTTTCACTTTTTTTTCACTTTTTTTTCACTTTTTTTTCACTTTTTTTTCACTTTTTTTTCACTTTTTTTTCACTTTTTTTTCACTTTTTTTTCACTTTTTTTTCACTTTTTTTTCACTTTTTTTTCACTTTTTTTTCACTTTTTTTTCACTTTTTTTTCACTTTTTTTTCACTTTTTTTTCACTTTTTTTTCACTTTTTTTTCACTTTTTTTTCACTTTTTTTTCACTTTTTTTTCACTTTTTTTTCACTTTTTTTTCACTTTTTTTTCACTTTTTTTTCACTTTTTTTTCACTTTTTTTTCACTTTTTTTTCACTTTTTTTTCACTTTTTTTTTCACTTTTTTTCACTTTTTTTCACTTTTTTTCACTTTTTTTCACTTTTTTTCACTTTTAAATCACTTTTAAATCACTTTTTTTTCACTTTTAAATCACTTTTAAATCACTTTTTTTTCGCTTTTTTTCACTATTTTTTTGTTTTTTTTTTTGCTGTTTTTTTTTGCTGTTTTTTTTTTGCTGTTTTTTTTGCTGTTTTTTTTTGCTGTTTTTTTTTTTTTTTTTTTTGCTTTTTTTTGCTTTTGTCACTTTTTTTTCACTTTTGTCACTTTTTTTTTGCACTTTTTTTGCACTTTTTTTTGGCACTTTTTTGGCACTTTTTTTGGCACTTTTTTTGGCACTTTTTTTGGCACTTTTTTTGGCACTTTTTTGCTTTTTTTTGTTCACATTTTTTTTTTGTTTTCTGTTTTTGCTTTTTTTTTTTTTTTTGCTTTTTTTTGTTCACTTTTTCTTTGTTTTCTGTTTTTGCTTTTTTTTTTGCTTTTTTTTGTTCACTTTTTTTTTGTTTTCTGTTTTCTGTTTTCTGTTTTTACTTTTTTGTTTTGTTTTGTTTTGTTTTGTTTTTTGCTTTCTGTTTTTGCAATTTTTTTCCCTCTTTTTTCTTTGGTCTTTTTTTTGTTTTTTTTTTTGCTCTTTTTTTAATTCTCTTGCTTCTTTTTGCATGAGCTGTATTCTTTTTCTTTTGTCCCTCTTTTTGTTTTCCTCTTTCTTTTTCTGTTTGTTTTACATACTTATTTGGTCATTATTTTTGACATTGTGCACACTTCTTCACTAAAGCAACCAATACTGTTGCCAACAACCAATAACACATCATAACAACCAATCATGTTGCTACCAACGAAATTACATATATTGTAGACTGTTGCTGGCAGCCAAGTCACATTATTTAATTAATGTTGCTACCAACAGCTACCAACAACTAATTAATCAAACTGCTGCTACCCTTTCTCCAGCCACAAATAGAGCTCTTCTTCACCTGACATCTTCCATTCCCCCCAATAATATCCCACTTTTACTACCATCATTCTTCAAAATAATAATCCACCACATACTCTTATTTCATCTGACATATACTCTTATTGCATTTTACTTTTCTGCTCCCATTAATCTACAATGAACTGGAATATTGATGAACTGAGAGGAGCATACAACAGGGAAATAAATGCTAGGTTTTTTCAAAGGGACTTGAATTCTCTACTCAATCTGCCCACCACCCCTAACCCCAATCAATTTCCACCATCCATCATCTCCTGTAACTAATTATTATTTTTTCAACTCTCACAATTCTCCAAGTCATCAGCACTTCCAATGTAGTTTAATCATTAATCATCACCCTTCCCATCTTCAGCATCTACACAATGACCCTCAAACACACCATCCACATTCCCATCAATCCTCTCAACATTCTCATCAAATCTCTCACCAACTCCAATCCTCAAGGTCCCGTCCAATCTCTCAGCAAGTTCCATCCCCAATGTCCCAGCAAATATCTTATCAACTACCAGCCTCAGTTTCTCATCAGAGATCTGATCATATCCATTCACTTACTCCCCATCAAAACTACCATTCAACTCACTCCCCAATCCAGTTGAATCAAAATCATGTCCCATCACAAAGGCATCCATTGTCTCAAATCACTCAACTGATGTCTCATAACCACACCCGTGGAATTACCAATTAGACCAATAGAATTCATACAACTCCTAAATCTCCCTCCAGGGTTTCCATTTCTAACTTGGACCATTCCCAAAATCTGTCTCCCAACAATCAGATTAATATCTACGCCAACTATGATAACTCCACAAACCTTCCTTCTGTAGAGAAAACATCACACTTGGAGGATGATATTCCAGAAACCAATTGGGAACAGGTTCTAAATCAGTTTGATCATCATTTTTCCCAGAATGGATTTGAAAATCCTGCAGGTTCTGTTTTGGATTACCATCCTGTAATGAATGAAAATGAAAACTATGTAGCCAAAAACATTCCCCAGATAAAGTTTTGCAGGGTTAGGTTCCAAGTTGCAGACCACACACACTGAGAAGAGAGAGGCAATGTCCATTATGCCAGGCCATACTATTTCAAGGCAAGACCAATGCCCTCTGCTTTTTCTCTGGGAGGATCAACATAAATAAACCACCCCCTCCTCCAGATTTACTCCAGCTTTTCAAAGATGCAACTCAAGACCACTTGCCTCAAGGAAATCAACTGATAAGTTCCATACATTTTATAAATAGCAGCTATGCATTTACTTCACTTGGTATAAATTGTGCTACAAGAGCTGCTTTGAACAACCAAGGACAAGGTATATATACTTTCAAGGTGAAGGGACAAATTCACCACAACATTGGAAGCTTCATGCCAATTTCTCAGGAAGTCCCAACATTCTTGCAGCTCTACATATAAAATAATGGACATGAGTTTGAAAATCTTCATATTCATGGTCAACATCTCCTCCCAGAGATTATGACAAGGATTAAATAAATACTTCACCGGTGCAATCCTCTCATACGCCAATTTGAGCATTTAGCATCTGAAATCACTCCAAACCACTCAATAAGCCTTACAGAAACGGCAACAAATGTGGACCAAAGAGTTTATCACCCCCCAACAGGGGACCAAATTGCAGCCATCTGGGTAGAAGGTATTTTTTTCTTTTTCACTTTCACTAAGTTTTCATGCTCTGAAATCTCTTACCTTGAAGGCAATGACCCTTTGAAAACAGCCACAAGGGATTTTATCATCAGATATTGTGGTCAATCCCTTGCAAGAGTATCTGAATTAGACAGCAAATATGATCCTCTCCATTATGTGCTCTTACATCCAAATGGAGATCTTGGTCAGAGTCCTGAAGTCAAGTAGGAAATTCCACTTTCAACTGCCTTGAAATATTATGCTTACAAGTTGGCCTTCCGCAATCCATCAACATGTGTGCAGCTGGGGATCCTAATTGCAGGATGAAGTCTTTCATGCAATTTAAACTCTGATGAAATATAAATCCAAGGGACCCCCCTGTTTTATATTTCATTGGGAACCTATTTTAAATTGTAGAAGGTGAACTCACCTAGGCAATTTGCTGGTCCTCAAGCACTATCTGTTGGGAACGATATCAGCTTTTTCAAACAAGATACAGCTGCCTGCTTCAATGGCAATTCATGGTGGATCCCACAGGGAAAATTTGGATCATCTCATCACACAACTATTCCCACATATTTCCAGGTCTTTCTCCCAACAGGATTACTTTTTGGACTGGGCTATTCTTTGCTGCAAGAATGTTTCAGTCAACCATATAAATGCTAGGATCTTGCAAGATATTCCATCAGAAGGCAGGAATTATACAAGCTATGATTCAGTGGAAGATGACCCCCAAAACCTATACTTACAGGAATAAATAAATAGTCTAACAATTTCAGGCTTTTCACCTCATATTTTGAAATTGAAAAGGGGCTTCCCAATAATAATGCTGAGGAACCTTGATAAAACAATGGGACTACATTGATTGTGGAAAACCTGGGCCCAAATGTTATTTATGATGCAAAGGTAATTTCAGGAAATAGAGTCAACAACTTGGTATACCACACATTCCCTTCATATCAGACCCTGATGAGTCTGGATTGCCTTTCAAGCTCATACGGAAACAATTCCCCATAAATCTGGCTTTCTCACTAACTATAAACAAATCTCAAGGTCAGTAAATTGGAAATGTAGGTATTGTACTTCATGATCCTGTATTTAGTCATGGACAACTCTATGTTGCATTGTCACAAAGTAAGTCCAGCCGTACTACAAAGGTAGTAGTCCCTCAACCTGAATTTGGCCTTCCTTCATATGAAACATCAAATATTGTTTACAAAGAGGTTCTTTCAAATGTACAGAGGCAATAGTTATATTAATATTTTTAGTTTCTCATCCTTTTTGTTTTTTTTGCTTCATAATTTCATTGCTTTTTGATTTCAACATGAAATGTTATCTTTGTTCTTATATTTACACAAATAAAATATAGTGCACCCTTCTCATCAAGCCCCCTTTTCTAAACCTCCCTCCCCAATCCCCAAAATTGGGGGCTATGCCCTCGTTGTTCATAAGAAATTTGGTAATGAAACTACAAAGAGAAAGAAATAATAATATGAAAGAAAAATACCTAACAGCAAGTATACACAACTGATGAGGCAATATTAGATGAGTTATAGAGATGGATTAACTTTTTTTTCAATGGCACTAACACTACACTAACAGCTATTTTTTCTGTCAATGAAATTCTTTTAGTGTTAGCCTCCCAAATCTCCAGCTAACAGTAACTTTGTGGTAGTGTAGCTAAAAAAGCTAACACTATACTAAGCTAAAGCAAATGTTAGTGTAGAAGGCCCACCATTGTTAAAAGTGGAGCAGAATATTTGGAGTAATTACTGATGTGTTACTGGGGGGATTTTCTGAGGATCCAATCCAAGGCCAGGGAATGGCCTCCTTACACATTATGATTTCAATTTTTCACCCTGTTGTGTGAGACCCCAACTAATAAATGGGCAGCTCTTGTGTATGTAGGCTACATAGTCACTGCAGATGTAACCCCAATGTCACTTGCTGGGTGTCTGGATACATGATGCAACAGTAAATTACACACTATTATAGGAGAAATTTCTAGAATGTTGTTGTAAATTCTTCTCCAATGTATTACAATTCAAATGAAATATGGTACCATGGGAATCTGATTGTAGTTAGCACAGTATTTTCTAGGTAACCATGAAATCATGAAATGTATGTATAACCAATAACATCATGGGCCAATTATTTTGTAAACTGGTAAATTACCATACACGTAGTTGATTTCAGTTTTTAGTAATGACAGTATTAACACAGTATTGTTTTATTATATTTTACAGTAAATTCATTCTTTAGGATACTCTGGAGTATCTCTAGTGCTGAAATCAGGCATGCACCTAGCTGGGCTTGGAGGGAATTTTTAAAGGAGGTGGGGAAGAATTTGGGGGCAGTGTTGGGTAGCAGGAGGCTTGGGTTTGGGATCTGATGATGGCAACAAGGTCCATAACCATAAGCTGGTCCCAGATGATAACCTGGTATCTGAGACTTTATTCCTTTGAAACATATGTGTTGTTTTTCAATCTGTAAGAATAAGGGGCAAGACAAACAAACTTAGACATGGCAAAACTGGTTGTTGGGGGGATTTGTTTCTGAGGTGTTGATGATAGATGGTGCAATCAGAGGTTGGTGGACTTGTGTACATTCTGATATCTCTGTCTGCAGGAAGTCTTGATTCCTCCATTAGTCTTGAATGACTCATGAGGATTGAGATTGGGTGGATCAGAAGAAAGTTTTGATGATAGTTCAGAATTAAAAGCTGGGATAATCACTTGTTTGAATTGGGCAGTTGTAATAAACTTTCCACTCAACTTTAGCTCAAGCTGATGATCCAGCCCAGCTCAAGTCCATCAAGAACCTCATGACCAGCTACTCTTCACCCAAACCTCACTCAAGCCCACCTCTTGCCAGGCCATCCCTCAACCTCACACCCGCCGAACCTGTGCTGTCGAGGCCAAGCCTACCTCGAAGTCTGAGTGCTATCGAGCCCTTCACATCCAACAACCTACTACTACCACCCGCCTCAACACATCGACGGCCAACCTCACTCACCTCCAGCTCATCCACCACCAATATCAGTCTCACCACCAACCATCCCCCCTCTCTCATCTCTCACCATCGTAACCAATCCGTAGAACCCATCCTGGCTTTCTCCACCCCAATCTCTATCGCCCTCTCATGTCCACCATCCAATTCGCTCCAAGCCCTCCTCCAACGTACACTCGAAGAGGATCATCATGCTCGCTCTTGGGCCGACTCCGATGATGAAGACTTAACCGAACACGTCTCCTCCCATCCCATCCTTAACCCTCTTCCTAATCCCACCAACCATCATCACATCCTCCATCATCCTCACACCTTTTCTCAACCTCCAATGGACCCTGTCTTGGCTGACTTGGAAGCTAAGAGCAGACTCAACGTACAGGCTCGTACTCCCTCTTGCTCTCTCTCTCCCACACCTTTCACTCATCTCTCTCTTATCTTTTAGACCGAATGTGCCATCTGTCACAAAAAGGGAATCAACTACCCTAAATGTAAGCCCTCCTTACCCTCCTCAAAAATTAACCTACGACCAATCATCTCTGATTGATTAAAACATATATATATATATATATATCTCTTTCGTAGGTCCTAAATGTCAACTCGAGTTTTGTAGTCGAGATTGTCGTGTCTCCATGGGCGATGGTCAACGCCATCGATGCGCGTAGCCATTCACGATGTTTTTCTACAAAAGCAACCCACCAATCGGTTCTCCAATTCTCTTATTTCAGACAGCTATCACTCTGTAGATTATATATCCTGGTTTGACTCAATTAGTTAATCCCCCCCCCCTTTTTTTTTACTTGAAGGTATCGGTTCGGTTTTCAGTCTTGTTGTTTGATGTTGAAGTATAGACGCATATAAAGATTAATTAGAATAGACAGAGAGTGTTATGTAATTCAAAGTACTCATATCCTTCAATATTCCATGATTATCAAATCAATTAATGATCCGATCAGTCGATGATCTTTCATTTCTGTTTGAATGTTATTGATGCCAGTATGATGATTATTGTGGCGGTGAGGTGGGTACAGCGGTGACAATCAACATGTTTGTTAGCTTGTTGTGAGCATCCAAACTGGCCGGGCCCAGCCGACAGTGTCAGACGTGTCTAAATCTGCCCCAACAAATATCTTGGATCAGTCCAGAGAAGGTTGGCCCATTGAGATGCAAAAGTACAAGGGTACCTGTGTAATTTTGCATGTCAACTACCAGCAGTTTATCAAGATGTTTTCTTGGTGAACACCATCAGCTTCCTTGAAGTTTCCAAATATCAACTGCAGGCAGTTGAGCAATTTTTCTTTTTTTTTTTTTTTTGCGCGATTCCAATGATGAGCCCAATGGCTACCCTAAATCACATCTAATGGACACATAGTTTGTAAAAGTTTTTCAGAGCTTGGGTTGCAGGTATACAGCGTGCGAACTCACTAGGGACACTTCCAGTAAAACAAGAGGCCACAAGAAGGGGAGTGAATATCTATTTTCTTCCGTGCTACCATAGCACAAGCACAGTTGCCTCCTCCTTCATCTCTCCTCTGGCTTACACCTGGTGTAAATTGTTTCTTAAGCTTACACAGGTTTGAAGTGATAGAGTTGTGGTTTGATCATACAAGAATATGGCTGAAATGGAATATCTAAGAAACACTCAAATGTAGAACAACTCACAGTTGGAATCTAAGCATATTATTGCTAGATTTAAATTCAGGAGGATGAGCCAAAGTGAGGAATGTTGACAAGAATTCAAACTAATGAAAGAGTTCTTAGACTACAATGGAGTGCTCAGGCATCCAAGACTAATACATGAGACAAACTAATAATGACAAAGGTCTGCAGATGTGATATTTAAGCACAGGTGTCATGCTTCAAAATCTCAAACCACCAAAGCTGAGCTTGAAACTGAAAAGGCTACAACAACAGATTGAATGGTCTGTTGTCTTTGAGATTATCTACAAGTCATACCCATCGTGTGACAACAGGTCTTTTTTGGGATGACTAATTAGAGACACAAAAATCAGGAGACTTTCAAACATTTCTACCTGGCTGGCAAGTGGTGTGGCATGATTGAGTTTGGCACCACACTGGTTGCAGTGAATGTTTCACTCAATCAAGTTACACTGGATGATTCATGGCTAAGTACTTTTTACCCTATGTTCTTCTCTTTTTGTTTATGATTTAACATCTGAAAGCAAGCATATATTCATTTTGGATTTTTAGGGTACATTTGAGCACACCTTTCTTCACTATTTTGTATTTATTTGGTGTTTTTTTTTTTTCCTTATGCTATAATGGCCACCTCAAAGTCCATTGAGTATGCCATTGGGATCAAAGGAATTCATACAAGAATTTTTCAGATTCTTAGATGTGCAAATAGAAATGAGAAGCCCACTTGCGGTCATTGGGAGAATAAAGTAATAGGTTCATCCAATAGCTCATGCAAGCTATCCTGGAGTTGAGGTATGTGTGAACCTCGCCCTGAATTTGTGCATGGAAGTTGTGATCCAGTAGAAATTGAAAGTATGTGGTTAGTGGTTAGATTGGCCTTAGATTTCACATCTGAGACTATTTTTTTGGCTTTGTGTTTAATCATTCTACAGCTAGTCAACAAACCCATTTTTTGCCCAGAAAACACTGGAATATGAACAGAGTGGCAAGTAAGATCATCCATCAGAATAGGTACAGTGAATTCAGCTCTAAGCTCCTAGGAGAGTAATGCATTTATGAGCTTGAACACAATACCAGTATCAATTAAAACATTAGGTCAGATCATGTACTACTTATTTGCAAGCTAGGCAGATGAACTGTGCAAGAGTTTGCCTGCCAAACCACTTCAAAATCAAACAAACCTCCTTAAAAGGGAATCTTGTTTTCACTGGGACATGCACTGCCCTATTGGCAATGCACCAAATAAGTGGAATAATGCTCAAGATACTTCAAACCAGGCAATTGAAATGTTAGTGGAGGGCAAGAATGAGGTGTTTCAATATCCTCTGAAACATTGTGGAAGTAGATTTCTCTGCTCAGGGTGATTAGGGACTTGTGAAACTCAGTATGTATTGTTTGTCAAGAAATATGCACTGGTGTAGACAGTATACTTGGGGAAAGATGAAGCTGTATCCCCTGAGGTTCCCACTTCAGAATTTTACAGCTATTTCAGGAAATCTTGCAACTTCCCCCCATTTCCCCCCCCCCCCCCCCCAAAAAAATTTTTTTCCCCCACAAAAAATACTTTTCCCCCCGCCCCAAGGGCCCTGGGGGTGTAAGGTAACTGCTTCATGGCCTGAGAGGATATCCTGATATCAAACCATTCCAATCTGGCATCAACAACATCAGACATGGCAATGGAACACATGGATAGTCAGTAATTTTTCTTTAGTCAACCAATCTGAACAAAACATAAACCAACCCCCATTGCTTTATGCATAGTGTGAAACTTCCCAGATACACTGGGCACTGATTTACCATTGTTTGACCAGGTTGAGGACTGGCTCAACAAGCTGTATTTCTTGTACAATCAACTTCCTCCTCACACAAATCAGCCAAACAATGTTTTTACCCCCCACATTCATCTTCCTGTCGTTTTTTCATCCACCCCTGCACCCACTTTGAAGAAAAACACCAACCATTTTTTCAGGCAGAACCTTTCCAGCCATGCAAATAATTGGCCAGTGAGGCTCCTTTTGTTAATGCAGCTCCTTGTTCACTGTCACCTCAATCAACCCTGGCTCCATCAAAGCGGACCAAGAAGAAAGCACTGATGATGTAAACAAAAAACAAGGCAGGGAGGAGGTTGATTTCCCTTGATCACCTCCTTTATTTAACTTCTCTTTTATCCCCACAGTTTAACACTTGAGTATCCCACAAGCAAAAAGGCACAACTGCCTCGGGCAATTCAAAATTCACTTTATTTAATTTTCACATTTTGACTTGGTGCCATTTCCATTGGGATCTCACAAAAAAAAACCTCCTTGATTTCAAGGATGATTGCTTCCAAGCCATAGATAAGTATGAGAAAGATGGGCTAGCCAACCACACAAGAGAGCAAGATGAGCTTTATGTCATATGCTGGCATGTTGCAATTCTGCACAGTGTTGACTTCCCAGCTAAAGACAACCAGTCTATCACTGATGTCAGCACTTTTGTGGTGTTTCTCAAGGAGTGCAAAGAGGCTGGGCCTCACCAATGTTGAATTACTGTGTAGCAGAAAAAACCCAAGTTGGTTGCTGATTTCAGTCTAAAGTGTCCTTTAGTTATATCACATGTTCAGCTTGTGCACGGCTGACATTGACTAAATCTTTCCTTTATCCTGAATCCCCAGAAAGCTGCAGCACTGGCTCAACTGAAGAAGAAGAACAATTTGAGTGGGACCTTTGATGACCCCCCTGTGCCTTCCAAGGTTGGGTCAATGTCCGTGGCCTTGTTTGATAACATCAACATGCCCAAGGCCACTCACAAACCGTGAAACCAACTCACTGGGACCCACAAGACACCATGCTTTGTGGATAATAATAATCCAACCAAGTATGTATTTCTCTCCATGACCAAGCTGATGGTCTGGGCAAAAGAAATGGTAAGTCCCCTTCAATCATGACATGTTGTTTAGTACTTATACTTAATTAATGAAATGGTTTAAATTCTAGATTGCCAACCCAAATCATGTAAAACTTCTTCAACCCCCTCCGGGGCAAGCATTTATACCTCAAAAGAAAGGCACACCTGACACAGATTGGGCAGCCAATCTATCAAGCCCTATTTGACCATAGCCACACATTGAGCCCCATGTGACTGCCACACCTTCCCTGGGCCCTGCTGCTGGCTTATTCAACAATCAGGGCTACACCCTGCCTGGTCACCTGCAGATGCCTCATCCAATGAGTTATCCAACCAATTATGGATATGGTTTCTATGGGTTCCCACCAGACTATTGTAATCAAACTATTCCTCATCTTTTGAGTACCTCATCAGGTAACCCGGTTCCTGATCCCGGCCCTTCCCCCCTTTCTTCATCTTTGCCAGTACCATCAGATAAACATATAAAGCTTGCAGATTACCTGTCCTACATTAACATTAACCCCAACTGCCCCACCAGGAAAAAACAATTCTCACTTGATGACAAGTGACATTCTGAAACTTTGGTTGCAGCTCCAATCCTACTCTTCCTATATACCTTATTCTCACTGGTGGTTTAATTTAATAGCTCCTTTTCAACTGGCTCAGATCACACTTCACTGATCCAGCTCATTTTACACTGATTCTGCTTAGATGGAGGATATATGAGTGAATTTGTCCAAATGTCACTTGCCATCAAGTGATCATTGGTTTTTCCTGGTGCCTGTTGTAGATCCCACGCTTCAAGATCTTGGCATTTGCCACTATGATTCTTCAACGCCTTTACAGAAGAAGAACTGGAAGATCACAGGATCAAGAAATCCAATGCAAGGGCTCTTGTGAACAGCATCAAAAAATTTGAATGACACATCAAGTACCACCGTACTTGCCATGATTAGCTCAGGTCATCATCCCCCTTTGGTTAGTTCCTTCCCTGTTGGTAGTTTCTTCCCTCAATTGTTTTACATCAAATACTTATAAACTAGTGTTATTCCAGCACTAGTGTCTATATTACAATTACAGTAGTGGATTTCTAGCTGTATTGTCTTGTGATGGTACTCACAATTATGAATAGTTAAGCAGTTACTCAGTTCCTATTGTTGTTCCCTCCCCCTCATGATTCTTTAATCGATGCCCAACAGACTGGCATGATTTGCAGAAATAGCAACCATTTGGCCTTCACTCACATGATATGCTATAAAAGCATTTACACACAGGTGTTCAGATGAGTAACGCGCAATATCAAAAGATGAGAGGAAAATAGGATCCTTTTTTAGGAGTATCCTTTGAATTTCATGGAGCTCACATTCATCATAAGGATGAGTAGAATGTTTACATATTTGTCAACATTTCAGGTCAAGAGGGAAGGTGAGTAGAAGTGAAATTGTATTTAGTTCAACAGGGAAACACAAGTGGAAGAGAAGTAGATAAAATTTGAGATCAGAAGTAGGCTTTTGATATCAAGGAGGGCAATTTCTTCAGTTCAAGAGGGAAATGCAATCACAGGGGAAGTAGTAGGCATTTCAGAAAGGAGGGAAAACCCGAGTAGTAGATGGCACATCCATGTAGCAAGTGATAAGGAGAGAAGGGGAGTATATTTTCAGCTTTATAACCTAAAAAAAGTTGTAGCCAGATGGCAGACCCACAGAAAAGCTTCCGGGTAAAGTCTGCCGTAAAAACCAACTGGAAAAACTTGTCAATAACAACAAATTCCTCTTGGCCACCCGTAAAGAGTCCCTCATAGAACCGCAAGGCCGCCTTGTAAATACTGAACACCTTCTCAATCGGGTTCATGTTGGGCGAGTTGGCAGGAAGGTACATCAGCAAACACCCAGACGCTTTAACAATATCTGCTATGGACCCATTTTGGTGGATCTGGGTGTTTTCCATCACAAGGACAATGTTTGGTAAGGGGAAGGGATTCATAGATGGGATCTGGAAGTCAAATAAAATTGGATCAGACTGTGCCAACCAAAAAAATGTAAGGAAGAGACAAAATAACACTTACCAATTAGATGTTAGCCAAGAAAAACTCAAAGTCAAATTGGTCCACGGTTTCCTCCTGCACCATATGAGCAACCAAGCCCAAGGTTGAAATTGCTGGTATGATGTTGTATTGGTGTGTGCTACGCTCACAAGGGACTCTGGGGGTACGTTCATATACTGGGGCCTATCCTTGGCTTCTTGAGACTGCCTCAAGACACACCCCAGACTCATCTGGACAATATAATAATAAAAGTCAGCAACATAGCCCCATGAGGATAATCAACAGCTGAGCAGTAAAACCCAAGCATTCCAATGGTATGCATGCTACTCAGGAAATGTACTGGGCTTGTTAAAAGGGATCCTGTTTTGGATGGACTGTGTGCATCATCTTTTTGGACATATTCAAGCATTGGTGGAGGGTGTTCAAGATAGTCAAGACAGACACATGTGCGCCATGCTTGTCAATCAAGGCCTGCTGAATTTCATCTGCATAAATCAAGGGTTTCTCAGAGACCAGTTGCTTGACAAACTGGATGTCTTTGTTGGTGAGGTTGAGCGGTTGTCCTATGGATTTGTATGTCTCTGGATCACAAACAACTGCCCAAGTGCTTTTAAAAAGCCAAGTCCATTGATAAATTGACACAGGGTGAACAGTGGCCCCAGGGAATTGTTCATTTTGTTGACTTGCTTCCCTTTGAGTGATGCTTGGACCGTCACATTTTTCAGTTCTGGCGGGTATTTGACAAAAACCATGGCCTAAACATTGAAAACAAGCAAAATGTCAATGTCAGCTTGTGTGGAGGGAGGAGTATGTAAATAATGGAGGAGGGGAATGAGGGAACACTTAGAGCATCTCCACCACAGTTGCTATATGGGGTTGCTATGCTAAATATAGCACCCCAAACCCCATATAGCAACGCCACCGCAGGTGCTACAATAGCAATCTTCATGCCTTGGTTGCAATAGCAGTTCCAGATCTGGAACTGCTATAGCAACTCAATAGCACCCCATTGGCCAGGTATCACACAGAAAAAAGATGGGATATCTGCCCCCCCCCCTGGTCACTTCAACTCACACACAACTGGGAGGCTTTGGTAACACCCAAAAGCTTTCACTGCTCCAAGCTACAATATATTATAGCTTGCAGTGTGTAGAAACCCAGCCTTGGGCTGCTATGTGTCAAATTCAGGGCAGAAAACAAGAAAAAAAATATACAAAAAAATTAAATATAAAATAAATAAAAATAGATAATTACATAAGTTTACATCTCCCTTATCAACCCCTTATCAACAAGATTTTTCATTGCAACAAGAGATCAACACAGAAAATTTGTATATATTTAGCTACCTTTCTTACAAAATTTGTTTTCCTTTTCTTCATGAGACTTATTTTGTTTTTATAAATTTACTATCAACAAACCAATTACAAAAGAAATACATTTTAGTAAAAAAAAAAACCACCAAGAAATTACAATATTCCCTGCTTTACACAAAAACCTGCCAAATGTTGCAGTATTGCCTGAATATTCAGAAAACCTATTTTACCCAAACACCTGCTTAATTATTTAAGAGTTAAAATTTAAAATAGAAAATAGAAAGAAAGCTAGAAAGTTATTTTCAAATTTTCCCTATTCTTTACACTATGACTCCGGCACAGTCTATATAGCACCTCAGATAGCCCTTACTGTTGTAACCCAGTTGTGGGTTACGTGTAGGGTCTCGACTAGGCCCCCTTTGTATGATAGAATTTGTGTATATGAACTACTCTAGTGATTATATACAAAGAATTATCATCATCTACATTTTCTACATTTGCCATAGTCGTGCCTGTTCTCCATCATTACCTGCGAGTTGGGTGACGGAAGAATTTGATTTTGGGGGTCGGAGCAGATAGATATCGGGCCCTCGGGGCGGGGGGAAAAAAATGGGGGGAATTTGCAAGCTTCCCTGCGATAGCTGTATATCACCTTTTCGAGAAATAGCATCCTCATGGAGGATCTGACAAGACTGGTTGGCAGGTGTTTCTTTTCACTTGAATGAGGATTTGCTGAGCTCGCGATGCTTTCATGTCAAGCGCAGAGATCATAAGCGAATCGCCCAAGCTTTTCACGCCTTGATGATCCTCCACAGGTAACAATTGGGCTTGAGCATGCATGTGTAAACAAGCTAAAATTATTTTCCACAAAAGAAAACCCGTGTGAGATGCAGAGCACAGAAAAAAACCACAAGGCTGGATCATCTTTCACTGGGAGGCTTGGACCTGGCCGGCAGGTAGGAATGGGTAATCAGCAATCTCTCCGGGCCGATGAGGCTACCCAATACAACCTCATCGACCAGGAGAGTAACCTTATATGTAGTCAACAGGGCCCGATAATCTAGGCGACCTTGAGGTGCAGCCTTGTCGGCTGGGATGAATCCCTGCCAGCTGACAAGGCCCGTAAAGCTTTGTATACCGGAGCGATACCCCCCGGTAGATGAGGCTTGTATCGCTGACCGGGAGCCATGCATTTAATATTAGTCTGTCTGAGGGCGAGCAATGATGATGCTTATGTGCTCTCATTTGGCCGGCTAGGGTGAATGTCACCCACTTAACGATGCATGGCCCCGTTGAACGGAAGCAGCGCGTCCCGGCCGACGTGTTGTTCATCTCTCCCAGGTTTTCTTGTTTCATTGCTTTAGTCAGGTCATCAGTTGAATTACTGGTGACTATGGCCGATTTTACCGCTTTGGTCTCGTTGAGGTTACATTCACGGTCTACGCCAGACCCCTAGGTTTTACGTGTCATTGAGGCATCATCACAGTAGCCGACAAGCAGACAGGATCATCGCAGGACTATCCCAGACGATAAGCAATCAGCACCGGGAACGAGTCAACATTTGCCACTACTTAACCATGTCCAATCTCTGCTATGTCTGGTGTTCAGCCAGCTCCACCTATCTGTTACAAATTTCTACCAACAGCTCTCTTCCTTTTTTTTCAATATACCCACTTCTTTTGCTGTACATACATCCTTCTTCATTGTGCCATAAACTTTCGGTAACCTGGCGCTGTCTAGCTTGCTTCAAGAACGACCCGGATTTCTGGCTCATCCACTCATGGCCCCTGAAATTCCAGAAGCTCAACCTGCCAGTATGGCTCCAGTGGCTTGTGATCCGTCTACGGGACGCGCCGAACCACTCCCCGAGGCTGCATCCAATGAGAGGCTTGCGGCTTCGTCCCCCGAGGCGCTTGCTTCTGCTTTAGCTGAACCGGTTACTCTCGCACCCAACTCGGCGGAACCGCTGGCTGGCGAGGTCTCCTTAGCACAATACAGTGCACCTCCTGTAGCCGACCAGCCGGAAACTCCCTCGCACCAGTCTATTCCAGATGTCAACGCAAGCCAAAGTGACCCGAATTGGAGCTCAATCGGTGACATCGTCCCGCCTTTGGCCATGAGTGAGATTGGTGATGATGACAATTATCAATCTGGTGTTGAGGGCTCTCTGCCCAGCGCCGTTTTTGTCATACCCTTCCCAGCACCGGTCAACTCTCACCGCGGCAAAAACACTCCACCCTTTTTGATGTAGTGAGCCTTCAACTGATCTACACCCTCAGCACAACGATGATAGCAGTTACTGAAGCTTTTTTTTACTGAGCCAGCTCGCCCCCTAGGTCTGTATATCAGAGGCCGCCAAAAACCGAGGATGGAAAAAGACCCAAAGAAAAAATCGTAAAAAAGGTTGTTCGCAAGTGGCAAGAAGAAGTTGTCATGGGGGAGAAAATTAAACGAGGCGAGCTGACAAACCCTGGCCGATTTAACAAGATCCGGGGAGGGTGCATTCGGGTATGTCGTCCATTATGCTCTGGAAGTGTGTACTACACTGAACCTCTCTTCCTGAGCTCAGGTGGCTTCGTCTATAAATAAATGGCTTCCCAACAGCTGCATCGAGACGCTGGGTCGTCTTCCTCCGAAGCGCAAACTGGGTGGAGTAAGCAATGTTTTCCCACTACCATGTCCAAAAAGATCTAGACCAATACTAATTCTTTTGAGCACAAGGTGACCATCATTCACCCGTCGTTCAGTGGAACTGTTGAGGAAGCCGCGGCCGAGGATCGAGACAGGCCGTATGAGCCAACGCCTGACGAATTGCTTAACGATATAGGCGTCTTGCTACGAAAAACACGCAAACGCGTATTGACTCGAGCCATCCTGTAAATCATCCTAAGTATCACATCACAGATCATCCTATTAGGTAGCTGACATGCCTTTTTAGATCCGGCATGCTGCTGCCAATCAGCTTGGGGATGTGAGCCACAAATTCCTAGCCCTAATCCGCTTGTACAAATACTAACAGTAATAATAAAATCTTTACAGTGACGTGTTTGCACCAGTATTCGCATTTGAAATCAATATGACTTATTTTGCATTTCAAATCTACGGTAGGCAAGACAAATTTAAGAACCAAATTGAACTGCATTCCTGATATTCCACTGCAATTTGATTTAGGCCTTAAAAAATGCAACGCATTGACCGTGTCGCCGAAGAAGCAGCGCGCGAAGCGATTCAGGAAGGAAAGGCAAAGCACTACGGAGGAGGCTACCCTCCTAGTTGGCAATTCCCCCGCCCAGGTACCCTACGACGGGCCGCAGACAGGAAACTCCGAAGAAATTTTTCAAGTCAAACCGATCGCTCAGCATGCCCTCGATCCCGTTATGCTGCTGCTGTACAACATATGCGCCAAAATTGACCCCATCAGTTTTCCACCTTTGGCCTCCAGTGGAGGTCAAGGTACCAATTTGGACAGTCCACCCTCATCTCAAGCTTCCACACTTCCACCCAGTCTCAAGAAGCCAGGTGGCGCAGTTGTGAAAGAGATGATTGAAGCTTTCCGCGAAACTCTTCCACCAGATGTGACTCAACGCTACTTGCTTGATGAGGACAGGATGTCGGAGGACCTGGCTCGCTATTTGAAAAAGGCAAGCAAGGAATACATTGACTCATTGAGTGGCCGGGGAAACAGGAAAGGATTCATACACCGTGTCAAGACGTGGAAGCAAAAATCCGCTGGGAAGAAAGAGCAGAAAGCCGAGAAATCCCGTCAAAAAAAGGAAGAAAAGAGGGAAAAGAAGAACCAGAACCGGCAGGCTGATCAGCAAGCTGAATCTCCTTCTATTCCTTGAGGACACATGTATATTTTCCCGACATCTCAGAACCCACTTTGACACCGCTTGAGTCACTTTTATCGATAGATTTCATTGCTTTACTTACAACCATTGATTTTTCTTTCTTCTCTTGATAGTGGTATGCTGCTACTTTAAACTTCATGTAAATACTTGCTTAATCACCCACACTGCAGCATCATGCAATTACATCTCACGGCGAACTAAATGGCATTCCGATTGCCTATGTGCCCAAGCTATTATGTCCTGCTAAATTCCAAAAAGACGGATCATCTCGAGGCGGGTTGTTTGAAGGGTCCGAAGCAACTGACAAAAGGTTTTTAAAGCTCACGTAGACTAAAATATCTACGAGTGTTTTCCCACAAGGAATTGTTTCTTTGGAGCTGCAAAGGCAGTGTTTATAGACCAAAGGTAGGAAAAGAGAAGCGTCAAGAAACCTGAAGGAACCTTTTTTTTCATAACTTTAGATTTTTGTCTTTAGCATGGCACAATGTGAATGTCATGTTGTCTACCTACAATAATGATTGCTGTTTGTTTTTTTGTATCATGTGTTTAAGTAATTGTTTCTATGTGGCCGAGTTCTGCAAATGAGCGGTGATTTCAAGCGGGCAATTGGTTGTGATGTGGAATATTGGGGGTGGATGGGGTCCAAGGATTTTTCAGGTTGATTTAACTGGGTAAAAAGCCTTGAAATGAAGTCTGGAGGGGTGGCAAGTGGCTGGGGGTGTGACACCAATATTGTATTGCTCGTGGTTCCAAGGCCATCTTAACCCTCACAGAACTGTTTTGAAAGCTCTATGACAAAGAGAGCTGAGCGTAGGTAGGAGCAAGCATTACATGATGGTGATTTCTAGAGTCACACTTTCAAATTCAAATTTTCCTCTCATGCTGTTGTAATGTCTGCAAATAAACTGTAGGCATGATCCAAGTTTTTAAACCAATCCTAGCACCTGTCAGCGAGCTACTAGAACAGGTGCTGAGGGCAGTCATCAACAACTGTACCATTTCATCATTTGGGATGAAGAACGATTACAAAGAATTTACCAACCCAATCTTGTTTGCTCCGCAGATCAGCACTTATTTTCTGGATTCACAATCCCACTCATTAGGAAGTACCCCCAAGGTGTAAAGATTGAATTCCTTTTTTTTTCTTTGATTGCTTTTCTATTATTTATCTCAACAAAAATTTGGCCATGTATACATACTTGACATACCGAAGAACTCATTTGTATTGAGATTACATATTAAAGGAAGTTTTTTTCACAAGTTTCGTGCTCTTTCGGAGCGACACTGCAAAAATTATGTTTTGGCATCCTCATACCAAGATTCATACCAAAAGATGTAAAATTGATATGCCCATGCCTTCAATGATCTGGGTATGCTTCTGAAATGTCTCTCAAAGTTGTAAACAGTTGCACAAATGTGATGAATACTTGGTGCGCCGTTTAGATTATGTTTTTCTATGTATTGGAACTGCAATTAATTTTTTATCCAAACTGAAACAATACGTGCTTACTGCATGTACACATCTTCTTTTGCTTCTTATCGCCTTGTCGGAATGAGCTAAAAAGAAAAACAGCTCTGGTTTTTAAGCAACTCAACAAGATCAATACAACTACTTCATCTGTTCGCCAATTGTTCAATAAATTATTCATAAGAGCTAAGAACAAACAATTCTACTATTCTTTTACTCAGTGCGGGACCTAGTTTTTTCCTTTGGTGAGTTAAGCCACCACAAAATTGATCCTCGAGCCATTTGCTTAAATCACCTTTTAGGGCATCACCATGTCCAGAAGATGCTGTACCCTCCGAACGATGTTGCTGATAGAATTCTTCCGTAAATGATCGTGGGGTTGGCCAGCGCATTACGAATTCGCCGACCTTTTCGACACTCATGCCACTGATTTGATGAATCATTCTCCCCCATAGCTCTTGTACGGTCAAGTTCCCAGACTTGCCATTCAAAGTTTCGTATACATTGTAAGAAGTCACCCAATAGTCGTCTGGACGGATACGGCGTAGCTCGCTGATGAATGACAAGTAGCTGTTACGGTCAATGTGCTTATCCGGTATCACCGATAGATCTACTGTCTTCATGGCGGATTGTTTGGTTTTATTTAAAAAATGACAAAATCTAACAAATTTAGCCACTTGAATGTGTTAAATATCGGTAAACAAACTGAAATTTTTTAGCAAACCTGGTGAAGTTGACTCAAGACATTGGTGCGCATCACCAAATACTCTACCGACTCTTTCCAGTCAGTCGTTAATTGCAAGTGGCAATCATCCAGAAGCATTAGTTCCACTTGTGAGGTTTGTATCTGCTGTTCATATAGATCACGGTTCTTGTGTGAATAATAGGATTCAACCAGATATATGCGATCTTTCAAGCCCGAGTTCTTTAGTCTAGCCTGAATCGAAAGAGTTTGCAATATCAACAATACAAATTTGACTGGGGTAGAAAGTCATCCCACGCATTGAGCCGCTCCGTAGACTTACCTTCTGTTCATGGAATCTTGCGTCGACGATACTTTTGCAGAGGTCATCCAAGCGCTTTCGTTCTACGACGCTGTCGAGTACTACCTCTTTCCCGGTATCGTTATGTACAGCAATCCAAATCGCATCACCCACAGCTAATGGCCGTTGTTGCACCTTGGCTTGATGCCCCATTGTTTGTCGTGCTCGTGAAAGACATGCTTGAAAAATCCCATCGCGGTTGTTCTGGGACTGCACTTCGCGATTGTCGATTACGAGCATGATATAGTAAGTACCTGCTTTCCATACCTCTGCCTTGACTTGGTGGGCAATTGATCCGATAGTGCCAATTGAGGCTCTAGGCTTGGGAACACCACGAGGCAAATGATCTGCAGTAGCAAATGAAGCTCGAGGCCTAGAGCTTGCCTTAGCTTTTGATTGGGCTTGCTTGTTTTGGGCTGTAGAGCAATCAAGTGGTGAATGTGTCGAATTAGCTGAAGAAACCTTTGGAGCGGGAACTTCTGGGTGGCATCCGGCAAGGCATGGGATGGGATGGGCGGAGCAGTCAGACGTAACAGAAAATTGTGAAGCAGCTTGCATTATTTCCGGAGGTCTGTAGATATTGTTCGTAAGTTTCGATGAATTCTTTTCAGACATCAACAAAAAATTGACTGTTTTGGCCCGATCGGTTTTGGATAAGTCGTGTTTTCTAGGTGCACCAACAGGACATAATCCAGGGCATGTTGGGATGGCTTTGGCCGACTTGAGCCATCCGATCATGGTCTCTTGCCGAGGTAAGGATATGCAGGATTCTTTCTCATCAACGAGAATGTGGTTACGACGAAATTGATGAAGTTGTTGGGCGCGAGGATATTCAATCTTGTAATAGCTTTGTTTTGACTTGCTGTCGAGCCGAGTTGCAGCTTCACTCAGTGGGAGGACTCTCCGGTCTGCTTTGCTTTCGTAAACAACGAAGTTGAATGAAACCATTACAACAATTAACCGGCGTTCTTTCCCTGCAAAAAAAAGGCTCAACTGCAGGCAGTTGAGCCTTTTTTTTGCATTGTTTCATGCAGTGGCAGATAAAGTGACGAACCATGATTGAGGTAATAAAATCGGAACGGCAACGGCAGTCCAGTGATGGCATCCGCAGAGTTCTTGGTCTCCGTATCCAAGTTGTCTGAGAGAGATCCGATATTCAGGTTGGCTTCGGTTGGAACGTCAGAATGGTCGTTGGCTTTTGGTTTTGCAGCTCCGTGTGAAACAGGTTGTCTCGCCGTGGAACTTGATGTGTCCTGCTGATGGCAGAGAGTGTCAGCTCCCAAATTCACATCAAGTAAGGGTATTTCTTCCTGAGCAGCGATTGCAGTCGCAAACTCGTAACCAGTACGAGTTAACGCATACTTCTTGGGGCGTAGGGTCGCGTGGACAATAACAAATTCGTGTTTGATCAAAGCTTTACTGCGGTTCAAATTAGCATCAATGCGAAATTGTATCAGCTGCTCATTCTTTGACTTGAAGAGACATCTCCCCTTTGCTTTATCATGACTTGAGTGATCACGAAAATGAGTCATGTTGGCACCTACATTCCGGATTGCCAATGAGATCCATACCGATTGCTGGTGTCCTCCCTGAAGTGAATATAAGCACAATCCGAATATCTCGCTGCGCGTTCAGCAATCATGTCACGAGAGCTGAACTTTTTCAAATCGGTTGGTTCGCAGATAGTGTACATGGCTGCAAGGATGCCCCATGCTGCGTCCCGCGGTTTGGGGTGGTAGGACTTTTTAGTTCGCGTTTTGGAGGAGGCTGTCGCATGTTCTTTTGAGGATTTCTGGCAAGCGGTGCCACCTCGAGGATTTAGGGTGCGGTCCTCCTCGTCAAATGTTTTTGCAGTGTAAGTCTTTGGCGGAGAGGCGTCATCTGATGATACATCGCTGTCCGACACACCCTGGTTAAGGGGAACTGTTCACAAAGAGGTTATCCACGATGAGCTAGGTTATCATTTGAAGATTGGTCTGTTTCCTTCATGAAATACGACTCAGACCTTGCGGCGGAAACGAAACGTGATTTTTTTGACACCATTTTTCGAGGCGGTCGGAGAGAATCTTAACGATCTTAGGTCCAACACCAGGTAATGATAGAGCGTCTTTCGGATGATTGAGCTTGATAGGGTGATTCTTGATTGCTTTAGAAGCTTTGGAGTACGTTTGTGATGCCTTGGCGTTGGTTTCCGTCGCTTTATTCGCTGCTTCTTGTACCCATCCGGCCCACTCGGCATTGGGATGCTGCTTGGGAGGCGGCATGGAATTTATGTCGAGAACCTGTGGATGAGGGGAAATTGGAATGGAAGGGATGAAAGAATTCTCAGCAGACTCGAGGCTTCTACCTTGGACCATCCCGAGGGCCAATCCCAGCTTCGCTCGGGCATCCCCTGGGTCCCCGGGGCATCAAGAAATCTGCATCCAAAATCACTCAGAAGCTTTAGAAAACAGCCTTCAAATGGAATCAGGATTAGCAGAAGATGATTTTCAACAGCAGTAAGTATTTCTAGATTACAGCCCCACTCATCAGTGCTCTTTTATCACCTTGGCTGTAACTTCAGCCCTGTTTAAACGTCCTGCAAAACTCTGCCTTCTCTGCCTGGGCCCCTGACATTGAATCCGCTGAAAACTCAATCTATGGGCCCACCTATTACAACTCCTTCCCAACCAAAGAAATCATGTAAGAAAGATAATGGAAAAAACCCAAATCTCCTTGGACTATGCCTTGTCAATGAAGAGATAACAAAAAACTGTGGGTTGCACGAACAAAACACCCCCCCCCCCCCACTCAGATAATCAAATACAACCACATCAAGTCTTCCAAGAGCAATTTAGTTTCCATCTGGGATCTCCGCCATGAAAACTTCTCAGCCTTAAAAAAAAGCAGCTTCTAGTTAAATACACAATTTAAATTCTGTGGTGTTTGCCAATCATTTCAAAATGCATTATGCTGGCAGGGCAGTGTAGGTGGTTTGGAATGAAACCATTCCTCACTGTGGTTCTTTCCAGTCTGCCAACCAGGCTAAAATCAAAACTGAAAAATAATTCACCAAATTTCTTGAGGAATATAGCAATCTTTTGGCCTAAAGATATTGATCAATCAGATCAACCCCAAAAAAATTTGTAGTACAATAATCCCTTTATTACTTATTTTAAACTTACTAATTTAGACATTTCTGATCAAATAATTCATCAGAGGGAGACTGCTAGAGGGAAGAAATGGTTTTCTCAGGGAAAGGAGAAAAAAAAGGGACAATAAGGAGCCAATAAACTCTTGAGTAGCCAGTACTGGCCATCACAGAGTACATATGCTCTCTGGATGGCCAGCCAGAGGGTGGAGCACCAAAATAGAACTTAACCGGGGCGGGATGAATACAACCTAGGAAACTATTCTGGCAGTAAAACTCATCAAGCACCTTGCATAAATCTTCATGCTCACTAATTCTCTTCCTCACTCTTCATCAATTCCATTCTTATTCTTCTTGCTTTTTTTTGCCTCTCCTTTCTTACTTTCTGATATCCTGGATTCTTCTTTTTTTTGCTTCCTAGTGAAATTCTCCTTCTTAAACTTCTCCTTCTATCTGCTGATCCCCAACCTCTCCTAGGCTAGTCTTCTGCTAATCTTCTTCTTCAGTGTCTTGCCTCAATTTCTTTCTTCTTGCTTCCAAGTTCCTGGCTCTAAAGTGTTGGTTTCTTTTTTCTTTTTTCTTTTTTCTTTTTTCTTTTTTTTTTTTTTTTCTTTTTTCTTTTTTCTTTTTTCTTTTTTCTTTTTTTTTTTTCTTTTTTTTTTTTCTTTTTTCTTTTTTCTTTTTTCTTTTTTCTTTTTTCTTTTTTTCTTTTTTCTTTTTTTTTTTTCTTTTTTCTTTTTTCTTTTTTCTTTTTTTTTTTTTTTTTCTTTTTTCTTTTTTTTTTTCTTTTTTCTTTTTTCTTTTTTCTTTTTTCTTTTTTCTTTTTTCTTTTTTCTTTTTTCTTTTTTCTTTTTTTTTTTTTTTTCTTTTTTCTTTTTTTTTTTCTTTTTTTTTTCTTTTTTCTTTTTTCTTTTTTCTTTTTTCTTTTTTCTTTTTTCTTTTTTCTTTTTTCTTTTTTCTTTTTTCTTTTTTCTTTTTTCTTTTTTCTTTTTTCTGCTTCATTGTTTTCGTCTTTCTTCAGATTTCTAAGCTTATTTCTCTTCTGGTTGCATTCTAGCCTTTATTCTGTAATCAACTCTCAGTCTTTCACCTCCTCACAGTAAACCATCCATAAATTTGAATTAGATGCTGCAAGTAACTACACACTAACCAAGCCGGCGCTACAATGTAGAATAAGTAGCCCGGCCGACAACCTCCCTTGTCAAGAGAGGTTGTCCTCAGTCTCAAGCCTCGAAGTAAACGTCCTCAAGAGTCTTGATGACCTTTACTTCGAGGCTTAGACGTGTTTGCCCAGTCCAACCAGACTGGGCTTGATGGCGCCAATCTGGCGCCGATTGCGCGCCCCACATCATTTGTGGATGATGACTGTTTGTTTGTATAAAGAGCTGTCCCAAATTGGCGCCTTCAATCCTATGGATCCTGCATCCACAAAATCACACCAAGGTGTTCTGTGACGCGGAAGTTTCATGGGCCTTTAAACTGATAAGTTATCCAAATATATACTCAGGTCTCCGATAGAAGACTTATGTTTACTAATGTTTAGGAGTGATTAGTTGACCCCATCAAACAAAACTCTTCGTGAGAGGACTTTCGACGATTGACTGAGGGGGGCAAGTGGCAACACAAACACCCGATGACGATCGGCTCATGACGCACCACCACAACAAGCTACGATTATATGCACAAAAGATGTCAATCGAACATTCAATAGAAATGAATGCACACCAACGAGATAAATGTACAGTATTAAGTGTTTATTCGTTTAAATATGATTTATACATATCAACATAAATCAATTCATTGTTTTTAATTTGTTTGGATGAGCTGTCAATCGAAGAGCAAGGCCCAGGGAGCGGACCAGAGTAGACCCCGGAGGGGAAAATGGGTTCAGTTGAAATCAAGAGTCTGGATGGCTCTCGCCGTGCCCTTGTATCAATCTATCGACCTCGTCCTCGTGCCGTTTGATTTTCTCCCTTACGCTCCGAGCCTCTCTGATCCTCAATGTGTGGGATTTACATATTTACATACCGCAGGGTGGCAAAATCCGTTGTACGGCGAGCTCAAGCAGTCAAACTGGAGGAAATGTGATGGACAGTAAAAAGTGAAAAACCCCGGATCGGCCAGGAGCGGTGATGGGCCTGTTGTTGTACAGAAAACAGGGGCTTTGATATTTTTTGCGGTGTATTTTGCTGATTTATGTAATTTAAAAAGCAAGCAACTAGTTTTGTACATGTGTGTTTATTGATTTAGTGATTTATATGAATTGAATCTATTGTGCGCAAAATGCGCCCCGAAGGCTGTATGAAATTTCGCCAGAGTCAATCAAGAGAGGGACTGATGGACTGGGGCCCACGAGTTGAAGCCGGGTGCTAGATGGAGGATGATGGGAGTGGATTTTAGTGGGGTGTTGTTGTGGTTAGTGGAACTTGGCAGCTACTTAGCCAAGGACACTCTGGCTCAGCCGAGCGTGATCTCCAGTCACAGCCACTCCTGCCGCTGCCGTGGAGTCTCCTAGCCAAAAAAAAAAAAAAAAAAAAGTAAAAAAAAAAAAATTAGCGCGCGCTACATACAATTTACACATAAACTTTACCCCACCACCCACTTCACCCACCCCAACTCCTCCACCTCAACTCCATCTCTGCCTCATCAAGCTCAAGACACTACACTTATATATCTTTCCCCACCCACTCGAGGATAGCCAGCCCACTTGGTCTGCTCTCGTCCCTAGATCTATCATCGTCATCATGACCAGCAAGAGGACGAATAATTCTGCCTCAGTCAACGCGGAGCAGAAGCGAAGAGATATCGAGAAAGTTCGTCGGTCATCTCCATCTATGTTTCTCCCTGTGCATCCTTCGTTCTTCCTTTTTTGATCACACTGTCCAAAAAAGACAAAAATCTCAAAAGCCTCGAAAAAATTATAAGAAATATCCTTTGCCTCGATCCATAGTATAGACGTGAAACTCCTTCCGATTCTTCCCATAATCGTAATCTTTCGCGTCGAGCCAAAGTCTCCATGCTCTATAAACCCTTGAATCGCGCCCCATCTCACATTGGCTGCTTTATATAATCTTACCCCTCACCACTCATTCGCGTCATCCTTCTAACCTATCATTTCTTTTGGTTTGATTACAGTATCATGAACAGATTTTCTACTCGGCTCGGTATTCCGACGATTTTTGGGAGTACAGACACGTGATTTTGCCCAAACAGGTCAGCCTCTTCACTTCCCCCTTCGTGTCTTCTCATGCTGAAGTTCATCCAACAACTTTTCTCTTTTTTTTCACGTGCGGTCGAGTATGTAGCTGGTCAAGTATCTACCAACCGATCGCTTGGCTCTCGAAGAAGAATGGCGAGGATTAGGCATCCGTCAAAGTCCGGGATGGGAGCATTATATGCGCCACGGTTAGTCTTCCGTGTTCCTTGTCGTCAACTGTCTTCGCGTCCCTTATTTCAAATCTTTCTAACTCTCATCTTGCCTCCCCCCTCGGGTTCCGTTTTGTTTAGCACCTGAACCTCACGTGTTGTTATTTAAGAGAGAGAAAGACTATCAGACAAAGTATGATCATCGCTCTCTTTGTCCCCAATCTTTCCATTACCACTCGCCACCTCTGTTACTTCCTCTACACACTGATCACTAATTTTATTCGATTCGTTTTTGCTTCAAACTGATAAAGATACCCATCTTAGATACCTACAATGCTCAAGTGCCTCGCTTGGTCCGAAGTTCCGTTCCGATTCTTCCTCCCTTAAGGTCTTTCTGATATATACACACATATCATATGTATGTATACATATTCTCGATTGTTGTTGTCGATACGTAGTCTTCATGTTTTATATACAAATTCCCATGGTATTTCAACCCCCACCGCTTCCAACCGATCTTTCCATGCTATGCCCCAAAGACAGAGATTCAAGACACCAAATTTATGATTTACCAAACAAAACGACATTCACATGAGCTTCGGCAAACCTCTACCAGCTCGATCACCTTTTATTTTCTTTAAGTTCTCCTTATCCTCCGCTTGTTTTTTGTACCTTGCCTTTGTGCTGATAGGACCTCCTTCAAAACATCACATCTCTCACAAGAAAAAAAAACTCCAATCTCAAACCAAGCCTCCGAAAAGAAATACTCAAAATATGAAATCCGTTCAGTCAGAGCTCTTTCGTAGCTTTACATATCCCATCCTCCCCTTCTATTCGTCATCCCCACTCACCTTTATCCATTAGATCTTGTACTTTTTTTCGCGATAACGCTTCAAAATTTAAAAAAAGAAATCTGTCAAAATATTTCTCAAGTTGTGCCTGTACATAGATACATATTAAATCTAAATGAAAACAACAAATCTACCAAACTACACCTGCTTCCGTAGTATGCAGCTCCGAAATGATGGTAGGTATCAATGGGATGATTAGGCCTAACACGCATTACATCTACAATTGTTGAATTCCAATCAGGCGTGGTTTAAGGCGCTTAGGACGTGTGGCAGCATCCCTACGACGCAAGCCCCGCACCGCCAGACCCCACAATGGTTGGAGCAAGAACAGAGCTACAGCTATTTATGCCCAATGTCACTTGGTATCTAGTGACAATTCATTTTTCCTTGTGCATGTAGCCATGGCAGTTGGGAAGGAAGTGCACATGGCAGTTGGCAGGGAAACGGTTACTTGTTGAAACAAGGTTTCTAGTTAGTGATTCTTGGCTGATTTCCTACTGGTCAGCAAACTCTCAAAAAAAAAAAAAAAAAAAAAAAAAAAAAAAAAAAAAAAAAAAAAACCAACTGCCTGCAGTTGAAATGTGGCATGCTCTACAACTAAGCTGCAATTGTAACTCCACCAGTTTAGATATGTGGCTGTTATTCCACAATTACTGTGCAATGTACACAGTGAATGTGCATTGAAGCTTGGTTGAATCATCTTTTGAGAGAGAGGTGCCACCTAAAGGACTGGGAAATGGCTGGGAGGCTAAGTTGTGTCCTTTTTTGACTCATTTCAATTTTCATTACTACTATCTTCAATCTCCAATTCCTAATCTATGTCATCATTGATAGGCCAAAATCTCATCAAGAATGGTTTAGAGTGGATGTGAACACAATATTTTTGCTCAAGTGAATTTTGTTATGATTTCATGATTTCCTTCCTATGCAATTTCATTTGGGGAAGCAAACCTCTGTCAGTCACAGCAAACTATGGGAAGAAAAGTGTGACAAATAGTAGAAAGATACTAAACTGGCAATGCTCTGCCTGATATGATTGACACCAGATCTGCTCAAACTCACCAGTTAACATGCAAGAACCCACTCTGATTGCCTGTGTTGATGCCAACCTCTCTGAAAATCCAAGCCATGCTGCTTTCAAAGGTATAAATCCTTGACTTAAGTTGTTATATAACCCAAATTTGGTAAGTCACCTGGAGTTTTGCCTGATTTGTTGGATTTCTCCAGTCAAAGAGTGTGAGCCTGTGCCTCTAAAGTGGTAACAAAACACAAGCAAAATTGGGGTATGCACTCAATTGAATGTCTATGTGTAATATAAAGAGAAAACAATTGAGGGATATGAGAAAGGGAAAAGGGAAAAATAGTAAATAAGGGAAAAAGATATAGATCGTTTTTTATTAAACATTCTTACTTCCTTATATGATAAGATGGCTGTGGAGATGGCAGTGTTTTACGCTTTGCCTCCTCTAGATAAGTATCAAGAGGGACTGATGTAGAATATAACTGACACCAGCTCCATTTTTTAAGTCAAAGACAAAGCTGGTTGTTTAAAGAGAAACCTATGTGTGTTTTATTTGGGAAAACCACAGAAAAGCCAAGAGATGTTTTTGATGTTTTAAGAGGTCAAGAATGACAAGAGGGATGGAAGGGAAGATGAATAGATTCAAAGAATCTGGAGATGACTAGAATAGTGGAGAGGAGAAAGAAGGGTTTCTTTAGGGAAGAGGTGACTTACAGGAGAAGAACAATTTCACTGGCTAGTGGGAAAGTTGTTCTTAGCAAGGGACCTCTGAATCCTAAGG
Source organism: Puccinia hordei (assembly GCA_007896445.1). NCBI lineage: Eukaryota > Fungi > Basidiomycota > Pucciniomycetes > Pucciniales > Pucciniaceae > Puccinia > Puccinia hordei. The sequence goes on from RDRW01000296.1 coordinate 425,008, forward strand.
GCTGAGTAAGGCCTGACAGTCCTGGTTTCTGGCTGTCCAATATTTTAAATCTGGAGGAAAAATTCTAGCTTGGAGGGTGGGTGAGCTGAGGCGCACACATTCTTGAGAACTTGTAGTGGAATAAAGTGAAAGACACAGAAGGAGATAAAAGGATTTTAGGAACTTACAATGTGGATTTCTCATCAGGACAACAACTCACAACAAAAAGAAAAAGAAGGGAAAAAATACCTTAAGGAAAACACAACAAGACTGAGCACAAAGAAGATAGAGATGAAAAAGAGAGATGAAGAAAGAGAGGAAAGAAAAACTGAGGAAGAGAGGTCATCAATCATAAAATACTAAAGAAACAAGGACAAGATCAGAAACATACTGGACGAGTTGCTGAGAGGTTTGTCGAGATTGATAGCTGATAGATCAAGGTTCATGGTGAATGTCAATGATGAGGAATGAAGAGTGCAAGTGATGAGAGTGTCTCAGGTGGAGGAGCTGGATCATACTTGTTTGATATAGAAAAGGGTAGAGTGACTGGTAAATGGAATAAAATGATGGATTGTGAGCTCCCCAAGGAAAAAGGGTCAATAGTGTGAAAGAGAGAGAAGCTTATATATTTGAGGATGTTGAGTGAGATGGGCCTAGACAAAGATGATCTGCAGTGTGGTAATCCTGTTCCTTCTCACATCACTTCTTCTACATCTTATAACCCATCCATATATTCATCAATATTATTCAAGATTCAGATTATACACCCTATTTTGCCCCTAGTCACTCACTCAAACCACCCTTGATTTCCTTTTGGACCAGACAATATTAGCCTTCATAGTTTTCATAGGTACATTCTTTTCTTTATCTTTCCTTTTTGGCTTACATCATCCAAGTCATTATTATTCATTAAATACAACATCTTACATAATCTAAAACAATTGCTCATCATTACTACATAAATTCACTTCACTATTAAAGTTTAGTCCTTTTGCTCATCACTATTACTATTGTGGTCATTGCTCATCATCATATCTTGTAATACTGTGCTCATCATTTGTTCCCCTCTTGAAGGGCCTTTCCACATATATACTTCAATCTGATTGTTGTATACCCTCATGCAATTCCTACCCCACACAACCTGTATGACCTTTTACCCCAAATATTAGATTCAATTTCATCAAATATACTTTTTACCTAGAAATTTTTAGATATCCTTGCCATTAAAACCTTTTACACAAACCACATTTCCAACACAACTCCTCCTCAGCACTCCCCATGCCTCAGAGGTATTAGTAGTCAGCTTATACGTACTAGTCAGTCTAAGATTAAAAATAGAAAAGCCACACCTTTTATTTTATTCTTTGTGTTACACTCTTCCCCATCAGATTTAGTCAGGAAGGCAGCTCTTATATCAGCAACCTTTTCATAACCTACATTAGTACTAGTGTAGTTATACATCTCCCTTCCAAAGCTCTATTCTTACCTTGAGTAGTTCCACATGGGGCACCAGTCAAAGAGAGGTAATGTCTGAGTGGTTTTACGCCTATGTGAGAGAGACAAAGATGATAGTCCATGAGTGACCCACCATGAGATGAAGGCGGGGGAAGTGATACAGATGATGTATGTACATCACCAGAGGGCAGGTAGTAGAGTTTTCTTTTCCTATAACCTTGACCAATGGTGGTGCTGGTGGGGCAAAAGGAAGCAGACTCGTAGATTTTGTATGAATTTCTGTCATAGACAATAGTCATAGATTGTTTGCACATTCCAGCTACCAATAGCAGAGGCTTGTGGAGGTGGGGACCAACCAGCGCCAGGAATTGTTTGTCAAAGTCCTGCGGGAGGGCCATTGCTCCACAGTGAGTGCTTGGGACAGTGGAACTGTCAGCTAGACGGACCAGAGTACTGTTTGGTTTGGGATGACTAATAGTGGTAATGTCAGGTGTCATCAAAACTGAACATCTGGAATCAATGTTGGCTTCCGCTGACTGAGAAGTGGCTGGATATTGAGTGGAGTGGTAAAGGGCAATGGTGTTACCAGCCCTCTCTGGAACAGAGAAATTGGATTCCTCATTATAGGAATTGTAGCCTAGTTCCACAACCAAGGTTTGACCGGCAGCTGCCGGGGATTGGTTGCCCCGAGAAGCTTGGCAACAATCCAAGCTGTCCTGGTGTCTGGAGGGCTACAACAAGGGTCTTCCCAAAGAGTATGGGTGGGTGGAGGAGTGTTAGGATAGGATCCTGGCCGCCCTCTTGCATGCAGAGAGTTCATGCCCTTTTGACTTACAGAAGGAGCAGAAAAGAGACTCTTCAAAGCACAGGCAAGCTCTAGCAGAGTGGGGGTTTGTTTTGGCTTTTGAGGAGGAGACTGTGTCCAAAGTCTTCTTTGTTACAAGCTTTGCAACAGAGAGATTTGGCTTTGAGAGCCAACACGATTTTCAACAAGGAGACGGAGTTGTTGTTCATCATTGAAGAGATGCAGCTAAGCCAGTCTGCCGGTAAAGAGCCCAGGACTTGGAGGGCTGCTGAGTGAATGTCATCGGTGGTGAGAGGTATGTCAACCAAGATTAGCAAAGTGAGATTTTCGGCACAGATGGCCATCTCAGAGATGTGAGTATCAAGGTCATTGCCGTTCATTCAAAGGAGAACAAGCTTTTTAAGCCAATAGATCCGGCCACCCACCGTCAAATCTTGATGAGCGGCCCGTAGCAATTGCAACATGCCGTGAGCATTGGATCCATGCAAACAAATGAGCCTAAGGCTTGAATGGTGAACCATCCAAGCAATGAAGTAACAGAATTCCTTTGTATGTTGAGCCCACTTGGCAGGATGGTACTTTGGCTCCACAAGGTCCAGAACATAATCCATACCGAGCAAGCGTAGATGGAGGAGCAGGACAAAGCTCCAATCAAGATAATTGGAGTCGGTGTCTGCGGATGTCAAAAGGGGAATACCGGTGACCTTCAGAGATTGATGGTTGGTATTGTCTGGGGGTTGGTTGGCCATAATGGCAGAAGCGAAGTTTCCGAGTTGTGTTGAAACGTTATTGAGGACGGTTTTCAATGGTTGAAAGCAGTTCCGGTGATCCTTTAAGTTATGAGAGGGAAACAAAGTGTGTTTCAGGCGTCACTGGGTCTCATAAGCCTGTTGGTGAAAACAACCTAAGTGGACAAGCAAGGTGAGACTTGATGGTTGTTGGAAGGATGAGAGAAGGGACCTTCCAGCTTTTACACTTAGAGTATAAAGAGACAGATTGAGAGAGATTTCACAACTGATGATATGTACCAGCTGGTCCAATAAAACTTGTGGTTTTTGCAGGGGTTTTTTTTTTGTTTTTTTTTTCCGCTGTGGAAATAAAGGCGCTAGTGACAGAAATTAGGTTGCCCTTTTTGGTTGGTTCCGGTGGTTCTTTGATTTCCTCTGCGGGATGAAAACTGTTAATAATTTACTGGATTTGCAAAACCTTATCCAAGGGGACCGTTCCTCTTGCGTTTGTCCCATGTTGCCCTTCATTGCTTGTCCGCAGCTGGTTGGAGAGTTCTAAAACAATGAGATTTCTTATATGGCAGTTGATGCCTATTTGATGATAAGATAAGTTAAGATCCCGCAACCCTGGTACCCCTATTTATACAACAGTCCCCCCCGCATGTCCCGCACCCCGGTACTGTCCCTGGAGCCCTATTGCCGTCTCCTCATCCCGCATCCACCGCAGCCTCCCGACTGCTACCCCGTTGACCCCTGCAGCCGTCTGTTGCTCCCCTGCGCAATCCGCTCCTTCTGCTCCTGCTCCGCTTGTGGGCCTGGCGCCCCGACCCGTGGTTCCGCCCGGTCCCCTACGTTGCGCACAAGCGGCCTCTGCACATCGTCCGCGCCATATAGAATGTCTGGCGCCCTGTGCTTTTCCCGCGGAATCAATAACCCCCTTACCTCAGTGGCTGAGCCCGCGGCTGCGGGCTCAGCTTCAGTGCTGCATCTGGTATATAAGTTCTCCCACACCGCTAATTTTTTTTTCCCCAAAAAACATTTTGTCCCCGGCCCCAATGCTGGTTGGAAGAATGGCAGTCTCATCCCCCGGCCACAGATTGGTATCCTCAACCAGAAAATCACCCAACATCTGCACAATCACTTTTATCTTTGTCTTTCACTTCATTCATTCTCACCCATTCATCAAGAAAAATACATCTGTTTTTTTTTTAACCAGATGACCATTACCTAGATCTTGAGAATACTCAATCGCTTCCCCAGATTGCAGATATTGACACATGGTTTTCCCGGGGCTGTGAAGATGTCTGTTCAACTACTAAATCAATGCCACCTCCAGCCAACCCGCCAGAAAGATTGGAAACACTAGCCGGATCAACCAATGTACATGCTGAAAAAAGAGATGAAGATTTCAATGTCAAAATCAACTTAGAATACTCGTTCTTTGTTCCAGACACCACACAAAAACGTACTACTACTCGGGGATCCAAAAAGCGTGCGAGTCGGCGGCTGATCCAGATGAGAAGTACACAAAACTAAAGTCAACCCCTGGAAAATTATTTTTCAGCTGGAATACCACACAGGGTAGCCTTGCAGCCTTCAAGATGTTTGCAATAAATTTTATATCCTGTTTGGACAAAGAAAGAACTTGGTGAACACACTCAAGATCATGAAGACAAGGATCAATTACCTGGAACGCGGTGATCCCGCATGGTGGAATATTTGCTGGTAACCAAAAAGGTATTTTGGAAAATAATGACATTTTTGACCAGTTCCCTGATATCTGCAAGGAGCCAGTCAATGGCCAAAGGCACACAGTCACATTGGTACAAAGGGACCCCAAACAGGCTGCGCAGGTGTGTTTATTATTATCTTTATTTTATTTTTGGTGATGGCTACTGATAAAGTCATTTTTTTTCTGAGCTTCCAGAAAGAACAAGCATTCAAATCACTAAAGAAACACAGTGGTGTGGCAAAAAACTCCAATAATGAGCCTAGCAATGGCACAATCTCCTCAGCCACGGTGATTGACAAAATACAATTTCTTTGCACAACACACATGCCATGCAAGCAACTCACAGGTACCAGAAAACCCCCGGTTTTTATTGACCCAACTAATCCTAACCGCTTCATCTTGCTCACCATCAAGAGAATTGGTCTCTGGGCTCAAACAATGGTAAGAATTTCAGTTTTCTCCCATGTAGCAACATTATCTAACTCCGGTCTTATACCAGGTCAAACATAAGGATTTCATGCTTCATAATCCCCCAAAGTCTCCACTGGTTTTCTTACATCAAAAAAGCCAAGCTTCAAGCCCAACAATATGGACAAGCAAGGTCTCCTGATACCCCAAGCAGATCCCCAAATCAGAGTCCAAGATCAGTCGTATTCCACAAGGAACATCAGTCACCGGCTACTCCTGCCAGTGCTACCCCAATGAATTATACAGCAGTTGTGTTTGGCCAACCCATGGTGATGCCATATCCATGGTTCATGGGAGGCATGCCATGTATGCCTCCCATGAACTATGGTGGAATGCCTCTCCCTGGTGTTCATCCTATTCCCTACCCATCTTCAACAACAATTCCAATACCCAGGGGTCTTCCAATGACATTCCCATCTGGCTTGACTTTCGTGTTAACCTCCTCAAACAACAATCCTACCCCTGGTGTTGAAGCCCCTTTGTCCCCTGTGACATCTGAGGACAGTGTTGATCTGGACAACTACTTGCAATTTTGCCATGAGGACCCTCATTGAAATGATTTTAAGGCAGCTCTCAATGAGCTTGGTATCAGCCACTAAAATTCTTTTGGCCAGGTCACCAAGGGTGATCTTGAAAAAGCGGGTCTCAAACTCGTTCCGGCAAGAACCCTGGTCACAAGTCTTAAGCATTTCAAACACTGTCTAACCCGCATTTCAAAACACAATCCATGAGTAGGCCAGAATATCTCCTCTATCATCTGATAATACTTGTAATTATTAAATTTTAAATGTCAATTTTTTTTTCATCAAGAAAAATTATTCATGTGAACTGTCTTTGCCCCTCAAGTGAAGTTTTACAATATTTTTTTCCCCTCAAGAACAAATTTACTGTCTTTCCTGTTTGAAAAAGTTTCAAACCCTTTAATTTATTGGTACTGGGGTACTCTAAAACTGTGAGATAAGCAACTAGGCCAAAAACAAACTTAAAAATGAGACAAACCAAAAAGGATTATAAAAATAATGAAGCATAAAATTTCAATAAATTTCCAAAAAAGGATGGAAAGTGGATACAAAAATAAGCATAAAAATAACACATGGAGCACTACAAAAGGGATCATAAGAAAGAAAATTTCAATAAAAAAGGAAAGAAACCCGTGAAATCCAAGAAATAGGAATCAATAGAGTACATATTAATCAAATTGCATAGCCTGAGCCAAAGAAGAGGCTCCTGGTCAAGTCTGAAGTGAAAACAAGGGGAATAAAAGTGTCAATCACCTCATAATCTTCACTGCCCCCCGTCAGGAGATCTTCCCATTGTGTCAGATGGGCCTTGTAAACAGAAAAACCCTTTACAATGGGGTTAAGATCTGGTGAGTAAGCTGGCAAATATTGTATGAGGCAACCTCAATTCTCCACAATACTTGCTACCCTCCCATTGTGATGAATCTGAGTGTTGTCCAATACAAGTATGCTTTGGGGCAATGGAAAGGGGTTCATGGATGGTATCTACTCCCAAATATTTATCACATTAATAGCTGGTAAATGAAGTTTGATGAGGATTAAATAAAACATACCAAGATATTCTCAAGGAAAAACTCAAACAAAAAGTGATTGACCAATTCCTCCTGGACCATATGGGCCACCAAACCGGATATTGAGATTGCTGGAATAACACTGTATTGGTGCATACTTTGTTGGCGTGGAACACATGGTTTTTGCTGACCAATGGGGGCCCATCCTGTGGTTTGTTGTGCTGCTTCAAGGCATACCCCTGATTCATCTGTAGTTGGACGTTGTTAGTAAAGAATGAATCTCATTGAACACAACCCACTGCCACTCACCGGTAAAAACAAGGCATGATGCTGGTATGCAAGCAATTCAAGCCAGATATATTTCCCGTTTGTCAGCGTCTTGCAAAGGATTGACTGCCCTGAGAGATTTCCTTGACATGTGTAAGTGGTTGTGTAGCGTGTTTGATATTTTTTTCTGGGATACATGAATTCCATGTTGATTGAACAAAGATTGCCAAATCTTGTCTAGATACATTGTTGGCTTTTTGGAAATAAAATCATCAATGAACTGGGTTTCTTCAGCATTCAAAACCATGGTAGCATAAGTTGATGGATCACACACGACAGCTTGGGTTCTTTCGTGAAGAGATTTCCATTGTTGTAGCAAGTCTGGGCTTATTTGGGATCCCAACAGTGCATTGATTTGGTCTAGTGTTTTACCATCAATAGCGTACCAGACTGCCAAGTATTTCAAATCAGCCAAGTACTTCTGAAAGCCATTGGAACCTATAAAATGAAAAATCAGTTGTGAGTAAGTTTCAAAAACCATTTTTCTGGAATACTTTACCCTACCTTGATTTGCTGCTTTGTTCCCAGGATTTGCAAGGAGTTCCGAGTTGAATGGGTGAAATCAATGGAATGTTGCATTAGCCTGAATGTACTGCCTCCAACCGGCTCAATTGGGACCAGGGAAAAAACAATCGCGGAACCCCCCCCCCCGCAAAAACAGCAAGGTTTACTGGACCAGCTTTACATGCCAGGTAGGAAGCACATATGAAATGAAATTGGAGAAAGTAGACATGAAAAAATGAATTGGCTTGGATACCTCAACAAATCAAAGAGTCACCGGAACCAACCAGGAAGAAGGGCATCCAAGGAAGAATGTACCATTTTGGTCATCAGGGTTGCCATTATTTCCACACCACCCAAACTTGGGTGTGAAACTGCACACCCATGTTTGCGCGGGTGAGATCATGGTCCCCACTCGTGGGGACTGTGCCATCACCCTGCAGCCGCATGCCTTGACTGGGGGGACTCCCTCTGGTCATGGTGGCTGTATAACCTCCTCAAACGGAGGGAGTCCCTCTGGTCAAGGAGGTCATACAGCCTCCTCAACCGGAGGGATTCATTCCCCCCGGTTGAGCCTATCTATATAGGTAGGGGCACGCACACCCCTACCTATATGCATACAAAGGGTGTGCAGTTTAGATGCCCTTTTTTGAATGGGGCATGCAACCACACACTCATGTTTGGGTGGGTGTTGCATGCCTGTAGATGGGCAGGTTTTGCACGCCTGTAGATGGGTGTGCAGTTTGCATGCCCATCTACAGGTGTTCTGACACCCAAAAAAGGGCATGCAGCCCCCATGCCCTTTTTGAAAAGGGCAAGCTGATCGGTGCCTGCACTGACCCAAGTGATTAGTTTTATGGGTGTTCCCCTGGCATGGGCGTGGATTTATCAATCCCCAAAAATCATTCAATGTGAATGCAGATTATATTATAACTGTTGCCTGAATAAACATTTGAATATATTTGATACCTCTCTTACACAAATTCCTCATGAAAAATATAATCATTCAAGTTGTGAAATGTCAAAAGAGATTTACAGAGGGATTGGGCTTCACCATTGCTGGTTTGATCTTAACATTGCATTAACTGACCCAGATCAACCAATGGTGATCATATCTGAAAAAATTCATCTTCATTTCAAGACAGTACACAAATAATTAATCATCACTTTTCAATTCATTAATCATCACTTTTCAATTTATATCATCACTCTGAACAGTTTTTTAAAATGAAAAATGGTGTTTCAATGAACATTTGATGAATCAGTATATGTAAATTTTTTTTGGAAGCCAAAATTGACATCCAAGTTATCCATAAGTAGAAGACCATCTCAACTGGACTTATGCAGCATATGAGGTTAATTTCTGATTTTGATATCAAGCCAAGTTACTCATAATATCACACTGAAAACCAGCTCCTTTGGAACCAACCTTAGATAACTTCTTAGAAGTTATTGGAAGGTTTTTTTCAAGATATTTAATTAGAGACACTTGCATTCAAGTGCCCTGGAAATATCCCTGGTGAATTCAGCCTTGGTTTATTTCAACCAGTGGAATATAAATTCAAGGTAAATCTCTTGGATTTCCATTTCATTAGTTCACATAAACCTATTTCAACTTGGTTGAGAGTATCACAGTTTAACTGAAATAACCTTCACCCAGCCAATTGTGTGGGCAGTGGCACAGTGAAACATTTGCAAGTAGAAATTGTCCTGTCAAAATTCCATAATTCTTCTGCAATTGTGGAATTATGAAATTCCAAATAAATAAATTAGAGATTTGGATCTATAAACATGGATTTTTAAAGAATGAAATCTGTAATGATAAAATGATTAATAGTAGAATGCTTCTATGATGCAAATGTGAAAAAAGGAATCAATGATTGATTGAGTACCTGCCATAAGATTATTTCTACCAGAAAGAAAATTAATTCTATAGTCTTAAAAGTACTAGAGATGTATCATTAATCACTTGTAAACCGACTGTTCTTATCAGGCGTGGTAAAAGAAAAGAAGGTGCAGATAAATTAGTTGAAAGTGAAAAAAACGCCCCTAATTAGAGAGGTTGGCAAAAGACACGGTATAATTTCTTTGATCATACACTGTGAGAGGTGATGTCATGATTTGTCAGTTTATCGGGCCTGCCAAAACAGAAAACTACAAGGTGCTAACCTGTGTAAACATTCTTTAAAAAACTATCGTTGTGGCGTCAGTAATCAATGAAATTATGAGCCTTTATGGGTTCCACTTACACTTGTCCAACGAGCCATACCCCCTTTTTTTCTAGACCAATTATTCCGCCAACACATCGACCTTCTTGATTTTTTCCCTATTGAATGAATGATCAATTAGCCTAAAACTTCTGGATGAAAGTGAGGAGGCTGGGAGTACCTGATTCAAGATGGAAATTGAAAGACAAGACAAGAAAAGCTTACGATTGACACTAAATTCACAAAGAGAATGCAGATTTGAGGAACAAATCCAAGTTAGATTCTGAGATGTTGAAGGAAAATAATCAGATATAACGAACTGTCTGATGGATTGATATCAAATCTGCGACCACCAAACATCATGGAGACAAAGGGGATTGATGCACAAGGAAAGCTATATTGACCACTTCCTGATGGCATTGCCCCAGGGACTGCTGCGTATATCCTAGAACTCAAAGTGCTAGGGTCAGTGACACAGCCATTCATAAAAAGGGGGAAAGGGCTTACGCGCGTGCGTCTTCTTGAGGTACGCCTATCACGCTGGTTCCTATTGGATTCAATTTGTCAACTACTGTATCTAGACAAACATAATCAACCTAAACCTACCTGTGTCAATGGTAGCGATTGTCGACGACCTGTGTAAATGGGAATTAGTTGAGAATTACAACAATGAATGCATGGGTCGGAGTCACACTCACAATTTTAGACGCTTTCCATTCACAATGGCGCCACCAAGACTGACATCCCAAAACGCTGGTGGCTGGCCTTCCATCGCCATGACATTCAACGTGGTAAATCTAAAAGTGGTTCGATTTCAGTCACGATTTATTCTATCGCAATCCTGGTAAATTCAAAAAAGAACTGACGGTCCCACAAATGCTGCAGGGTTAACACCACCTAGTGTGATCTCTGAGCCTACATCACTTTTTCGAGAAAATCGGGAGCCCATGACGCCTTGCTGAACGCTTGCTTTCGTGAGCGCGGTGAAGAATGGGGTAGCCTTGCTTTGCGAAAGACTTGGGAAGCCAAATCCCATGAGTCTACGGAGTTGTTAGGTCAGTTACCTCCGTAATATGCACCGAACAAATGATTTGTCAAACAAGCCCACCCATCAGAGGTGTCACCGGTTGAGCTTTGAAATTGCGAGCTTAGTTGAGTCACCGCTCCGACGCCTTAAATATAAAGATGTTGATGTTGGCTCTCACTGTTAGAAATCAGAATAAAATTATGCTCACCAATGTTCGGAAGCGTGAAGCCGCCGATGCTAACATCATCCATCATCAGATCAGCCTTAACGGAGCTTCCATCTCCAAAAGAAATTGTGTAAGATTTATCGGTTGGCCGCGCCCCAGACGACTACAACATTTTGAAAGTGTTTCGAGTCAATTTACGTCCCTCATAAAATGAAATATAGTTGAAGCTTAACCTCTTGGGGTATGTAAATATTCTTGGAGGCACATTGTGAGGGCGGACCTAAGAACATACACATGTCATTTAGCCAGAAGCATTGAAGAGCCGTTTTGCTAGACACTTACATCTGTTCGAGGCCAAGAAGAAGTCCGATGAACCGCTTGAATGGAGAGTTCAGATAACACATGAATTGCGTGTAACATTTTCAAATCTGAATGCTCCAACTTACGTATCTACTGAGACAAGAAAAGCTTTGGGTGGATTTCCAACGTGTATTGTTGCCGCCCTAAAGTTCAGCGATTTCACAAAGGTTAGTTTCAGGAATAAGTCTACATGATGAGAAAAAAAGAAACCAACCAGATCAAATCCTTTTCGCCTCTGAAGTGTCAAACGGTCGTCCTGTCAGAAGCTCATCTAATTAGACTGATTGGTTCAAATGCTCACAGATTATCTAAGGGCATGGTAGTTCCTCGAGCCGGCCCTTTAGACAGGGTAATGGGTATACCAGGTTGACTGACAGCTCTGAGTGAGCTGAGTGGCTGCTTGGAGTCAGCTGTTTTATTAGAGACATCTGTAGCATCAGATTCTATCAGCGGTAGCGAACCAGAGTGGTATATGTCTTCGAGCTGGAAAGGTGTCATGTTAAAGCTAGCCAAGCTGGCAAGGTGAAGAGATGGGGAGGCATCAAATTTTTGAAATGTCAAATGACAATCGATCCGCCTCGTACTACTCACACACTCCCGGTATTTTTATAATAATTCATGGCTCCAATGACCTGCTTTCGTAGACTGCGTATCCACAAAAGATCATATTCAGCTCGGGCAATGTAAATTTCGGTTACATTTGGGCTCACACATAGCGAAGATGGGCGTCAAGAGTTTCTTGATCCAATAAACCTGTTTTTTCATCTGTTAGAGACCCCCGCCGTGACAGTTGAAGTACAGTTGGTGAAAGTGGGGGCCTTTGGAAATCTTTTAGGTCAGAATGGTTGACGGTCGGAAAAGAAGTGGCCTTTGGGATTTGAGAGACAGCCAATAAGGAGGCTAAAATAAGGATGACCTGCATTATAGTTGCCAGAGACTTGAAAAGTATAGTAATGACGACAGTCAAATAAATAAATAAAAGTTGGCGATCGACAAATGAGGTGAAAACGAAAGATAAGACCCAAGTCAATGAGTTAGGTAGAGGAAGTTATGCTTGTAACTTCAGGCTGAATTTGAAGAGGAAATATGTAATAGTAACTCCAAGCTGAATTTGAAGAGTAATCGAGAAATAACGCCAAGAGGGAACGAAGGATCAAAAAACCATCCAGGTAAGGAGGTAGGCTATGAGCAAGTCCTCTTGTATCCTGAAGAAGTTGTCCGGATCTCAATGCCAAGAGCCAATCGAAGTCCAGCCAGGACGAAAGCATACTCTGCCCAAGCGAACAAAACCGTAATCCAGGTTGGCCGAGGAGGCAAGTCAAAATGGGAAATCGTCGTTAGGGTGAAAATGTCCAAGAAGAAACCCCTATCAGTCTAAAAATAGAGCATTCCGCCTAGACAGGTTGAACCACTCTAGCTGTGCCAGCTCTTCCGATGAGGGTCATGGGAAACTCTCCATGCGTCCAAACCCCCGTATATCTAAAGCGCCGGCCAGTTCTGCCAGTGCTTCTGGAGCTTTGGGCGTAGAATCCCTCGTCCCAACTCTGGACAACAACCCCTAGTGCTAATTAGGCACGGGATAAACTCTCAATTAGTGAGTGACTGTAGATTCGCAGCCAAGAAACATCTGGTTGAACATGCTGGTGAAGACATCACCTTGCTAACCGGCACGAACAGTAGCTTGCAATTAGGAACTATTTACATGTTAAGTGACAACCAAGCAACTGTTTCGTGCCATATGCTACGGCGCGATGTACTGCTCAAGCGACTTTCTTTTCGCTCTGAGAGCCCGATTGCTTCCAACTGGACCAGGTCATGTGGATCTTGAGAGGTACATTGCTTTTTAAAGTGTAATGCAATCCAAAAAACCGACTTGGGTCGAAATCTACAGACCTGCAGAACCAGATTTGCTGCCCTTTCGACCAGTTCGTATTTGACCACTTCGTATCGTGCAGCTCTGAATTAACACCTGTAGCTACAGATTTGACGGGTTGTCCTCAACTATCAGATAGATCTGTGAAGGAGAAAAAAACATATTCATGTTTTCTAATAGAAGTTGTAACAAAAGCAGAAAATTGTAGGGTCCATCGGCTAGGTTTTCCAATGGTTTGTGAAGGTTTTCCAATTGGGCTAGAGCCTTATGGACTGGGGTTTTCAAATGGGCTAGAGCCTTATGGACTGGGTTTTTCACATGGGCTAGATAGAGCCTTATGGATGATAGTTATTTAAGGTGGATTAGCATGTTTAAAAACAACAGAAATATCCAAAAAGAAATCTTCCTTCCCAACTGTCCATGAATCACACTGTCAGCTTAAGATCAGAGATGGACTGCTAAGAAACTACAAGCTTCAAACAATGTAGCAGATCATGGTCTGTTAAGTCATTTTTGTCTCAGTGGTCCGTTTTGGAGAAGCTTGGTCGAATGAGTTATGTGGATCTAATCAACGGTCTTTTCTTACTCTTTCATTGTTTCCAACTTGCTAAGAGTTATGACTGGGCAATGCAGCAACGCGTAACTCACAGCATCTTAACGTTTACATCACAGCTAGCAATGGCGGAAGCTCCTTTACAGGTGTATTGGACCAGCTTACATCCAATCAGAATGTGTTGACAAGTCACGCTAGAGGGTATGCGATGATTCCACTCAAGCATTAGAAATATGGAACGCGGTTATAGGCGGTGTGTTATTTTTTATGATGAGAGTAGAGCGAGACGCAATGGCCTACATGGCTTGAACAGGGCTTTAAAAGGCAAGTGTTTAATGCTGGAGTGGTAAGTACGGGACTTTCGCCGATCGAGATGAATTTAGCTGATGCGATCAGGGGTGCCCTTTGGAGATGACATAGCTACAAAGAGATTCCAACGTAAGTGAACACATAGTATTTCTACGTCATTAACCTTCCAGTTCGCCTTCCTCACCATCGCTTTTTTCCGCCGACTTATCGAGTTTGGATTGGTCAGTCTTGGGACGCTATCGAATTCACACCAACATCATCAACATGGGTTTTGAGTAATTATTGAAACGAGCGGGAAAAATAACGTACCTTGGTATCACGATCTTGATCCGCTTGCGCCGTGTCGCTGTTTTTGTGACTTTCATGGCGGTCTTGGCTTCTAGCCCGTTTTTCTGATAAGCTGTTCTCCAAGTTCTTGTCGTGTGATTGCCCGCCTTCCTCATCGTAACGACTCCCACGATGTCTGGAGTCATCGTCGTTATCTCGATCTGCCCTGCGCGATGAGCGATGTCGTCGGGAGCCATGTCGATCAAGATCATGCTCTTTTCTACGGCGGTCTCGTTCATCAGCAGATAGTCGGCTGCTGGGGCGATCGCGATTGTCCGCTCGATCTTTTGATCTATCTTCGGTTTTCTCCCGTTCATTGCCTCTAGGGTGCTCTCCATCTCGATTCCTGGATTTTTCGTTGTTATCCTCTCGAGCTGGATCCGCGATGGGTTGGTCCACATTGGGATTGGTCTCGGAATCTTTCCCTTCATCACGGTCCCCCCCACGAATACGTTCACGATCTTTGCCATGGTCTCTGTCGTCGCAATTATCACCGTTGCCTTGGGGAGATAACGGGTTTTCAGGGAGTCGATTAGGACGGGGGGATTGATGTCGATGGTGCTTGCCGTCATCAATAGGATCCTTGCGCCTGCGTTTGCTGCTAGAATTGACGCTTTCATCATCCGAGAATTGTGCTAGCGATCCTTTTTTCCTTGACTCATGTCGGTAGGACTCTTCCTCTTTGCGCCGATTTCTCTTATCTTCGATCGCTGCCTTTTCTTTTATTCTTTCCATGTATCGATTGTAGGCTTCCTTGCGGCCTTCATCTTGACCTTCCAGCGTTTTGAACTCGGGTAAGTATGAAAATCGTTCCAAGGCTTCTTCATAAGGAGTATCAAGTTGAACGGGCGGAGAAAGCTTCTTGAGGGCATAACGAAGATCCTCAATTTGATTACGAAGCCGTTTTTCCGCACGCCGCTTTTCTTCCTTCGCTACTCGAGCAGCATCATCAACGAGCTAAAAGCGTAGAGAAAATATATGAATAAAAGCAGGTCAGTCTACGCCAACAGAAAGTTCACAAACCATGACAAAGGCGTCTTTTGAGGTATTCTCACCATGTAGAATACCTGTTTCAGCGTTGGTGGATCGAGTTTGTAAGATTCCATATCTTTCGGTAACCAGGTTAGAAACGCATCAAATTCCGTGCTTTCGTGGACCTTTTTGCCTCGTTCTTCAAGTAGGTCTTCGATCACCTTCTGCTTTTCTTCAAGTTCGAGTTGAAGATCATCGATAACATCCCAAAACAACTCCAGAGGGGAGCTTCCAGTTATTCCAAGCATGTTGTGAAAACGCTCGTCATCTTTTAAAACGGGATAAATCTCTTTCCACATTGTGTCGGCGTGGATCTGCCCGGAAAGTTTGAGTTCGTGAAGCATTTTGATGTAGGTGGCACGTGCTTTACGGCAAGACCTGCGTTTTTCATCTTTCTGCTTTGCCTTCAGCTCTATCGTCTCTTTCTCTGCACGTTTGATTTCTTCTTCGAACACAATAAGCATGTCCAAGTCATCCATCTTCCGCAAATCTTCGTCGTTTTGGAAATCTTCGCTTTGTAAGATGGCTTCCTGGGCCACTCGCCATTGTATGAATTCAAATTCGCCAGGCAGACCCAGCTTTTCTTGATGAGCCCTAAGCAGACCGGTCAATTTTTCCTGCTGCCTTCCTCGAAGCTGATTAGCGGCCGTTGTATCTCGTTGTCTGAGTTCGATAAGGTAATCTTCCCACAGTACTTTGCGCTCTTCGTCATCCCTACACAATTTCCACACCTCAGGGGCTCGCTTTTCAACCTCTAGCTTCAATCGATCCCAAGTCCACCATAGTCTAGGAGGTGCTCCAGCAAGTTTGACTTCCAAGCCTTGATCGTCCTGGATTGTTTTTTCTTCGCTGAGGCTGTCCAGTCCAGCATTCCAGCTAACACGGACTCGAGCAATATTCTTTTCACGATTTTCTTTCTCACGCTTGCGCTCGTTATCAATGAACTTCTCCCAGGCGGCTTTTCTGGCTGCTAATGTGTCAAGAGCTTTATAGAGTGGTTCGGTGATGATGTCACGCATGGTCTGCTCCCATGTCCACGAAGGGGTCACACCTTTCAATCGAAGAAGACCGATAAAAGCACGTTCAGCATCCTCGGGGCTCTTGAAATCAGGCATTGGAGCGGGTGCATGGTTTGTAACAGGCGCTGAATGGAGGATTGAGGTGACTGGTCGAGGCGGCAAGTTGGTCGAAGCAATAGTCCCACTCGATGGAACAGCGGGCATGACAGGCGCCGCCGCAGGGGTTGTAGTGGAAGCCGGAACAAACGTGGGGTGTTTGGGAGCTAGGGGTGGACCGGGAGCAGAAGAAGCAGGCTGAGAAGACTCGGGAGGCGCTGGGGGAGGTGCGGAAGCAGCAGCTTGTTCGATAACCTCACGTACTGCATCAGGCAAAGTCCAAGTGGTTTCTTTGGTCACGGTGTGGTGCCAATATTTCCGGCCCTCGGCCGTTTGGTATTCTTTCCACGGTGTTGCTGCCAATGCACGCTCAGCTGGTGTTTTGAGAGCTTCTGGTCTTTCCCACGATGAAGTGCCCGTTTGAGCATTAAACCAATACAAACGACCGGTCGGAGAGCGGTGTTCAGTCCAAATTGAGGCCTGAAGTAGCATCAAAAGGTATCGTAAGTAGCTTCGCTTGAGGATAGGAGACGATTACGAGAGATTGAATCAAGGATAGATGATAAGACCAGGCTGGGCTCACCATGATTCAAAAAACAGTGTTCTGGAGGTCGCGCAAACGCCTTCGGTCAAACTTTGGTTGTCGAGGAAGATGTTACGTTTTCATGCATAAAGTGGTGGTGAACTCACCAGATGGCCGCAATGCGGAATGGCTGCGCGCGGCTGTGGCGGCCTACATGCGCTAGGCCTCAGCAGACCTACATATTTACCGTCGCAATGCAGGCGAGCCTGTCATGGAGCGGTCGATCTGATGATGGGCAACGGCATGGCATTACTACTTTCAACTGGGAAACGTCTGCGTCATTCTTGTATTTATGTTCTGTCCCTTAACTTGCGCACACTTAAGCTCCAAAGATATAAGACTCTGCTGTCATGAGGCAATATTAACTTCCATTCAGCACATTCCCAGTTTCCCACTCCATTGCATCACTTTTTAGTTTTCAGTTTCACAATTTCTATTTTGTCATTGCGTATTTAGATCCATCAAGTTTTCCAAGAGTTTTTAAAAAGTGTTTTCCTGATTTCATCTATATATTTTCCTGCTTCTAGGCCAATCACCCTTTCCCCTTAAATCCTATCAATTTATCACCATGTCAGGCCCACTTCCTGCTGCCAGTGCTAGCCAATCCTTTGCAGTTGCGGAGCTGGTCACCAACGCAACTTCCACGCCAGGTTATCATTTACCCACCGCTTCTCATGAAAATCGCCCTTCTAAGGTAGCTGAGAACGCGAAGCAGCCAGAGCCTCACGAAATCAGCTCATTCGGAGATGAAGATATAAACAGCCTGATAGGTTTTCGTCCTGAAGTTGCAGCAAGCGAATTAGGGGATATCTCGGTGACCAAAACCGCGCCACTTCCTAGTGTCGTCTTCATGATCCCTCTTCCGCCCCCAACAGTTGGACGGCGTTCTAAGAACACAACACCTTTTTTGATCTAGTAAGAATTGTTTCAATTGTAGTCCAATCCCAAAATTCTTCTTCCGAATGCATTTCTTGAACATATATATTTCTGTCCACACAGCTCCCCCCCTCGTCGCTCATATGAACGGCCCGAAAAGAATGAAGATGGAAAGCGACCAAAAGAAAAGTTTTTCAAACGCGTCGTTCGTTGCTATCAGAGGGAAGTTCGGAAGGGTGAGCAGGTGAAGCGCAAGGAGATACCTAATGATGGCAAATTCCGTAAGATAGTAAAAGCTCGAGCTGCACTCGTCAGAGTGAGTTATTCTGGAATCGTATGACTGACAGCCTTCTTAGAGTTGAAAACTAACCAAGTTTTCCTGTAGGGTGCATCAATGATGAGCAAATGGCTCCCTTCGTCTTGCGTTGAAACACTTGCGCGTGTACCCCCCAAGCACAAGCTAGGAGAAGTGAGTACTTTAAACCCTAGATTTCTTCATTGGATTCATCATTGATTAGTTCGTATTCCTCCTGAAAATCAGATTTTGGTCCTATTCCCAGAGTCCTCTGGAGAGACCCTTCCGGAAGGGTTCGAGCAGCCATACCAACCTACCGAAGAGGACTTGTTACACGACTTGAGCGTCATGCTCAGAAAGACTAAGAAGGGAATCATTGTCAGATTGGTTGTGTACGTCTTTTGATTCATCTCTTGTCATGGATGTTCGGGTTATCCAATGGTACTCGAAACTGATTTAGCCTTTCGATTCTTAGTGTGTCCTGCTTTTTACCGATTGCAGCTGGAATGTGAGTACAGTATCACTTAGTTTTGAGCTTCTGAGTTACAGCTTTTTCTAATGAAGCAACCGTTTCAAATTTTAGTGACTTCTTCGCTCCGGTATTCTTTGTTGAGATAAGTATTGCTTACTTGGCCTTCCAAGTCTACGGCCTGCGCAAGGTCAAGGCCCTTACTAAGAAGAAGGCCAGCCAAAAGAAGATCAAAGATTCCCCAAGTGCCCAAGAAGATGCCGAGCCTGAGGCCTCTCCAGCCGAGGCCGCAGCAATTAGAACACAGGAGACAACGCAAATGCAGGCAGATAGCTCTGAAGATAGCTATTTCCGAGTAAAATCTATAGATACAGCAACGTTCGAACCTGTGATGAAGTTACTCTACAATATTTGCAGTCGAATTGATCCTCTTTCGTTCCCCCCCTCGAGTGCCGAAAAAATCGAGTCAGCCGAGCGATTTGAGACGCTGCCCGAGCAAAGTGGCTCTGAAGCCGAACCGATTCCAGCAGTACCCAAGAAAACTGTGTTACCTCCGACATTACACAAGCCCGCCCCCGAGATAGTGAGAGAAATGATAAAAGCCTTTCAACAACATTTGCCTCAAGGGATTGTAGACAGATATGATTTGGATGAAGAACGGGTGGCGAAGGACTTGGCAAGATCATTGAAGAAGGCTTCTGTGGAATATGTCACATCCTTGAAAGGGTGCCCTGAAAGGGGAATGATCACAAGAACAAATAAGTGGTTTTCAAAGCGAACATTGATTAAGCAGGAGCGCAAGGAAAAACGTTTGGTCAAGAAACAGATCAAGGTCGAACTTGCTGAGCAGGCCGCATTGGAACAGGCTGAAGCTGACATAATATTGCAAGAGAACGGGCAAAATAACCAGGAGGGTTCCCTCACTGATCCTCCAAGTCGTGAATCTGAGAAGAAACTCAAGAAGAAAAGGGCAAAGGAGGAAAAGCTCCTTAAAAAGGCCGCAAAGGGTATCAAGGCCAAGGGCAAGAGCCCGGTGAGTGCCTAGCTGTTGTCTTTGTTTTCTTGATTTTGGTGTTTGTCGTGTCGTTGGGTTTTCTGTAAATAAAAAAATGCAATTTGGCTCTTGAAGCCTTTTTTTCTTGCTGCTTTATTTTTTATACCCTTCTATATATACACAAGTTATGCCATTATTAAATCTTCAAACATTTCATAGATCATATCTTAAAGAAATTCACCCCAACATCATCGAAGCAATCGTGAGTTCTGTATCGCATGAATTGGATCTTATAAAGCTTGAAAAGACATCAACTTCAATGATTCTCACACTGTGATATTCCTTCTCTTTATATGCTAATCTGGCAGGAAAAACCAGTCTGCCTTCTTTTTCTAATAAGCAATTGCTTGTGGTGTAGAAAGAAAAGTATGACCCTAAGCTAAACATCCTAGTCTGTAGCACTCTCCTCCTGTGCATGTTTGATAATACTGGGCACATTTGGAATCTGCATCTGAAATGGGATAGAACCTCCTACGCCTCTTCTGGGTTGAGCCATTGCTGTGAGTTGTACAACCAGTACGACTCGGGGGTACTCCAAAACTGTTCGACAAAAGTTTCCACTTCATATTTGTGGAATTATGATCCTAAGAGCATCTCCAATCGTTGGGTTAAGACCCCTCGGTAGCTAACTTTAATGAGCAGATTTCACAGTCGTGTGAAATTAAGCACTCGGCAGCTGAAGAGCTCGTCAAGTCAGTCCTCCCCTGGCTAACTTTACAAGACCTTGCCGAGGCTCGCTAAGGTCCCAAATCGCCAACTTTAATTGACTCAGTATCCCCCCCCCAGAAACTCTCCAACATGGATCAATCCCCACCTGACTCATCAAAGAAAAAACGATCTCCCAATTGGACCCCATCTGAAGAAGAACAACTTGCTCAATCCTGGGTACATGTTAGCGAAAGCGCAGAGCATGCAACTAATCAAAGCGGTGTCCAATTTTATCAAAGGATAGCCAATGACTTCAACAAACACTCGAAGGCTTGCTACTGTGATTGGGAATGCATTCGCACTCGGTTAGTCCTTTATTTTTCATACACTCATGGAGCTGGATAGGCTAATTTTTCCATTGCCAAAAAACCTGCCTATCCAGCTGGACCAGTATGAACACTGCAACATTGAAATTCTTGGCAATCTATCAAAATATCGAGCGATGCCCCCCCTCTGGATCAGGTCCAATAAATTGGTTACGATCGGCCAAAGATATGTATGCCCAACAAACAAAAGGGCAGCAGTTCAAGCTCGAACTTGCCTGGGAGATCCTACGAACTCATCCTAAGTGGATGGCCAATGGAGCCCCTGCTGCTTCAACTCAATCAACGGACAACTGTTCAACTGCCTCTGCCTCAATCAATTCCCTTTCTTCTCGCCCTGAGGGTACTAAGTCAGCCAAAAAGCAACGACTTCGAGAGACAACTGAAAGCTCAGCCAACATCGGAGAAGAGACTCTTACTCAGCAGCGCATATCAGCTTTAAATCGTAGCAATGAACTCAGCCACCAACAGAACAAACTCAGTTTAAAGCTCTACCACCTCAAGAAGAAGAAGTTGCAAAGCAATATGATTTCTAATCAACTATTGGTCATCATGCAGTCCGAGAGTAGCTGCCCTGACAATGCTAGTATACTCGCCCTCCGATTGAAGAAAAAGCGGGTTCTTAAGGAGCTTGAAGAACATGATGACATTGATGATGAAGTACAACATGATGATGATGAAGTACAAGAAGAATCACCATGGCTTGTATTCATATTATTTTTTATCACAAATTTTCCTTTGCAATAAAAATAAATTACAAAGAAGATCATTTCAAAAGACCATGTCGGAGCCAGTTTTGTATTTTCAAATCTTCCATCAATTGGAAGTGTTTGGATGAATCATGTAGTTGAGATGTCAAGAGAGAGCGAGAAGCAAAAGAATGAAATAAGTTAGGGTCATGATGGTTTGAACTAAAGGAAACAGATGGATCTGTTGAGCTAGTATAGGAGTTGTTCATTGCAGGGTTGCTAGCAGACCTCTCCTCCACAACCATGTTGTGTAGGATGAGGCATGCTTTCATGACATGGTGAATGTCTAATTTTATCCACAATCGACTCGGCTTTGATACAATTGAAAATCGACTTTGTAGAACACCAAAAGCCCGCTCTATATCCTTTCGGGCTGCTTCTTGAAGCATGCTATGATGCTTTGAAGCATCATCTTGAGGTGACCGAAAAATTTTTACAAATACTGGCCAGCTTGGATAGATTCCATCGGCGAGGTAATAACCGTACGAGTATGTATTGTTATTGACTGTAAATGTCACATCACTGCCTTGGCCTAAAACAATGGGAAACAATGATTAATGAGGTCAAAGTTTTTTAATAAAGCTCACGTACCAGTTAAATAATCATCAAAGATTGGACTGTTGTGGAGAACATTGATGTCATTAAGAGAACCTGGCATTCCAAAAAATCAATGCCGGAACCTTAAGTTTTGTGAGGCAACAGCCTCTAAAATAATGGTTGTTTCCTTCCCTTTCCCCTGAAATTGACCAGACCATGCCTGGGGGCAATTTTTCCAGCCCCAGGGCATCCCATCAATGCTTCCGCGACAACCAGGAAAGCCACGGTCCTTGTATTCCTTCATGATGACTCAAAGCTCTTCATCATTTGGTGGTCGGAGCCATTCATGCTCATAGATATTGATGATGTGTTGAACAAATAACTTCAAAGTTTCAATTGCCTTCGTTTCACCAATTCTGAGGTACTCGTCGGTCATATCGGCTGCACATCCATAAGCTAGTTGGCGGAGGGCACATGTGACTTTCTGTTGAGGGGATAGACCAATCTGCTTGCAGCAATCCTTCAAAAAATTTAGACTCTTTAGTATCATCCTATAAATAGAAACAATAATTCAACATACCATGCGTTGAGGTCCAGTAAACATTATAGCTTCCAAGGTCCGCCATGAGTTTTTTGACCAAGGTCCTACTCATACGGAAACGTCGCTCAAAAGATTCCTTTGGGAAATGCGCATTGTTGCTGAAATAATCATTGTGTAGTCGAACGGCCCTAGCAACACGTTCCCGATCAATTCTTTGTTGGCGAACTT
Source organism: Puccinia hordei (assembly GCA_007896445.1). Lineage (NCBI taxonomy): Eukaryota > Fungi > Basidiomycota > Pucciniomycetes > Pucciniales > Pucciniaceae > Puccinia > Puccinia hordei. Next base: position 447,866 of record RDRW01000296.1, read on the forward strand.
TGGGTTTTTCTTTGTCTGATTCATCATCGATTGTCTCCAGAAATATCATTCGGGATTTCTGGGTGAGGGGGAATTATTGCAAGAGCTTGTTGTGGGATTTCATCCTGAGCGTTGAGAAGAGCAAAAAAAAAGCCAAAGGTTAACAGAAATGTGATGAATCAACAATTGTGAGAACACACTCACTAGCTAGTTACAGAGTGTTTTTAACTACTCTGATTGTGGAATTTGTCTTTATCTCACCTCGGTAGCTGCAGAAGCTGGCTAACTAGGGCTTACCTAATGAGAAATTCCCTCAAACGATTGGAGATGCTCTAACCCTATCCGCTGAAACATGTAATATGCATTGTTACAGTATATGCATGTGCAATGCGAGTCTCAAATTGAAGGAAGAACCAGACTTGAGAAGTTGTTCAATGATCAACCAAAAAAGTATCAACACGACCCTTAATCCACCGTCAAGCGTCCTTCTTCCAGATATCATTCAACCTCAATACTTGTTGAAGACTAGTAAAGATTCAGGAGGAGCTAGTCCTATACTAAGTGGAGGTAGCTTGTATTTTCACTCATTTTTATTGTCAATTGTTTATGTTATTGACCTTTTATTTCTATTATAAAAATTTCTACTTAGGCTTGTGAATAGTTCATTATCTCCATAAATATATCTTGACATTTTTCTTCATCAAGTATCAGCTAGGATCAGATCATAAGAAGGTATTAATCTTTATTGTTTTTACTGATTAAAATTTCTCAATGACTCTAAGAATACTCACTTGTTTTTTGTCTTTTCTCAAAGTCATTTACTACTATTAGTTTTTATTATTCTGCTGTAATAAAGTGAACCATAACCAAAATCTTACATGTTATGGAGAGGAAACACTTGGCACAATAATAAAGACTAGAGTTAGAAATAGACATAATTCAGGATTACAACGATGTGGGGAATTCATCTGATAGCTCTGATAATGGTCAAAATTCTTGACACCGCTTTGGCAAATTGAATTGACACAACTAGTCTCAATGGAAGAAACATTTCTGTACCATTATAATGGCAAAAGGCTATGAAGAGTTAATGAATAAAACCTGGGTTGATGCAAACAAAAAAAAACCAGAATTTTGACAAATGTCTGCCTGGGAAATTGATAAGCTATATGCAGCAGTAAAAAGTGAATTTCATCCGGTTATTGCAGCAACACCTATAGAAAAACATTTACAATGCAATGGAAGCGTTGGCTACGGCATGCGGCAAAAAGTCCATTATCCAGTTATGCAACAAGCTGTTTATGTTGATCAATCTAACGTACTCACCAGGATCATTGTTGGCCAAACATGTTACCAAATTCATAAAGCTCTATACTGCCCTTGAAATGTCTATCCAATCAAACCATGATTTTATTAAGATCACTAACGGAATGGTGGCAGCTTTATTACTACAAAGTCTTGATCAAGACAAATCCTTATTGTCCCTCACCCAAAGTTTATATGATCTGGAACCATGAATGTTTACCAAGGTTCACAATTGGCTCCTTATTGAAGAAACTTGACGGGGAGCTCCTCAATCAGAAACAGTCTATTTTGCAAATTCAAATAGGTGTACTGGTAAACAGCAATATGATCGAGCTCAGTCTGGTTCAACTCAAGGCTCTAGTTCAAGTCAAGGAAGCTATTGAGGTGGTACTGTGTCTCAAGGAAACTTCAGAGGGGTTGCCCCAACTTGCCCGGCACCCAGTAAATATGAGGATGATGATTTTGCAAGGAAATTTGAAGCTCAAATGAAGATTTACATGTCTGGTCAGGCCAACATGATGGACAATGGAGAAGAGGAAAATGTGGATGTGATTCATGAAGAAGGAATTATCAATGAATGTCATGCGGAGGAGTCAAGATTTATGATTGATGATGCACTTATGGCTAGTGGTGTCCCAAAGGCTCCAGAAAATACAACTTTAATATTTGACTCAGGGGCATCATGGTCAACGTTCTGTGATTTCAAGCTTCTTGTGGATCCAGAACCAATAACCAAGCTCATCAATACTTAATCAGGCTCAATCAGGATTACTCACACTGGAAAATTAACATTGGTGGGACTTTAATCTACCCGGTGTTCTATTCCTATGCCCCAAATGGGCCTCAAAACCTCATTTCAGCATCACAGCTAGAAGATCACGGCCTGCAAGTGGTTTTCAAAAACCAACTGGTTCTAATTCAATCTGGTCAAAAGATTGTATTCCAATTCCCACGTGTAGGTAACTTGTATCAAGCTGTAGCCCCAAAAGTATGTTCAATAAATTATGCAATGAATGTCTTGGAACCGTCCCCAGAATTGGACTATCACATATTACTCAAACATCCATCCAATGAATATCTAAAGTTTTTCCTTCAACTTTACAACATTACTCCCAAGGCAAGGAATCAGTTGGCTAAACACTGTGAGATCTGCAACCAGTGAAAACTCAAGCAATCACCACATGCAAATCCCTTACCAACTACCAATTGGCCATTCAATACACTACACATTGATGTGCTGCAGATTTCACCTCAAAGCAAATCATCAATGAAGTATGTTTTGGTGATCATAGAAAATTTCTCAAGGTTTAATCAAATCTACCTCTTACGCCACAAGTCTGACTCCGCAGACAAGATTATGTCTTATGTAAATGAAGTAATGAACAAAACGGGTAAGTGCCCTGTGGTCATTCATACAGATCATGGCAGAGAGTTAAGCTCAACTGTGTTCCTGTCCTATCTTGAAAAACTAGGGATCAGGATTGAAGCAGGCCCTGCCAATAGCCCGCAGTCACATGGATTGGCCAAACGTTTCAACCAGACTCTACTGGTCAAGATCAGATGTCTCCTAGCTCAGTCCATGGTACCTGTAAACTTTTGGGAAGAGGCTGCAAAGTATGCTTCAACGCTCACCAACATTCTACCAACATGATCCCTTGACTGGTTGTCTCCGGTCAGTGTACTGGTCAAATTGAACATGTGTATTGAACCAATACGGGATTTTAACAAGTTAATCCCTTTTGGACTCAAGGTTTTTGTATTGCACAAACCTCTGTCAAAGGTATCAGCCCCCTCAAAGCCTCTCATCTGTCTTGTTTATGAAGAGCACTCTGATTCCCTACGGTTCTTTGACCCCAACAGGCAACATATAGTCATTAGTTGTGACTACACTCCTTCAACTCTGGCTTTTGCCTATGACAGCAAACGGTCTGTTCTCAAGCCCCCTGAGGCACTCCCTCTAGCAACACCTTCTTCAAGATTGTTGGGCACAGACGTCGTGTCTATAAATAATCCCACTCTTATCATTTGTTCTTCCTCCAAAGAGCAATTCAGAACACAATCCTAGGCTCCCAGAAAGAAGAAATTAATCCAATAGCTGACAAAACCATCATGAAGGTGGATCTCTCAACTGTCTCTGCAGTTATTCAACCCTATCATGAATGGAAACAGAAGAAAATACTTCAGAAGATCAAGCAGAAGCAGAAATTTGCGGAGAAAGAAAAGCCATGAAAAAATAAAAGAAAAAAGACAAGAAGAATCTGTTGCTGTTAAATTTCATCAACTGTTTTGTTTTTATCTTGTTATTTGATGAGTCTTTATTTTTGATGATTCTTTTTTTTTGGTCTTTCTCATTGGTTTTTCATCTCTCAGCATGAACTCATCTCAATGATGAATCAGTTGAAGTCCACTTCCCCCACTCTTGAGTCTTATGTTTCTTTAACTTCATAATTAAATGGAGTAACAAAAGATCATTCAACATGAATTCTCTTGGGCATCAATCCAACATGCCGGTGAATCTTCTAAGATAATCAAAAAAAAGTTGATTTATTTACTAGTAATAATCACATTGAGCTTGTTTGTTATTTAAGATGAGTATTTGTTTTTTATTTAAGATGAGTATTTGTTTTTTTTATTTAAGATGAGTATTTTACAATTAAAAAATAAAAAAAGAAAAAGGAAAACCCAATCTTATCATTATTCAAGCAATGAGTTTGGTTGAACTTTGAGAGCCCACAGATTCTTAACAAGTTCATCTCATAGTTTGTAGTGTTTTCTCAAGTCTTGCAAAGCAATTTAATTTGCTATGAAAGCCAACAGATGTGCTAATCGCACTGGTGGGGGCTCAATAAATGTTTCATTTCCCTTGAATATAAATCCTTCTGGCTCATTGCGTTCATCTTCACCAATCATATTGTGAAGAATGATGCATGTGGTCATAATTTGATGAAGCTTCTCCTGCAACCAGCCCTGTGCAGGTTGTGCTACGGTTGCAAATAGAGCTTGGAGAAATCCAAATGCACATTTGACATCTTGTTGGCAGGCCTCCTGCTTCCTGGCAAAGTTCTAATCACATAAAAATCAGTGTTTGCATCAATCACCTATCAAATAAGACAGACTTAACCAGTCACTGACCTTGTTGTCCAAGTCCTTGTGGCTCCAAGATTGTTTTAAACGGAGTGCTCCAGTTGGGGTAAATACCATCTGCCAAAAAATAAACACAAGTATAGTTGTTTCCATTGATAGTGTAATTCAATTTTGGAAAGAATCTGTTAAGTAAGTTGGAAAATAAAGGTGATCAGTCCAATACATTGATGTCATTATGAGATCCTGGCAGCCCAAAACAAGCATGCCAGATCCATAAGTCATATGATGTGAAAGCCTCAAGCACAATAGTTGGAACCTATCATGATTTTAAATCAGCAAGAATTTCCAATTTTTTTAATGAAAATGAATACAGTAAATTACCTTCTCCTTCCCCAGATACTGTCCTTTCCATGCCATAGGAAAGTTCTTCCACTCCACTGCCAGTGCATGCAGTCTAGAGAGCCCAAAATTCCAGGGAATCCTCTTTTGGAATTGATGGCACACAAGCGTTGAATATCTTCTGCGGCTGGATTTTGAAGATACTTGGTTCCATATAGTTGAATGATTGAAATAAAAAATTGATCTAGAGCCTCCAACAATGTGATTTTGGAAATTCAAATATATTCATCATTCAAGTCTGCAGCACCTCCATGTGCCAGTAATTGATAGGCAGAGGTAATCTTTTGAATGGGGTACAAGCCTGGACTGCCCAGTGCATTGTGCTTCTGTACAAAGTAACGGTTGTGGGCTGTGATTTTGTCACCTAATTTCAAAAAGAGATGTTGGGGCATTTGAAATTGGCGTTGGAATAGGTAATTGGTGTACACAGGATTGGGTGCTAGATAATCCTTGTAGAGTTGTTGATAACCGGATTCAAAATCTCAAGGTAAGTTGCGGCGGTGTCCAGGCCTTGAGCCCCCATGGACAGGTCTTTCTTGTTCTTGAATTTCATCATTGCTGGCTATAATGGAAACTGTGTCACTGACAGCTGATTTGTTTTTTTGCGTTGTTGAGATTGTGATTGCTTGGGAAGCCAGCGTTCTCTGAATGATTTGAAGGTTCATGTTGATATTTGAGAGGATATACAGAGAAAGTAGATGTTGGTTTTATGAATCAATACTGAAAAAAGGCCGGGGATGAAGGGGGAAAGTGGGGCTGAAGGGTGTGAGAAATGAAACGGCGACAGCTCTATGGCTCGTCCCAATGATGGTGTTAGCTCACGTGCGTCCCGGTACTGGTTCCTCTAAACTCGGTTGATTCTATTGCACTAACCTATGGCTCGTCCCAATGATGGTGTTAGCTCACATGCGTCCCGGTACTGGTTCCTCTAAACTCGGTGAGGAAAGAGAAAACCAGCACCGGTCGGCCCGGGACTAAAACTAGATACAATAGATGCGGCGCAGCAATACAACTAACTAGACCCATTAGAAAAACCCCTCTCACACGCGTGCCCGAATATGTCCTCCATGAGAAAACATGTAGTCATTGGATACTTGCATATATCGCTTGAAAATCACAAAAGAAAACTGAGAAGACAACTTAATTACATCATGAATAACAAAAAGATGAGACTGGGAGTTGTACGATGAGCCAAATGATTGGCCATAGATTAACTCTTCATCAGAATTGCACGGGTAAGAAACATTTAAGTTCCAGTCCCCTGAGATGACATCAAATAGTACTTAAGAGTGCATACAACCCCCTAATTTGCCTACGCCTATCATTCCCCACATTGCTACGTCTTCACGCGTTGCCCACTCTCCTTAGTGTACTCCTTAGTGTATTTCCTTATCTTCATCTTATTTGCTTCTGTGCTACCAGCACACCTCCATCTTCCAGAATCCCGACCATCTCATAGCATCGTTCGCAAAACAGAACTGTTACCAGACCTGGGCCGCTTGCGCAGAACCTGTTGGCATTCTTTGAGTTAGTCAGCAGGTTCTTTGCTCGTTTGATTGCTGCCCATCCAACCGCCTGCATGTCGTTGATCAACTTGCTTATTTCGCCTCTGTTCATCGTGCTGATGTTGCACACACTGGGAAAGTTGGTTGAATGTGTGTGCGATACACCAATGCAGTGCGCCTCGATCATCGTCAAAATTGCATGGCACAGGTCCTTGAATTGCTCCATCGCTCATGCCGACATGTTCAACGCCATCTGCCGCCTTGTCTTGACGATCGACATACCATCCACAGACTTGCACAATGCCTTCAACCCGGATTTGAATAATTTTTTGTCTGATGTGGCAATATAGCCATCTGAGCCATCATCACCTTCTCCGATTTCATCAGATCTGGCTTCCATCTGATTAGCTGGTAGTGCTTGTTCCAAAAAACGATTGGAAAATTGTGTCGTTGACTGTGAGTACCATTCAAGTGGATGAATTTCTTCGATATCGGGCCGGCAAGGCCTCTTGTGTACATGCGAGTGTGGTGATATTGGTTCACCGCGTGGTCGTTTCTTTGAAGCAGACGGATAGGTGTTGTTGCTGCAATGTGGTCTCAGTATCTCAATGTCGGAGTCAATTGCCTGAAATGCAGAGTTGACTGTAACATTTTGATTGTGTGCAAGCGTTCTTTTGGAAGCACTAGGGTGACTGAAGGTGGCGTGATCCAGCGGTCTTCTGTAGACAACCCTCTCAACAACAAGCCGCTTGGATTCCCGAGCCAGATAAAACATATGTTTGCATGCACTCCCGTTTCGCTCGAACAGCTTACATGTGCAGCCTGTAATCCTGCCCTTGACCCCTGCTCCTGGATCCTTGTAAGTTACCTTGTAAGATGATGTGGTGGGGTTTGTAAAAGACCCTATGATTTACTAGTGGGTTGTTGTATCAGTGGACAACAATTTTCAGTGTCCTATTTGCGATGCATCACTTACATAGCTTGGTAAAGTCGTTACTTGCACTCCAAGTAATGTCAGAGCCTCATTGGTGTAGCTGTCGGCTAGGGTTTTTGATACCCTTTGAAATTTACTGCATTCCTGTCCCTGCCACCCTCCCTCAACACGGTCGTTCTCGTTGAGATAGGTGACTTCGGCATCATCACATAAAATCTGAATAACATCATCGATACGGCGATGATCTGGTGGTGGGATGTAATGTGACTTGAGCACTTGATGCCAAGCTTCGGTATAATTATTGGTGTGTATTCCTTGGTGGGCCGTCTGTTGAACGAGTGTCAGAAATTCGTATTACAGGGAGAGATGTAATGAAATGGGCTCACTGTGCAATAGAACGCTGCCCAATATGTAATGTTTGGCATCCATTGCACCTTGACATACTTTGCAAAGCCAGGGTTGATTTGTTCCCATTTAGACAGAAATTGTGTGAGCAACGAACGGGGATCACACTTTGAGTACATCACCCGATGAAAATCAGCATTTGCCTTGGTTGCCTGGTTTTGTAAATATGCGGTGGACTGTCCCCTGAACGCCTTGAGGACATGGAACCAGCACCAGAAGTGCTTGGGTGCAAGATCTCCCAAGTCCTGAAAGGTGTTGTGGACTGCATTCCGGATCGCTAGGGCACAGTCGCTCATGATTGTTTGCGGAACTATACCTGTAGACTCACGCATCCACTTGAGAATCCACTCGATAGGTTTTCTAAGTGGTGATGTGGATATCAAGTCAATACAAATGGGAGTTGCGCATAGTATAAGGCTTAATTGAGGGACTCACGTAGAAGCCGATGCCGAAAAGGCCCAGCAGACTGGCAGTCCCTTACCAACCACTGCATTACGTACCATGAGAGTGTATAGGCTGATTTTTCTTCCATTGGAAAGAAAAAAATTTGACACAGTGTTGTGGGTGCTGTCAATGAGAATCACACTCCTTCCATATGTTTCCAGCATGTCTTTCTGCCACGGTGATTGTAATGCAAAAAGGAAGTCTTCCGAGTCGGTAAGATCAGGTGTGTAGATATTCCACCCTTGCTCAGTAAGTTGATTGCGCCAAGCTACAAGGGATTTGAAGACATCAGAGTCCATCCGTGCCAGTCCCTTCATACGTGTTCTAATTAAGTGCCGCACATGGTCGTAAGATATTCTATGCACTGCCAGCATAATTGCCTAGGATGAAGTCATCCCAGTTAAACTCGGATGCACTCAACCAATTTAAACTTGGTTGAAATCAACTGATGAAATATAAATCCAAGGGACCCCCCTTGGTTTTATATTTCATTGGTTGAGGTCAACCTACTTTAAATTGGTTGTTTGCATCCCAGTTGAACTGGGATGAACTCAACCTAGGCAATTATGCTGGCAGTGATGGCACTCAGGCACAAGCCTGTTCTTTTCTTGCTACATGTGACCCTGTTGGTCAGCTGAATGTCTTTTGAAGAGAGAGGTGAAAACATACATACCAAAGTTATTTCGGGAGCTTTGAGTAGACGTTGAATTGCCTTCCACCCAAGTCCAGCAACGACTTTTTCTGAAAGCCACTTTTCAACAACAAGTGGTACTCGAGAAATTTGCATGTCTGCTTTGGAGTATGGGTTGTGGTTGTGGTGCCAATACCACTCAACTCGTAGAGAATTGGTGGTAACATGATGGAAGATACTGAAGCGCGACTGGCAGCCACATTTGATGGAAGGCTTCTTGTATTTGCGAGAGTTGGGGGGTGCATGGTGGTGTCCCCGGCGAGGGCATGTGTAATCTAACCGGAAGTTGTTCTGGAGGAGTTGTTTCTTGTTTGATGGAGGATCGTTGGAGGTGCTGTTTGCAGTGTGAATTATGCTCTTTTGAGAATTCCATCTGAGGTGTGCCTGCATGGCTTCGACAAAAATCATTGCAGCCTGAAGGGAACTACCTGGTACAGTGAAACAGTGAGGGTTGGATGCAAAAGCAGGAGCCACTGTGTCAACTTGCCTGACCATTCGCAATCGGGTGGGAGGTAGTAGGCTATCCGGCAAGGTGGTTAGCTCGTGAGTAAAAGGCAGAGGTACAATACTGTAGATATCATCAACAAGAGGGTAAGCCCGCTCCATTTGAGTGGGGGAGTTTAATCCGAGGGAAGAATATGAAGCTCAAAGAAGTCCAAAAAAATGAGAAAGTAATAGCCACTACCGGCAAAAAAAAAAACTGTCTGGATAGAAGATAGAAGAATTGTGAAATAAAAAATAGCTCCGGGCTACAGTAGGATATAAAATGATGGGACAGGGAAACTGGGGTATTGGACAGTGCCTGAATGGAGAAAGGCAAGGCTTATATTGGCATTTAGAAGAAATACATCTCCTCATGGGGACCCTGACTTGTGCATGTCCGCAAAAATGGGGAAGGTCATCACACTTGCCCATTTGGGAATTTGCCCAAAGGAAAGTCAAGGGAAACATCTGTTGCTCATCTTTCCTTTCGTAATATCAATTTTCTTTTTGTTTAATCAAGTTACCGATTGGGAAAATGCATACTTCCCAGTGACTATGGCTCATCGTACTACTTTGGGACTTGTGGAGGATATATTCAGGGGCCCCTCTCACACCCCCTGATCCGTGTTAGAGCTGAAACCGGAAACTCCCAAGGGGAAATAATATTTCTGGTGGTGAAGTATTTATAGGTAAAGTCTATGTACATACTTGGGTTGGTGAGAGACCAAAACCCATAAGTTCACAAACTATACATATAAAATGTGAGAAAATATAAAAATAAGAATGTCATGGAAAAATGACATAACAATCCGGTTATCCACCTGACATGTGATTGTCACAACCTAGTACGTCTAACAAAGGGTTCATGAGTTTTTGGCGCCGATATACCTAACCACAGCTGGGTGCCACCAGCCCAGCTTGAGTTTCTATCAGAAGGATTCGGGGAGCTATATTCCAGGTTTAGCACCCGGAATATAGCACCCCGGGTGGAGATGCTCTAAACATCATAAAATGTTGAGTTTAGATCCTTTCTTGCCTAGTATGTATTTATGCATTTCAATCTACACATACTGTATGTATTTATGTACATAAACATGTGTTTATGCATTCAGCTACTTCATTTATCCACCACCACTTGTAGGTTACGTCGATTGTCGGGTTGCGTTATCCACTCTTCCATGCCACTTCCTTACTATCCTCCTTCAGCTTGATCGAAATCGCCAACATTTAACCACCTTCCTCACCATGGCTTCAACTGCTCATTTCGCCCTACTCAGAGCTGAGTACGCTTACACTCCTCAAACCGACGATGAGATAGCCTTGGAAGAGGATATGCTCTATTATCTATTAGACGATTCCGATCCAGAGTAAGTCATTCGCTACGTCAACTCCCGGTGATACTGGCCTGCACCTTATCCTATCCGCTCTCTCGCTCAGGTGGTTCAAAGTCAAGCTCAAAGCATCTACTTCGGCCGGTCCTCCTCAATCTGGTTTGGCACCAGCCAACTACGTCGTGCCAGCTCCGGCACTCCGTTTGGTTAACGCCCTCTATGCTTATGAAGCTCAGACTGAGGACGAACTGGTAATCCTTGATAGCTACTGCTGGCGTATTTCTAGACAGGACTAATGTTATCTAATTCTTTCTCTTTTTTTCTTGGACAGACAATACAAGAGGATGAATCCCTGCATCTGTATGAAGAAGATGGAGACTGGTCGCTGGTTGGCCGCAAGTTAGAGGAGACTGGCAGGGGCGTTGGCTATGTGCCTACCACGTATATTGGAACTACTGAAAATCATCCGGTCACCGGACAGGCAGAGGGACCAGCTTCCGAGACTACCCAAACCCCGGCCGGCCTGTCCGATCGAAACATGAGTGTCGATCCAGAAATCAACACCTGGTCGGTCACGGTGAGCAAGCATGATCATGTACCTCCCTCAACCCTATCTTAAACGAAAGCTCATCAGCACACCATTTTGATCGTTAGGATATAGATCATAAGAAAAAGAAAAGAAAAGGTACCTTGGCAATCGACTCCAGCTCCTTAATTTTTGCTGGTGAATCCGACAAAGTGAGCTTATTACAATTGGCGGCTCCTCCAGCTGTCACGTTTATGTTTGGAAGCTGACACTACATTGTCAGCTGGGTATCCAAAAATACGATCTGTCGAGTGTGTCTATTACTAAAACAGAAAAGGGCAAACATCTTATTCTGCAATGCGGCTCTGAGGAACGCCACTTCCAGGTTTCAGAAAAAGACTTGGATGAAATCGTAATCAGGATTCAACGTTTTCAGCAACACCAGCAAAAAGCTCCCACATCTCCTCCCAAACCCAAATCCAACACCGGTGCCATATCTCTTCTATCACCTTCCATCCGCCCTCCTTCTGCGATGGCCAACCCCGACAAGCCCTCCGGAGTTAATGGTCGCAAAGTGTCCTTCGCCGCTCCGTTGGGAAAACCTGCGACGGCTTTGTATGATTTCGAGGCTCAAGGTGAAGATGAGCTGACGGTGGAGGAGGGGGATCGACTGTATGTTCTAGATGACACCTCAGATGACGACTGGTGGAAATGCGCCATGCAGTCCGATGGCCAGGAGGGCGTCGTACCGGCTAGTTATATCGAATTGGATGAAGGGCAACCGTCAGGAAACCAGGAGGCTGCCGAAGCTGCCATGACAGCCGCCGCCGCTGAAAGTGCCAAGAATTGGAGGATCCAAGAAGAAGAAGACGCCAGATTAGCTCAGCAACTCGCCGACGAGGATAGCTCGGAAATCCAATTGGAAAACGCTAGAGCTGCCGATCGTAAGTTGGTCATGGCTCGCGAGGCTGAACAGCGCAAAAAGGCCGAAGCCGAACTCGCCGCTCGTCGAAAGAAAGAATCGGAATCCCGAAGACGCGAAGCAGAGCGTGCAATGACGAATCCGGGATTCTCAAATGGACCTTCCCCTCCAAAGCTGGCTGCCCGCCCCGATTCTGCGCAAGGCATGAGCTACCATGATGATAATGGCGCAACCCCTGCCCCTCCTCGAAGACCCGATTCCGCCCCACGAGAAGGTAGATCCAGTGAGTTCCAAGGGCTTCAGATTACAAGACGAACCAAACGCTTACTGAAGTACTGTCTTTGGACTCGCTTACAACTTTCTTGCGTGCGTAGAACCCCAAGGCTTAATCCGTACTTGGCGCGATAGAACTGGCCAATTTAAAGTGGAAGCTGAATTTCGAGGATTACAGAATGGGAAAATCCGACTTCATAAACTCAACGGTGTCACGATCGAAGTTCCTCTGGCCAAGATGTCTCCAGAGGATGTGATTTGGTTGGAAGGTGCGACAGGGAGAACCCTCAGGAACCAAGACGCCGACGATATCCCTCTTGCAAATCTGACTCTCAGCCCCAATCGTCCTTCTGCTCGATCTACTCCATCCGAGCTCCCAAAGCGGCCCAGCGGCCCTGCCAAGCCGCCAATTGATTGGTTCGAGTTTTTCCTCAACGCTGGGTGTGATTTGGACGATTGTACCCGCTATGCGACTAACTTCGAAAGAGATCGAATTGACGAGAACCTATTACCAGATTTAGAACCAGGTACAATGCGAAATTTGGGTCTGCGAGAGGGCGATGTGCTTCGTGTTTGCAAACATATCAAGCAAAAATATGGCAGCGACACTGTAACCACCCAAATCCAAAAAGACGAAGAATTAGCCAGAAAATTGCAGCAGCAGGATGTCGCGCCTGCTCCCAACATATTTACCAACGGTCCCAATGGATCTCTTAAGAATACCCGAAGGGGACGTCCTACTCCCAATCGATCCGGCTCCGCTGCCGTAGACATCAACTCCATCACAAATGCCAAAGAGCAATTGGTGGATACTCCACAGGTCGGATCATCCTCGACAGCTGCCGACTCTGCACTGATTTCCATCACATCGCCCACCAATGCCGGCGGCTTTGATGATGATGCATGGCAAGTTAGACCGAACTCGACCACCCCTGCCGCACCGGCACCTGTCGCCAATCCTCCCATCCGATCTGCTTCGATTAACACAACGCCGGCCGTAACAACATCAGACTCGAACTTAACATCAGAGCCCTCAAAATGTTCATTGACTGACGAAATCTTGGAGAAGATCATGAATCATGGCAAGCAGAGTGAAGCCGCACCGAGCCAGGCAATCCCACCACAATTATCTATGCCGCTTGTAGCTCCCCAACCCACTGGCTTTAACCCTAACGGGCCTCGTGGGCCCTTGGCACCCGTTGCTTCCAATGCACCGCTCTTGAACCGTAAGTAGTCTATCAAAGTTGAAGTTCACGCGATACAAACAGCTTACAAACTATCTTTCTATGTGTCTATGTTGAGCGTATTAGCCCTCGTGCCGCTGAATTCAACTATGACTGGTTTTGTCCCGACACGGAATGGCATCCAGCCACAACCCACAGGGTTCAGCTCTCAACCCGCCTTAATGGGCTCCTCGAGCGGGTTCACTCCAAACCCGATGGTCATGCAACCTACCGGCATGGGTCTCGGTATAGGCAATCAAGCTGGGATCCAGATGATCCAGTCTCAGCCCACTGGGATCATGCAACCTCCAGCGTTCGGGATGATGCATACCCAGCCGACAGGGATGATGCAGTCCCACATGACTGGAATGGCGCCACAGCTGACCGGAATGAATCAAATGGGAAACATGCAACCTCGTAGGTTTATAGCATACCACGCCATGAACATTTTTTGACCGCTGATCGACTCGCTATTTTGTAAAAATGCCCAGAAATGACAGGCTTCAATCCAGCTTTCTCATCCGTCTCGACTCCACCGGTGCCCAGTATTCCCACTATGTATGCCGGTTCTTCCCAGCCCCCAGTTAAAAGCTTCAATCCTAGCGACATCTTTGGCCAGATGAAGACCGGACAGTTCGCTCAAAACGCGAGCGTGGGGCCCCAGGATCCTAACAAATACAATGCGTTGCGAGCGCAGCCAACGTGTAAGCCTATTTAGATTTGATAACTTTGTGGTGATGAGGGGAAAAGCCGAGGAAGAGTTGGATGGCAAATCTGATGCTGGTGTACAGCTTTCGGCTCCACGGGCGGGAGCTTCACACAGCAGTTCATGCCCAGCAATCTACAGATGCAGCAACAGCAACAGCCTCAACCTGGGATGATCCAGCCGTTGACGGCCCAACCCACCGGGTTCGCTCCTGGAGGTTATCTTGTCAACCAACAAACTGGAATGCCGCCTCAGAATCAGTTTCCTAATCAAAACCAACAGTGGAGAGGCTTCTGATCACGTCCGCTTCTATTCGTCCACGCCTTATATTGGATCTATCTGCCTTCGACTGCCGCGTGCGTGTCTTTTTTCAACGACTCGTTTATTTGGCACACATCAAGTGATGGTTTGTTCACACCACCTGTCTCTTTGTACACATCTCTCTGCCTTGCAATTTTTTATCATCATTCATCGTCACAGCTTTTCCCTTTTTTACCCAACCTTGATTATTTGGTTTGTTCTTTGCTTTCTAGTTCTTTCTATGATAAAAATATTGGTTGAATGATTTGAATACTAATAGTCAAGATTGTGTAACGATTTGGAATAAAGACTGGCTATTATATAGGTGGTTACAGTCATATTATCCTGACGTGTGTATGTAGATATTTATGTTAATGTAACAATCCAATTTGCATTTGATTTTTTTGTTAATCTGTTTAGTCATTATAAAAATGACTAAGTGAAGCAAACACAGTTTTGTTCATAATTCTCATGTGATAAGCTGTTTCATCAGGTAAAGATACGTTGAGGCTGTATATTTTAAAGAACTTTTTTCTTTCTATATCTTTACATGATTTCCAATCATCAGGGATGAAAGATGCATCGCTGCCAGCCTAGCAGTACAAAGATGTAAAACTCACTAATGATGGCACACATTACATTGGAGAAGTAAAGCTAGCTTGTGATCCTGTTTGAAACTGCATTGTTTATTTACAATTAGATATAGTATAAACTACTGCACTGAGAATGCTTAGGTATGAATCACTACTATGTAGTGGGTAGATGGATACTGCCATTATGAATAAGTTGCCCTCTGGTGGGTAAAGCCTACTGGGATATGTGATATGGATGTAGAGACCAGTAGCTGTTTTGAAGCCTAGAGAAACACAAACACAATCTAGAAGTGTTCTACCACTCATTGAGCTATGTAGGAGAATATGTCAATATAAGGATACTCTTCAAACATTTGTAGTGTGATATTCAGAGCTGTAACCTATTCAAAACCTAATGAGTAGTCATGAGTAGTCTGCAAGTATTTTTTGTTCTATATATTTCTTTTCCTTGTTCAGTTTTGTCTTTTCTAATTCAACTACACCTCTCACATCTAGTGCTCTTCCTTATCTTAACTTGTTAGTCAGTGTGTTAATAATATCTGTTGTCTTATGTAAGAATTTCTGTGTCTGATTGCTCAATACCACTGTCAAAAATACATTGCAAGGACCTCTGTTTCCTGATTGGATACCTGCACTGCCAGCATAATTTCTAGGATGAAGTCATTGCAGTTAAACTGGGATTCACTCAACCAATTTAAACCTGGTTGATAGCAACTGATGAAATATAAACCTAAGGGAACCCCCTTGGTTTTATATATCATTCGTTGAGGTCAACCTGCTTTAAATTGGTTGGTTGCATCCTAGTTTAACTGGGATGAACTCAACCTAGGCAATTATGCAAGCAGTGCTGGCTGAATCTAAAGAAGTGGGAGGATCCAATTACAAAGCTCAAATCCAATCCACTACTGACATTCTTTACCAAAGCAGAATTGGGGTTGTTTTTATTTTTCATTCCAGCATAAAGTTTGAGATTACTTTTTTGTTAAAATTGGTGAGCTAACACTTCCAAGTTTCTTTTCTTTAGAAATGTCTGCAAGTTCCTTTTAAGACTCACCAAGTTACTTAAATATGGGTTGTGGGATTTTTTTCCATCTCCCTCTTCCTTTTTCTTTTATCTCTAGTCAGCCTCTTTGAACTGCCAGTTGTGAATTTTAGTTCCAGGTAAAGCCATATTTTAATGAATAATAAGAATATCAGCCCTAGAGATACTCCAGAGTATCCTAAAAGCTATAATACAGATTATCCTAAAAGATAATATAAGAATAGAAGAATAAGAACATAAGAATAATAATTTAAGAATAAGAATGTAAGAATAATAATATAACAATAATAAATGGTGAAATTTACTAGTTTGAAAAAAAGGTTTTTGTCAATAATGGTTTATTTTTCTTATTTGTTTTTGATTTCTTTTTTGATAATCATTCTTTCTGAATCCTCAGTAACATCACCCTCATTTTTGCTGATTTTTGTTTGCAATACTCTTTTTTTTTTTTTTTTTTTTTTTTTTTTTTTTTTTTTTTTTTCCCTTGTCAATGATCAACAAATGAATTAAGATAAATTATGTTGGCATTATAAATTTCTCTCTGAATTTTCATTTACACAAGCCTTGTATCTATCTGCTCCAAAAAAAAATTGCCACCACTTTCTTCTTTTTTGAGTTTTTTTTTGTATTGATGAAAATATATTTAAGGGAAATGTACATACAACTACATCTATGTGCATCACAGACAACATTCATGTTATGATTTATAATAGTTATTGGTATGGTTGGCCACTGGTATGAGCTTATTAAACTTTTAATCTAAGCAAGGTTGCACATTCTATCTAGCTAGCCACTTAATTGGACTCTCTGATGAAATAAGGTTACTGGAACTATTCATGAAGTTTTGATTAAAAATTACTGTTGAGGAATAAACAACATATTCAAAGACAAATTTTCCCTGTGTAAAGGTCCTCACCAGGAAAGATCTATTGTCCCTTGTCTATGGCTTAGTGTCAACAGAGAGGAGTGTGGTTCAGGATTATCTGCTTACTCATTACAGACAGTGGAAAGGAGACAGAACTCAGGGAGAAACACCAGGAGAAATCAATCCTCACAATCAGGTGGCATCAATTAAAGTAACATTAATGGCTACTTCCTTGTTCTACTAAAATACAGCTACAATTGCCTCTTTGTGTGTTGTAGGGGGCTGAAACAGATGTAATCTGGATACACAATGAGTAGCAGATTAAAATTAGCTCTTGAGGCCACCTATGTAATAATTTGAGATCAATTGTTTATTGCAGCTAACACCCAATGCCAATAATAGTAATTAACTGAAAATAAAATTCAAGATCAAGAGATAGTGGGTAAGATAGATGATGATGAATAGGAATAAATTCATTAATTACCTTAAGTTATTCTAGTCCTAATGATTACTCAAAGAGATGCAAAGGAATTGCTTTTGGGAGATATGAGAAATAACAGTTCCTCCTGAATTTCTTTGACCTGATTCAAGTGTGAGTTTTGGCACTAGATTGTATCAGAACGGCTGAAGTCAACAGTGGATTAAGGGATTATGGTTCAATGATGTTCCAGATTGTTGGTTCTTCTCAAGTCTGAGGATTTTCACCTAGGGGTGCAAGTCTTGGGATCAATTCAGACACTGGATTTGCATACAACATTTTTTATTTATTTTTTAAAGTGAAATTGGCCAATGGTATTGCACACTATGTATCTAAGTAGCAACATTGATGAGATAAGAACACATTTTTTTTTAAAATCAAGAACACACAATCACTCTAGTGTTATATGGGACTTTGGCGGTAAAATGATCAAGAAAAAGGTCAAAAACAAAAGAGGAAAACAAAAGGAGAAAGGAACAAAAACCAGAGGGAAAAGATAATAGAGCCAGGCTTTAGGAGTTGTTGCCGAGGAAATCAACTTGGGTTGAGAACTGTGAATCGTGCCGAGTCTTGAATAAACTTTGCTATAGCTGCATCAGCTTTCCGGTTGGTGAGAACTTGATCAAGTCGTTCCGCTCAAAAGCGAACTTGTAGAGCACGAAGGCGTCTCCAAAGAAACACACTGTTGCTTTTGAGGCCCGGGCAGAAATTCATGAAATGAATAACCGTCTCCCTTGCCCCACAGCGAGGGCAAAGGGGATGAAGAATCCTACGTATACAAAACAAGTGAAAATTGAGTGCACAATGACCTGAAGCTAGTTGATTAATCAACGAGCTCAGTGCAATTGGTAAACCCGAGGGAATTGATGTTTTGGGGGAGAGACCAGGTATTGCCTGACAATGAAATTTCTTGTGGTTGCCTTTGATCGGCAGGTTCTGCGCGGAGGGGGACTCCAGCGCTTCTTTTGCTAACTCATCCGCCAGCTTGTTGCCTAGGATATCCCTGTGTCCTGGGCACCACACAAAAGTCACCTTCAGGTAATCCAGTAGCGCGGCCAGCGCCTTATCAATCTTCAGGAACAGCCACTGTCCAGGTTTGGGGGATGAGGGTTCGTTGGTCCTCCTGACAACCCCTTGGTTGTCAACAAAAATCAAGATGTTACGTCTGGTAACATTGTTACAGGATTCGTTGGCCAAACCAAGGGCTGCCAGGATTCCCGCTGCCTCGCTTTCATGATTTGAAACCAGAACATTTCCCCCTACCTGTTCAAGGAAGGACATATGGCCGCGCCTGCTCCCCCTTTATCTGGGTGAAAAGACCCATCGCTGAAAAACATCAAAGTCCTCGGATCATACCAAAATTGATATGTTTCCATACAACATTGCATGCGGGTTTTCAATACTTGACTGTATGCAGCAGACTGGAATGATTTATTCAAAAACCTTGTCTAGCAAACATTGATTTTTCCTGGTGAAAGAGAAGGAAACTTACCTAGGGCCAAAAGAGAAAAAAATGGTCTGTACTCTCTGATGGGCTAGGAAGGATTAATGTGGTACAGGATTATTTAATTCAGTAATAAGATATGTGAACCCCAAAAAAAGGTGGGGGATTCATATGAGGCTGTGACTTCCATTGACGGTATAGATACATCAACAATCAATGGTATAAATACATTAACAGATCAAGAAGATAAAGAACTTTTACAAGAAAATGCAAGAAACATGAACAAACACTGGGACAAGTATCCTGAAATCTTGCCCCTTGGGGGAGGGTTCAAACTTAGGACGTGTGACTAATAAGTTTTTGGAAAGAGCGATGATGGGCTTCGACAGTATCAACGGTCTTAGCAGAAAATAAAAAAATCAGTTAAGGAGGGTACCATTTCATGCTGAGAGTTGATGAAATGTGAAACTTACCCAGATTTCCTTGAGATTCACAGACTTGGCCGATGCTAGCAACTCAATGCTGCTATCTTGGCATTGTTTGTGTAGAGAAGTGATATCAGACGTGAGGCGTGGGGTGTGGGTTAAAACTATACGGTTCAAATTTGGGAGTGCTTCAACAGGTATATCCAGAAGAACGTCTGTCGCTGTCCATCTCCGCAACACGAAGGTATTTATCTGCTCGAAGAATGGCGAGTAAAATTCACCCCTGGTCAAATAACGTGAGTCGTCCAACATGAGTGTTCGTAATCGGGGAAACTTCAATTCATGACACTTTTGAACCAAAAATGCGTCGCTAACATAGAGTGCCTCCAAACGCCGCCGAGCCACCGCGAGTACCGGTGCGAGTTTATTCGAGTCGTAGCGGGATCCCTTAATTTCGAGGATCAAGAGACTGTCAGGGATTCCCCTGCAGAGCTCAAGTAGTAGTTTGTGCGGTTGGCTAGGCAGAGATGTAGAGTTGCTGTCGACGTTTACCCTCAAATGTTCTACGCAGGGGAGCGAAGTTAATTGAGCGCTGGTACATAGAGGCATGCAATGATCGAGGCAGTTGTTGAGATCTAATTCGCTGAGACTGGGTAGGGCCCTCAGGGAAGTCAAGAACGGGTACGGATTGTGGAGTTTAAAGTTGTCCAGAGCTGGAGACTCGAGTAATGAAACTGGCGGAACGGGGTTGGATTGAGGGGATTGTACGTTGATCTGGAGGTGTAGAGCCCAGAGATTTTTGGCCCGTTGGAAAGCATGAATAACTTTGTCGGAGAATGTGAAGCAGTTATTGAACTCAATCTTCATCTCATGTAAACTGGGCGTTATTAAGGTAAGTATATCTTCAAAGACGTCGTAAGGTACTAGTTCGGGATCGTCGCTGAGGTACCCCACATTTCTGATGTGGAGCCGCCGCACAGGTGGATGACGATTCTGAGCAGCATATTTAGTGCACCATTCTAGAAAATCTCGAGCAGAGGACGTGCACGAGATATTGATCGCATCCAGCAAAACTGGTGCAAGGATTCCCGCCAGAGGTCTCGAAGTTAGCCTTAACGCCTTGAAAGACTGGATCAACGAATGTTGCCTGGATTTGCGCCGCGCCTCTTTCGCCGTACGAGGAAGCCAGTCTATGATGTTGAGGACTATCTCAACAGGGAGATCAAGTAAAGTCATTCGACCGTTAACCATGGAACTCCTGACCAGAGGCTGGCGGAAGAATTTTGGCGGATGTTGGAAAGGTGCCATATGACAAATTTTCACGGAGGAGATCGAGTGAACAGCGTTGCGTTTAGGAGCGAGCTGGTGAGTACTGTGGGGGTTTCACCGGTACGTTAAAATTCTGCTGGGCTGGTGGCAGACTGCTTAATATGGCATCAGCTCATATTCTTTTTTTTGTCCTCCACAAACTTCCAGTTGGAGGTGGCCATGTGAAGGGATTACGTACCGAATCAGATGACTTGCTCCTGCCTCGCCTCAATTTTGCGTGGGGCCCGACACCGATGCCTATTAGCTAATTTGAAGGCTTGACGGACTTGAGCTGGCATGTAATAACGAAGCCCGATGATGATCATTCCTGACTTGGTGCATGTTTAAGGGGACCGATGGGACCACAAGCAGACATGTTGACAGGATTCAAGACATCCAATCCTCTGATGGCTTCCGTTTCCCACAAGTCAAAGGTTTTTAAACGCAGGGTTCTGTTCCACGGAGTCATTAAGTCCTTAATTCGATGTGATGGGTTTTAGTGTACATGTTTACATAAGCTTTCGGCACACGGAGATTTTAAGTATACAGAAACAAAAGTATTTATATTCGAGCGGTTGCAAAGCTCCAACAGGAGCAGCCAAAGGTGGCTTTGGTTGTAGCACTCCTCTGTAAGTATCCCTGGTATGGTACGCAAGACGTACTCGATACACTAGCGTGCAATGCTTAAGTCTTTGGCCTTTGGCAGCTCTGTTGGCGCCAAAACCATATTGTGGGCCACCAAAGTTGGTTGCAGCCTCAGGTGGCACAACAGTAGCTCCATTAGAGATACTTTAGTGCAAGTTTTCAACTGCCCCAGGTCTAATCTAATTGAACTAAGAGCAAATTCATCGCAGTCGATAATGGAATCCTTATCCCATTTAACAACCCAAACCCAAAAAAAAAAACCAATTAAGGCTGCATCCCAGGGTGTGGCCTGGGATTTTTGGCCCTCCCAATTCCCAAACACTGCGAAGGGGGTTGTATTTATCGCTTACATCCCCCCGAGGTGACGTCGGCCGGAGCCGACCGATCTAAGAAAGGTCTGGGAGACCGGCCTTATATCGGCTGGGCCCACCGATACATTTTGGCCATTTAATGTATCGGTGCAGCCGATATAAGACCGGTCTCCCAGACCGATCTTAGATCGGTCGGCTCCGGCCGACGTTACCTTGGGGGGATGTAAGCGATACAACCCCTTTCGCAGTGAAATATTCTAGAAATTGTGGGTGCCCTCGACACCCTGAATGCATGTGAAAATTCTTTTTTCTCAGCTTAATTGAGAGTGGCCACTGGGTATGGCCCACTGTTCTGAAACCATGTGTGCTATCCTCTCAATTGGACCAAAGGTAACACTAAGAATAAAATTAAAGGTGTGGCTTTTCTATTTTTAATCTTAGACTGACTAGTACTTATAAGCTGACTACTATTACCTCTGAGGTATGGAGTGTTTGAGGAGGAGTTGTGTGGGAAAATGGTTTGTGTAAAAGGTTTAATGGCAATGATATCTCAAAAAGGTCTAGGTAAGAAGTGTCTTTGATGAAATTGAATCTAATATTTGGGGAAAAGGGTCATACAGGCTGTATGGGGTAGAAATTGCATGGTGGTAATACAACAACAGAGTGGAGTATATATGTGGAAAGGCCCTTCAAGAGGGGAAAAAATGATGAGCAGAGTAGTAAAAGATATGATGATGAGCAATGTGGAACTACTCAATGGACAGAATAGAACTTGGAAGGGAGATGGATGACTACACTAGTATTAATGTAAGTTATACCAAAGGTGCTGATATAAGAGCTGCCTTCCTGACTAATGCTATGGGGATGAGGGTAACACTAAGAATAAAATAAAGGTGTGGCTAATTTCTATCTATTCTTAGAAGACTAGTACTGATGAACTTACTTACTACACACACCAGGTGAGAGGAATGGATAAAAGGGGGGGGGGATGAGTTGTATAAAGTATATGTAATATAATTGTAAAGTGGGGCAAGGGTTAGTTATAGCTCTGGAGTCAAGATGGGTCAAGCTGGTATTTATATTTATATATTTTATAAGGGTGATGGTAACTCTACTAAGTATGTATACTAATTTATGGGATCTGTAATGTTGGTATATGTAGGGGGTAATTTAGTAAGCTATGGGGTCCATATAGTAAGTCAGGGGGTCCATAAGGGAACAAGAGGGAGGAACAGCTGTCCTTATATATCTGAGAAAGAGGAGGAGCCATCAGGCTGGAGGGAGGAACAACTAGGCTATGACATGTAGCTGGTGGGAAAAAGGAAGAACATGACAGATGAGTAGTGGGAAAGTGACACTGCCAGCATAATTGCCTAGGATGAAGTCATCCCAGTTAAACTGGGATGCACTCAACCAATTTAAACTTGGGTGAAATCAACTGATGAAATATAAATCCAAGGGACCCCCCTTGGTAATATATTTCATTGGTTGAGATCAACCTACTTTAAATTGGTTTTTTTTGCATCCTAGTTTAACTGGGATGAACTCAACCTAGGCAATTATGCTGGCAGTGTGACTTATATGAAATAGTCATGATAGTGACAGATGAGTAGTGGGAAGGTAGAGTTTATGTACAGTAGATATGATGTAAGATGTTACTGAATAAAGCCTAGTCATGTGCTGTGTATGTTATGTAGTGTCTATGTATTTTATATAATATGTATTATGTATCTTGGTTGTGTAATATATCTACTTATAATATGTCCTTATTGTATACTTTAACTTGCTTTACACTGTAACTTGCTGGATTATTCTTGGTTTGCCTGTAACTCTTGAATCATGAGGAATTTGAGGGTGGTTGTAGTGGGTGACTAGGGTTAAAATGGGGTGTAGAATCTGGTTATGCAATAATAATGGGGAATATGTGTAAGGTCTGGGATTTATATGTGGATATATGTAAGTATTTGGGGTTTATGAATGATAAGTAATCTTTTAAAATATAGTAATGAAGTGGAATGGATCACCACAGCAATGTCCATAATATTAATAGTGATGAGCAAAGGACTAAAAGTGTAATAGTAAATTGAATTTATGTAGTAATGATGAGCATTTGTTGAAGATTGTTTAACATGTTGTATTTACTGAAAGAATAATGACTTGGATGATGTAAGCCAAAAGGAAAAGAAAAGAATGTACCTATGAAAACTATGAATGTTAATAACTTCTGATTCAAAAGGAAATCAAGGGTGGTTTGAGTGAGTGATTAGGGGTGAAATAAGGTGTAGAATATGAATCTGGAATAACATTGATGGATATATGAATGGAATATAAGATGTAGAAAGAATGATGTGAGAAGGAACAGGATTACCACAATGGTCAGTCAGCCAAGAAGGAAAGGTTTATAATTGTAAACAGGACTTCCTGTCTCAATCCTGAATCATATGCAATGGAAAATTCATTTTCAGATTGACTTCATTGGAATGTCAGCATTTATAATATACATACCCATTCAAAGTTTTTGTGAAGCTCACTTTATCTTGGAAACAGCAGGTTCCCCTATCTTAAATAGAGATGCAACATTAGATTTTTAAATGGAATTGAAATTATATGCCATGTTTTTAATTTCTGCCATTGGCCAGGAGGAGTTCCTCCTGGATGATGAGGTTATACAACCTTGTTGGCCAGGAGGATTTCCTCCTGGCCAATGACTGCTCACGTAATCAAACCGGTTCACTGGTTCAATTACGTGATATGTATGTATATTTAGGATTTCAAAGAAACTAAAGTTTTATTTCAATCAGACAAAGAGTGGCAATGAGATAAATACAAAGAAACAAACAAAACAAAATATATACTCAAAGGCAAACACTGTCTGGTTGGTGAGAAAAAAAGGATAAGAAGTGGATCGAAGATAGGAGGAAAGAAATGAAACAGGATGGGACTAGAATAGCAGCATCAATAAGCTGAGAGAATATGAGAAGAAACAATTCACTACATACGGTCACAAGATTTGCTGAGTGCCGTATTGTTGGCAAGGAGTTTGAGCCAGACAGGTGAAATAGATGAGTGAAGTTCAAGTGATAGGTTGGGTGTCGTGCAGAGAGATGAGTAGCACAAGAGACAATTGACAAGTTATAGGGTTTTGGAGGAATGGGTCAGTCCTTTCAGAGAAGATGAGGATGGAGTGACTATGATAATTGTAAACACAGGAGGTTCCCCAAAGAAAAAGGACTTTGGGGAAGAGAGTTGTTCTTAAGTAGGAAAAAGACTGATTGGTTGAGTTGATTCGTTTGAGAGGATCTGAGCACGGACAAAGTAAAAACAAAGTGGAAGGGAGGTCTGAGCTTTACAGAAAGTGGAAGGATGGGAGTAGAAAAAAGAGCGAGGGCCAAAAATGTGTGGATGACCAGAACGGGGAGAAGATTCATCTTAGAGCTTGAATGTGAGGATTTTCAGAGTTGTTTGGCATGTAGTGGTCCGGACTAGAGGAAGGGGATACTGGTTGCACCATAACAGTATATCCCCCCACATGCCAAAAAATTGGCGTGTGGGACCCGCACACCAATTTCTTTTGGCATGCGGGGCCTACACGCCAAAAATTGGTGTGTAGACCCTACACGCCAATTTATTTTGGCCTGTAAGCCCCACACACCAAAGAAAAAAGGTGTGCGGGTGGGCGTTGGTGTGCATTTATCAACACCCTGTGTAGGGGGTAATTTAGTAAGTCAAAGGGTCCATATGGGAACAAGGGGGAACAAGTGTCCTTATATATCTGAGAAAGAAGATGAGCCATCAGGCTGGAGAAAGGAAACAACAAGGCTATGAAATGTAGCTGGTGGGAAAGGAAAATATGACATGTGTGTAGAAAAGAAAGTGACACATTGAAATGGTCTTGACAGTGACATGAGTTTGCCTGTAACTCTTGAACCATGAGAAATATGAGGGTAGTTGTACCAAGTGACTAGGGTTGAAATGGGGGGTAGAATCTGATTATGAAATAATAATTGTGAATATTTGTAAGGTTTAGGATTTATATGTGTATATATGTAAGTATTTGGGATTTATAAGTGATTAATAGTTATTGAAAATGTGGTAATGAAGTGGAATGTATCACCACACTGTCTCCGGGAATGTTTGTGGAGAGGACAATACTGCCTTTGCAGTAGCACTAGTTTCATTGGATACAGTTTCATCAGGTACATGGTTGGGATTTTGGGTCTTGGGGTTCCATGCGGGGTTAGGGAAGCTATCTACAGGGTGTACAAGCTTGCCAGCCGTTTTGGGAATCATAGTAGTAAATGGGTTGTCAAACTTACATCTTGGGGGTGTTATTGTGCTTGAAGTACACACCCCCTTGTCAATTTTCCTAGCTTTCCTCGGCCTGTCAGTTGGAGGTTTTTCTGAAATAGACAACACCACCAAAGCGGCTGCAATGTTGGGGGTCCATAGGGTATGGTTTGTCCAGTCAATTTGGTGTCCATATTGGCAGATCCAGGGAATCCCTAGGATCCCATCATACAAGTCTTTCAGTTGGGTAATGATGAATTGGGACAGGTGTGGTTCATTGTTCAAGCTTAGGTCAATCTTGTGGGTTTCTCCAATTGCGGACCTGTCTAATCCAAAGACGGTCTGCCCCAAAGCAGATGTGGATTCAAGCAGTCCCCAGCCAGATGTGTAGGACTCACTCAGAACATTGTGGGCTGCTCCGGAATCAATGAGGAAGGATAGGGGGGGTAGGGGTTTTGGGGTATGGCTCTGGGGGTTGTGATGGTGCAAGAAAGGAAACATCAGGGATCAATTTCATTTACATGTAATGTCTGACTAGCACCAATACTACATGACAACTCCACTACGCTTGGGAAGGGAACAACCTTCATTCCCGAGCGTCCCATATTTTGACTTGTTGGCCCGTCCCCTACTGGCCTTATCCGCCTGTCCTTCCGCTTTAAGCATTGCCAATCCATCAGCGAGTTGGCGGATTTGGTCCTTGATTGCAGAGACTGAGGAGGGTGTTTGTCCTTTTCCCTTTGTTTTTGGGGAGTCGCAGGAAATTTGTTGCGCGTCCTGCAATGGAAGAAAAGTCCCTCTTGCATCATGCAGGCTTTCTTGTATACATCACTCCAAAGTCTTTTGTCCACTTGGCATACAAGAAGTCCGCTCCTTCTGTGACTAGGTCAATGTACAGAGAGGACCACATGGCGGCAGGTCCAGTAAGGGAGGATGTGGCAAAAAACAGCTTTTATTGTTTTCGGGGAACATGGCACTGTTGACGGATGTGTAAATTGCCACTTGGCAGGCAAACGTTTCCGCCTTTGTCCTGCACTCACCATTGAGCTTGTTGGGCAATGCAATCTTTGGCCCGCTGGTTGGGGTGGGGATAGTTGGTCCTGTTGTGCTTTGGCCGGTCTTCAGTGTGACCGTC
Source organism: Puccinia hordei (assembly GCA_007896445.1). Lineage (NCBI taxonomy): Eukaryota > Fungi > Basidiomycota > Pucciniomycetes > Pucciniales > Pucciniaceae > Puccinia > Puccinia hordei. Next base: position 474,909 of record RDRW01000296.1, read on the forward strand.
TTTTTTCTCTTGCTTGAGTCATCTCCTCAAGCTGTTTTCGGAGTTGGTCCGCTTTGTCCATTTTTCAAGTGCGGATGAGGTCAGAGTCGTTTGGGTTGTCTGTTCTTTTTGGTTTGTTCATGTTTCTGGGTTTTGGTTTCTTGCCTTTGTCTCTGTACCCTTGGAAACAATGTCCTCAAAACTGAAAATTGAAACATTGGGCACCCAATCAGTCAATTCTTTTGAAGTGCAGCCAGAGGCTCCCATATAATGGGTTTTCAGCCTCTGTGATTCCAAGAACTGAATTATTCTAGCTACACAGGGTGCAAGGTAAAGGTAGGTGCAGGCTGTGCAGTGAAATTTGGGTAAAAAAGGTGAAATTATATAAAAACTATAAAGTTTCTATTTGCAGAGGGGCCTGAGTTACAGGGTTATTTACTGTTCCCTCTAAACTAATCAGGACCTGAGTGAACAGGGGGTATTTTGGGTACCTGAAAGTCTAGTCCGTTGAACAAAGAGTACACCTAGACAATAACTACTGAAGGAATGGAGGAAATAGACTTACTGGTTCTATTTCCAATCTGAGGATTCTTCAGGAGGTTTTAACTGTTCCAGAAGCACTCAAAGATTTAGGTGATATTTGAGTGCTGAAAAAGGTGAGAGGTATTTGAATGAACTTCAGGTCAAAAAGCAGAAACTAGACTATATGACAGGCTATAAGACTGGTTTATAAGATTGGTAAAAGCTTGTAAATGTGAATGAATCTGGGGAAATAAATTTGTGGGAATGAAGGGCTGTTTAAATATAAATTCTGAGATCTTGGGGGCAAAGCAGAAGCTCTATTTTTCCCAGTCAAAGCTCCTACTAAGCCCTAGTTACCTGTATAACTGGTTTGGTTACTCTATAGAGAAATTAGGTGCAGAGGGTCTTTTGATAGACCAACGTGTGTTAGAACAGTAGACAACAACAAGACTTGAAGAGAAGACAGCAAGCACACCTGTTGATAGACCAACGTGTTTTAGAACACTAGACAACAACAAGACTTGAAGAGAAGACAGCAAGCACACCTGATGTGTGCAAGGTGAGAATGAAACAGTTATAGTGAGAAAACTGAATGATATTTTGAGAACATTTAAGAGATGAAATAGAGAGAAATAACAAAGAGAGAAAAAAAACCTTTTGATAGACCAGTGTGTGTTAAAACACTAGACAACAACGAGACTTGAAGAGAAGACAGCAAGCACACCTGATGTGTGCAAGGTGAGAATGAAACAGTTGTAGTGAGAAAACTGAATGAAGAAAAGAGAAATAGAGACTGATAAAAGATGAAATATTTAAATAACTACAGATAGGTTTCACACTAGATTTCAATATTGAGAGTATCACTACATATTCTTATACAAAGACCTGGTTGCCAAGTATGCATACATTGAGAAAAGGCCCAGAGTGGTTCATGATTCCCAGTAAGGCAATTATTTTTGTTTCTTCCTTCCATTTTGAGCAGCAAGTCCCTTAAAAACCATCCAACTGGGCTGACTTTGCCTTAGTAGGAAAATGTATGGCCACAACGTTGGTTATGGCTTTTATTACAGGTGCAATGTTCATTTTACTATAGAAATAATGATTTAAACCTTATTTTTGCATGATACCTGAGCTCTATTAAAATTAATTACATATTCTACTAGCATACATTTAAGTTTATGTAAATCTTTGAGTGATATAAAAACTTGAAGGCCTGTGAAGGGATGTGAAGGAGTAATAATTACAGGGTACTTTTGGTGAGCTACCCTAGGTTAATTCACAGGTAGATTCAGAATCTGAGATAATATTCCATTTTTCCTTACATTGTAGAAGTTAATGTAGATTCTGTGTTGTATGTTTTGTTTTAATAATTTCTTTTGAAACAAAAGACATAAGGTGTGAATTCTTTTGAAACCAAGAATATAAGCTGTACTGTAAAATAATATTGATATAATTTTCTGTAGTCAGGATTTCTCTGAATTAGTAGCAGGCTGACACTGGTGGAACAGTCACATGGGAGGCTGTCAAAGGTGGAGGCCAACCAATGTGTGGCAATTTTTTCAAAGGGAAAGGCACCCATAAGACAAATATTGAACAGGTTGACTTAAATAGTAATATATTTCAAACTGATGCTTAAATTATTTTTACTGCAGACTGATGAAATTCTGTCTCCTAATTCACAAAAGAATTTAAATTGTATGAATAAGAATTAATAAGAATTAGTGTGCTGTGAAGTATTTTGTTGATTTTACATATTTTCCTTTACCAAATCATCACACACTTATAGAAAACATTATCCCTGTTGTTGGATATTTGTTTCAGTAACTCAATCAAACTCAAACTTGTTTTCTTTTATCATTTTATTGTATTCATTATTCTTCTTTTATTAATTATATATTTACCAAAACTAGAACCACTTTTATCTAGACTATAAATACATAGCCTAGGAATAGTAATACCAAACCATCAGTTCTCTTCATTTCAAAAAATTCCCCACTTTGAGTATCCCTTGATTCTGTTCACAAATACTCACATCCTCACTTCTCCAAAACTCAAATTAGTGACACCCAAGTACCAGCTAGGTTGAAATTACCATTTGGAACTTTGAGACATAGAACAATTCCTCAAGTAACCTCATTGTTGGTTTTGCTTGATAAACTTAACATGTAATTTGTGGGATTGTAGCTATTCCTTTTAATCAAAATCAATATGTGTCAGCCAACGTCTCTTAAGTGACGCGGGGTAGAATCTTACATACTTGATTATAAATACTATTTACAGTATTTAGTCCAACTGGGTCTCATTATAACCTGTGAAGTCAGTGTAAATAAGCCCTTCTATGCTGAAATGGAAGGGCTAGCACCTTTATGTAATAAAGGAATGTGGCTATGATACAGGTCAGTGCAATTGCTTCAACTTCTCCCTGCAAGTAGAAGAGGACTTCTAGACACTTGAGGAAGTTCTAGTGACTAGGAAATGGATAATAGAGGAAAAAGGAGATATGTAATTTAAGATTATAATAAAAACCCCACTCACTGACTGTAGTAAGGTGAACAGGTTTGTATGGTAATAATCTGGGGGAAATTCCCTTTTGGAAGTTAATCTCAGCCCCCTAAATATTACAAATAATATTAACCCAAGGTAAGAACTCAAAGAGTGTATGTCACTTTGGGTTAATTTAAGAAGATAGTCTCCTTGTAGGAGATATAACTAGATTATAATTTATAGGGTACATTCATGGAGAGATATTAATCTCTCCTACAATTAGAAATTCTTATATTATTTAATAATACTTAGTTTATTAAAAGATGAAGATTAGATAAAATAAATATGTAAAATTATGAATCAAATGGGAATTGAACTTATGAATTTATTCTAATTTACTTAGTTGATTTTTGAATACAAGTCCTTACCCATTGGGTTATATGACTTGTACTATTTTGTAGACATGTGGGCTATTGTCTCAATGTCTGACAATATGTATGATCCAGCCAAAGTCAATAGTGAAGCAACAGGAGTGCCAGAAAGCCTTTTTTCCCAGGTCTCTGATAGCAGTAACACCAGGTATGGCTTTTCGTAATTCATGAATGGGAGCCAGGAACCATCTTAACCATCCTTGTCAACATCAGTCTCTCAAAACATCCCTCAAGATTTCTTCAAAGAATTTAATTCCCTCAGTCAACGGTGGGCCTGCTACACTAACATTAGCTTTAGTGTAGCGTAATTTTAGCTTTTGAGCTACGCTACCACAACATTACTGTGAGCTGGAGATTTGGGAAGCTGAAGGTAAAAAATTTTCATTGACAGAAAAAATAGTGGTCAGTGTAGTGTTAACACCATTGGAAAAAAAAGTTAACCCTACAGAAATCTCCTGTTGGCTGATTTTTAGCAGTGTTATCTGGAACAAATGCTATTCTAACTGTTAGAATAGCACTCTTTTTAGCTACACTAACTGTTAGCCTAGCACTGTTTTGCGCTACATTAACTGTTAGCATAGCACCTTGTTGTGCTACACTAACTGTTAGTGTAGAACCTTTTTGCACTACACTAACTTTTAGTGTAGCACCTTTTTGTGCTACACTAACTGTTAGTTTAGCATTATAATTTTAGGAGTATAGCAATCATGTCTTGTATTTATTCTTTTAAATTATTATTTTAATTAATCCTGCTGAAGCATTTCTTTTCCCACTTTACTCACTTCATCTGAGTTAAATAAGCATTTCTCCTCATTCTCTGATGGGCATTCTGATTACTGTTTCAACAATTTCCTTATGAGCAAGACTTCTTGATCAAGTTGAAATTGATCAGATAGCAATCCCAATTCCCAAAGAAATGAAAGAAATGCATATCCAAACATTGAAAACAGAAAAGATGAAAAAGAAACAAACAATCTTGTTGAAAAAAAAATATATAAAATAAAGATAGAAATTAAATATATATATAAAATCAGAAATAAGCTGTTTTGATTGCTGTAGTTGTGCAAGTACAGGAGTTAAAAAAGCATTTTAATTCCTTTACTTGTTCAAGTAGAGATTTTTGATTGCTTTACTTGTGCAAGTACAGGATCCTAATTGAGCAGAGTGGGCCAGCTTTGACCTCAGACAAGGGAATTTATCAATCCTGCTATACTATAAGTAACTGCAACATACCTAATCAGTGTCACCCTCATTGGTGAGTAGGATTTGTAATGAGGGTGACATTGATTAGGTATGTTGCAGTTACTTATAGTATAGCAGGAGTGATAAATTCCCTTGTCTGAGCTCAAAGCTGGTCCACTCTGCTCAATTAGGATCCTGTACTTGCACAAGTAAAGCAATCAAAAAACTCTACTTGCACAAGTAAAGCAATCAAAATGCTGTTTTATCTCCTGTACTTGTGCAACTCACTGCGCACAAAACAGTGTCATGAAAGTGCTACAGGTTACACAGTCCTGTAGCCTTTTGTGTGTGACACCCGCATCCCATGACACGCACAAATTACATGACAGCAGTTCATGTAGCTGTAATGTGGGTGACAGGCCTGTGAACCCCCAGTGAACAGTCACTGCGCACGTGACAGGTGCAACAGGTAGCGTGCGGGTTCCCTGCATGAAATGACATCTTGCAATATTACAGGTGCCCCATGTCATGTCACACATGCGGGACAGGGTAACCTGTTCTGCATTAATGACACATTTTTGCACGCAGTGACTACAGCAATCATAACAGCTTTTTTCAGTTTTTTTTTTTTTTAAAATTCTATCTTTATTTTATTTTTTTGAAATTTTTTGTTTGTTTCTTTTCCATCTTTTCTCTTTCCAATGTTTGGATATGCATTTCTTTCATTTCTTTGGTAATTGGGATTACTGTCTAATCAATTTCAACTTGAGCAATACATCTTGCTCATATGGAAATTTCCCAGAAAAGTAATCAGAATGCCCATCAGAGAATGAGAAGAAATGCTTATTTAACTCAAAGGAAGCCAGTAAAGCGGGAAAAGAAATGCTTCAACAGGATTCATGAAAATGTTAATTTAAAAGAATCACAGCCTCAATACAAGACAATTTGTGCAAGGTAAAATATTCAACGTTCCCACATCCTTATCTTTGCCCAACCACATCACCAGAACTATTGATAAAACAAGGGATGTAATCCACCCAAAAAATTATGTTCAGACTTTTCACTCAGCTGGCTCTGGGCCAACAAAATGCACCATTTGGCATAGTGTAGTGGTAAAAAATTAAGCTAACAGCTAAACTTTAGTGGGAAAAAAATCAGCTAACAGCTAAAATGTAGTGTAGCATAGTGTATATCTGATGCCGCTATGCTAATGGGAACTTCAATATGTGTTAGCCACAAAAAAATTACACTACTTGTTAACGTAGTGGTTATTTTCCAAAGCTAACACTCCAAAAAAGTTGGCTGCAAATCTTTTTGCTAAGCTAGCTGTTAGTTTAGTGGAGTGTATGGAGTGTAGCGTCTGATAACACTAAAAATTTTCTGAAAAAAGAACAAACCACTATGCTAACAGTTAGTGGTCAAATAGTGTAGCATAGATTAGTGGCCCACTGTTAGAATTCTGCCCCATGCCCAAAAGAGGGCTGATTTATTTTAGTTTCTTTTCAGTCTTTTCTGTTCCTCAGACTGTTAGGCCCTCAACTTAGGCCCCTTTTCAGCTTTGTATTTCTTCTGTTCCCATCCAAAATACTGTCAGAATTTCAGTCTACGTCTCCGCTCTCATCTCTTACATGGTATACTATTCACTCTTTCTATTAACTTATCCATCACAACATGTGATGTTTTAGCACCTTATTTTCCATCAATATTCTGTTGATGATAATCCATTACTTGTTGTAATGTCTCATTCCATTGTCTTTTGAACAATGTTGTTCCATATGTTACTAGTTAGTAGCATATGCTTGTTATTTGTTTCAGCTCAACCACATGTTAAACTCCTTGTAGTAGTCTACTTAAACTGACCAAATGTCAGTGGTAATTAAAGCATCAAGTCTGAGCATAAAATTCTTTTTCCTCCTGATCCCAGCTCCTTGGTCCAATCAGACCCTCCACAAAGATTGTCCCCATTCTCGAGCCTTATTTTCTGAAGGTGAAATCTTGACAGATTTACAGTCTCGAGTTCTTCTTTAAAAACCTTTGCTTCTACCTCCAAACCTCACCTTCTATCCTTCTCTTCCCTTACTCGTCAACTCACTCAGTCAAACATGACCAGCAAACAGCCTAAACTTCCCCTCTTGACTGCCAACAATTTCCTCGAATGGAAATTTAAACTTACGGCTGTTCTCCGTGGTCTCGGTATGATCAAGATGCTCAACGGTGAGAAACTTCGGGACTCAACTGGAAAATTCATTGCTGATGATCCCGATCTCAAGGATGCTGCGATGTCTCTCCTGGCTCCTCTGATACATGGCTCACTGGTTTCAACTGTCACCGCGAATGGAGGTGATACCGACCCGATCAAGTTATGGCAAAACATTCTAGCGTTTGGATCCTCAAAAAAGGAATCCAACCTTTTTCGAGCCTATCGCAACTTGAATCGAATCGAAATTGATCCCTCCAACTTATCTGGATCCATCCTCAAATATCGCGACGCCATTGCTGAGCTGAAATCTCTTGATCAGACACTAGACGAGCAACAAACTGCCCACATCATCCTCGATAAAATCCCAGAGTCTCTAGGGTTGATTCGAGATGCTATTGTTAGCACCGGTCAATCATCGACTGTAGTCACATACGATCTAGTTCTAGATATGCTCGATGACAAAGCAAAGACATCATCGAGCTCATTGGCACAACAGCAATCATCTCTAAGGGTTGAAGACTCTGAACCCGATGCTGCCTCAGCCCTTCTCACCTATCAATGTAGAAATGGACGGCATGATCCCTCAGCGAAGCACTCAGAAGCTCAGTGCTTTGCCAAACATCCTCGGAAGCTGGAAGAATATCGACAGCGACTCAAGGAACGACTGCCAGCATCCTCTTCTCCTGAAACGCATCTAACTACCGCTGAACAAAGTGCTAAGCTCACCAACGATCTTGTCGCTTCCTTTGCTTCAATCGCAGTCAATGATCCGAGCTACGTCTCCGATGGTCATGAATCTGAAGTCAGCCTCCTCTAAACACATCCCCATCCAACAACATCAACATATCACACTCTTCAGTCACTCTTATCAAATCAACTACTCTCCCATTTCATCGCATGTTCGCGCGGGGGTGTGTCAGAATTTCAGTCTACGTCTCCGCTCTCATCTCTTACATGGTATACTATTCACTCTTTCTATTAACTTATCCATCACAACATGTGATGTTTTAGCACCTTATTTTCCATCAATATTCTGTTGATGATAATCCATTACTTGTTGTAATGTCTCATTCCATTGTCTTTTGAACAATGTTGTTCCATATGTTACTAGTTAGTAGCATATGCTTGTTATTTGTTTCAGCTCAACCACATGTTAAACTCCTTGTAGTAGTCTACTTAAACTGACCAAATGTCAGTGGTAATTAAAGCATCAAGTCTGAGCATAAAATTCTTTTTCCTCCTGATCCCAGCTCCTTGGTCCAATCAGACCCTCCACAAAGATTGTCCCCATTCTCGAGCCTTATTTTCTGAAGGTGAAATCTTGACAAATACAAACAGTACTTAGTTCTGAGCACATACCAGTGAGACCTGCTTGACTTGAGACTTCTCATCTGGTGATCTGAGTCCCTGAGTGTACTGCGCTCTTGATCTTTTTTGGCTCATATTTCTCTCTTCACTTGGCACTAGGCCACATTTCTTTTACCCACCATTGCCTCAGTGATGGTAAAATTACTAAAAGTGCAAATATCATCAATGATTGAATTCTGGAATCTTATCTCCTTGCAAATCCTTGGTGTAAAATTTTTTAGACTAAATGCTATTTTGCAAAAGAGTGTGCTCCAAAAAGTACCTACAATTCTTGTGCGCACCTATTACTGGCATAGGAGGAAGGCTTCTAGGTTGGGGTTTTTATTTGGGGTTTTTATTTGTGTAAGAATTCTCCCCAGAACCCAAGTACACTTGCAAGAAGAGAGGCCCAGAGACCCATAAACACACCTTTTAGTGCTTGTGCACAGAAGTTTGTGCAGACTCAGAGAGAGTGGAAATGTATTGGATTTTGAGTTTCCAGATCCACAAGAGGTCACCAAAACTCACTAAAGGTGCTCATGAATCAAACACATCATTTATGGGACAATGCAGGAGAGGTCAGTCAGAATAATTGGACACCCCTTAGTTAGAGAATCAAGGCTGATAATCTTCCCCAAAGACCATGAGCCCCATGTGCAAGCCCTCTACCTACTTTCTCTTTCAAAACTACATAGAAATTCCTCAAGAAATTCCTCATCCTCACCTTCAAGCACCATTACATCATTGCTGTGCATTTTTTTGTCCTCTGATCAGCCATCCATATACTCAGGTCTTCCATGCCATTCAATCCCCCAAATTTGAAGGCTTTTTCAGCAGCTTGCCACGCAAACTAAACCCTTCATTTGGATTGGATGGTCCCACAAAGTTCTTGACAGGTTATATCTTGACATCCAGCACAGAATTGATACACCACTGAAGTCAGAGAACTCCAAGTTGAAGGTATGCACTCTGCCCTTTGAATGGTGGGAGCTGGAAATCCAGAGAGTGTATTCCCTCTCAGAAAGTCCATTACCAGCTACTATAGAGTGTATCCACTGTCTGATCTTTAGCACTGGCCACAATAGAGTGGATACACCATCAGGCTACCAATTATTTTTACCAGGGACTGGCCACTGGAGAGTGGATAAAGTCTGGTAGCTGGTAATGGCAAGAGGAAGTTTATAATGGAGTCCCCAGCTGGTTTGCCTTTTGAAGTGGATTTAGTTTTTTTACATATCTTTCTTGCTGCTCAATTTTTTTCCTACAATGCCATAATTGAAAAAACCCTGTGAAAATCACTTCAAATATAACTGGCTGGGTTGAGTCTATGCCATTTAAACCAGACAATTTATTATAACTAATGAAATATATACCCAAGGCCTTTGGGCTTAAATGTAGTGGTTGAGATCAACTTTCATTAAATTGTTTGGGTAAATCCTATTTTAACTGAGATGAATTCATCCTAGTAAATCATGCTGACTGTGCCAGATATTGAAGAAAAGCCCAAGCATGAATATCAAAATAAAGTCAGGCATGATGAAAAGTGCAGATGGTATCAAGTGAGGCAAAAAAAAGGAATGGAAGAGAGATTGAAATAATGTGAAAATGTTATATTCACAAATTAATACCAATTGTTTTGTACCACTCCTTGAGAAAAAATATTTCCTCAACTTTTTGAGGCTGTAGTGAGAATTTCTGCTAGAAGCTTATCCATCAGCATTTTTAGAAGTTTACTGGAGGTGAAAAAAACATTTATTTTTATACTTGTGAGTACAATCAACAGTGGGATGCTGTGGTAAATTATCTTTAGTGGCAGTTTAGCAATAGCCACTTCAGAATCAATTGCTTTGAAAAGATTATCCAAGCAGTTTTTTGACATATTCTGCCCAAAAGAATTTGAAACACCAACCCAGAAATTTGAAATACTTGTTGGACAAATTCTGTCCGGAAACTACATGGAGAGCCTTGTGGCAGGATGATAGCCTGTAGGTTGGCTCACTCTCTTCATTCCTGCTCTGTTTGGACATGTGGCCTGATTCTGTCCCCTGTTCCCTGTCCTGTTCCTATCTCCTTTCCTATTCCTGTCCCCTGCCCTGTTCCTGTCCTTCTTACTTTTCCATCATGCTTAATGTCCAGTGCTGTTACATGTTCTTGTCCCTGTCCTGTTTTATTTTCTCCCTTTTGTTTGTCTATTCCCCCTTTGGATCTTGCAATGGGGATCTCTAGTTGGGATATTTAACTGTTCTCTGCTCATATGAAATAAAATTCTTGAGTCTGAGCTTCTTCTACCTAAACCTCATCCTGGTCTCAATCCCCTTGACTGCTAAAGAAAAGTGTCACCTGCTCCTCTTTCACCTTCTCACCTCCTCAGAGCCTGAACAATTGGCACCTTGTCCAACTAGTTAAGTTCTGCAGTGGGTTTAGCTTTCTTTAGCTACCTGATGTTTTCTACTATCCAGTAACACTAAAGTGGGCTGCTATGCTGAAATAACAGGTGCTAACAGCACCATCTGCTAGTATTCTACACTAAAAAAACCAACTGCATGTAGTTTATTGGCCACACGCTTCCCCATCAGCATTAGTCAGGAAGGAAGCTCTTATATCAGCACCTTTGTCTTAACTTACATTAGTACTAGTGTAGTTATACATATACCTTACAAGCTCTGTTCTGGCCTTAGAGTTCCACACCATTTAAACTGAACTCCAAAGTACCCCAATCACTGGGAAAGCCAACAATACATACCAATGTGTCATGTTTATGCACTACCAAAGATCACCAATGCTCATTGGGATTTCTCAGATCATTATTTCAACTTTTTCAGTTGCCAGAAGCCTGGAAGTGGAACAAACAAAGAGCTGATCCAATGGCCTTTGGGATAAATACAATTTACCAAGCAAGCATGATTTCAATTTTAAAGCTGCACTAGAGCAACGGTGGGCCTGCTACACTAACATTAGCTGTAGCCTAGCATAACTTTAGCTTTTTTTGCTATGCTAACACAAAGTTACTGTTAGCTGAAGATTTTTTCAGCTAAGGCTAAAAGATTTCCACCAAAAAAAAATAGCGGGTAGCATAGCATTAGCAACATCAAAAAGAAAAAGTTAATGCTACAGAAATTGCCTGTTAGATGATGTTTAGCGGTTTTAGCTGGAACAAACGCTATTCTAACTTTTAGCGTAGCACTCTTGTCAGCTACACTAACTGTTAGCATAGCACTCTTGTCAGCTAAGCTAACTGTTAGTGTAGTGCTCTTGTCAGCTACAATAAGTGTTAGCATAGCGCTCTTTTCAGCTACACTAACTGTTAGCGTAGCCCTCTTTTCAGCTTGCTAACTGTTAGTGTAGTTCCCTTTTGTGGTGCACTAACTGTTAGTATAGAACTATACTTGCGGGAGTATAGCAATCATGTCTTTTCTTGAGGCTTTGACTCTTTTAAATTTAATTTTTATGAATCCTGTTGAAGAATTTATTTTCCAGCTTTACTTGCTTCCTTTGAGTTAAATAAGTATTTCTTCTCATTCTCTGATGGGCATTCTGGTTACTGTTCTGAACAATTTCCATATGAGCAAGATGTGTTATTCAAGTGGAATTTGTCCAGGCAGTAATCATATTTCCCAAATCAATGAAATAAATGCATATCCAAACATTGGAAAGAGTAAAGATGGAAAAGAAACAAAAAAGAATTTAAAAATTTGAAAATTTAAATTTAAAGATAAAAATTTAAAAAAACAAAAACAGAAATAAGCTGTTTTGATTTCCATACTTTTGCAAGTACAGGAGTTAAAACACAATCTGGATTGCTTTACTTATGCAAGTAGACATTTTTGATTGCTTTAATTGTGAAAGTACAGGATCCTAATTGAGCAGAGTGGACCAGCTTTGACCTCAGACAAGGGAATTTATCACTCCTGCTATACTATAAGTAACTGCAACATACCCAATCAATGTCTCCCTCATCACAAATCCTACTCACCAATGAGGGTGACACTGATTAGGTATGTTGCAGTTACTTATAGTATAGCAGGAGTGATAAATTCCCTGGTCTGAGGTCAAAGCTGGTCCACTCTGCTCAATTAGGATCCCACACTTGCACAGATAAAGCATTCAAAAATCTCTGCTTGCACAAGTAAATCAATCAAAATTCTGTTTTAACTCCTGTACTTGCGCAAGTACGGCAATCAAACCAGTTTATTTCTGCTTTTTTTTTGTAATTCCTATCTCTTGTTTTTCTTTTTAACTTGTTTGTTTCTTTTCCAACTTTTTTCTTTCCAATGTTTGGATATGCATTTCTTTCATTGCTTTGGGAAACATGATAACTGCCTGGACACATTCCACTTGAATAACACATCTTGCTCATATGGAAATTGCCCGGAACAGTAATCAGAATGCCCCTCAGAGAATGAGAAGAAATGCTTATTTAACTCAAAGGCAGCAAGTAAAGCTAGAAAAGAAATGCTTCAACAGGATTCATGAAAATATTAACTTAAAAGAATCACAGCCTCAATACAAGACAATAGTTGCAAGGGAAAACCTTTAATGTTCCCACATCTTTTTCTTTGCTCAACCACATCACCACAACTATTTGTAAAACAAGCAGGGATTTAACTACCCAAAAAATTCTGTTCAGATTTTTTACTCAGCTGGCTCTGAATATTTTATCCTGTTTTAAATTTGAACACAAGAAAGCCATTGGATTTCTCTGCAAACAGGTGTAATGCAGCAGGATTCTACCTTTCAAAGCCATAAAAACACCTTTTATGAAGCAGCCATGTTAACTGGTGAAACTTACAGTTAGCAGACCAAATCAATCCGCTGTTTGAGTATGGTGTAGCAGGTGTTAATCATTACACCACTGATTCCTCTAGTCTGGAACCCCTTGAATAAACCCATCAACACACTCAAACCCCTAAAATAGCTCTCACTCCTTTCAGCTTAACGTTCATGCAACCGTCTTGACTCCTTGTATCTGGATCATGAAAATCCAGCTTGCTTGTCTTTCAAAACCTCAAGAAATCTTTTTCCTATGACTTAAATAGATGACACCTTCCCCTCTGAAATCTCTTTCCTTGGGGAACTTTCATCTTTCATCTCTTGTGTCACTAGCATCCATCCTTTCTCTCTGCTCCATAACTTGTGTTCCTCCAGCTGTCAATGCTGTCTGCTACAACATTCTCACTTGGCAGTGAATCAACTCTTTAGTCATCATTACCAATCCTTTCTTTGCCATCTGATCACCTTTATCTTTCCTCCTCATAAGAAGACAATCTCAATCAGTAACTCGGCCCTATCAGTCTATCAGAACTCTTTTCCTTTTTTCTTCTGACTACTTCCTGCTCCACTTGTCTCTTTTTGCTGTTGTGTTTGCCTTGAAGGTACTTTTCTATTTTCTTCTTTTTACTTATCTTTTGTAAAATTCTTTTCTTTTCCACTTGCTGAAATAATACACTCTTTAAGTTCCTAAAAATCATTCAGCAGGAAAAAATTCAGCTAACAGCTAACACTTAGTGGGGAAAAATTCAGCTAACAGCTAACAGGTAGTGTAGTGTAGATCTAATGCCGCAACGCTAATGGAAACTTCAAAATGTGTTAGCAGAAAAAAAATACATTACTTGTTAGTGTAGCGGTTATTTTCCTAAGCTAACACTACAAAAAAGTTGGCCAAAAAAACTCTTGCTACACTAACTTTTAGTTTAGCAGTGTGTAGCTTCAGCTAACACTAAAACTTTTCTGGCAAAAAAAACTGACTGCTACGCTAACACTTAGTGGTTAAATAGTGTAGCATAGCATAGCAGCCCACCATTGACTAGATTATGGGTTTAAGGGCCAAATAGCCCAACATGAGCGGTGGAGGTGATCCCACAGCCTGTACACTTGAGCTGTACAGGCTGTATCTGTGGCTGAAAGTCCAAAATTTGTTCTTTGAATTTTCAGTCTCGCGAGCCCGCAAGCTTATCTGTGTTGGCTGTATATATTTAAGAGCAACTCCACCGCGGGCCCAATATTTGGGGCCCTATATTGCTCAAATAGGGCCCGCAAAAAAGACATAGGGCCGGCGCAGATACTCTTTCTCCACCGCGAGTCGCTATCCGGGCTCAAAATTTCCATGAAACCCCATCCCCGAATCCCCCTATGTAATCCATTGCAATCCTCTACTCACCACACTCTCAATCAACTTCCCTCGAATAACCATCACACCTCCCTCGAATCACGACCACATTCTCGATTGACTACCTTGAACTTAAAAATCAAAACGCTCGAAAACAGCAAACATGGACTGTCAAATCCTCCATTGGAGACGGCGATTGATTGCAAGCTCAAACACAATAACACACGCGGTCATCCAGGCAACCAACGTACTGCTCAACGATGAAAAAGAAGAACCAGTCCACGGTGGATCTAGGCCGGGAAAGCAACCGAATCGACCTCGTGATTTTGACGGTGCCTACCAAAGGCTTGTAGCACACTACTTTGCTGAAGATCCCCTTTACTCGGAAATCTTCTTTCGTCGACGGTTTCGAATGCGCCGCAACCTCTTTTTGAAGATTGCTCAAGATGTGGAAGAAAACAATGAATATTTTATTCAAAAACGCGATGCACTAGGGAAGCTGGGATTACATCCTCTACTCAAGATCACCAGCGCTTTGCGAATGCTAGCTTACGGATGTGCCGCCGACTGTAACAATGAATACTTACAGCTATCGGAGACCACTTCCATGGAGAGCATGGATAGGTTTTGCAACTCGGTTGTTTCGATTTATGAAAGTGAATACCTTCGACATCCAACAGTTGACGATTTAGAATGGCTATTGATCATTGGGAAGAATAGAGGGTTTCCAGGAATGCTTGGATCCCTAGATTGCATGCACTGGGAGTGGAAGAACTGCCCATCTGGATGGAAAGGACAGTTCCAAGGGAAGGAGAAGGTGCATTTTTTTTCTTCCTGATCTTGATTATTTTACTGTACAAATATTACGTTAACATCTTTTTATTTCTGTATTTTCAAGGTACCAATGGTTGTTCTTGAAGCGGTTGCGTTGGCGGATATGTGGATCTGGCATGCTTTTTTTGGTATGCCGGGTTCACATAATGACATCAATGTTTTGGACTCGTCGCCGCTGTTCAAGAATCTACAGAATGGTGTTGCCCCCAAGTGCAACTATACAATCAACAATCACGAATACGAGATGGGTTATTAACTGACTGATTCGATCTACCCTGACTGGGCTACAATGGTCAAGAAATTGACCCAACCGCAAGGACTCGATCAGAAGAATTTCGCCAAGAAACAAGAAGCCTATCGCAAAGATGTTGAGAGGACCTTTGGAGTCTTACAAGCTCGGTTTGCAGTCGTTTCTTGGCCAGCTCGGGGGTGGAGCCATCACAATCTTGTCAACATCATGAAGACATGTGTTATTCTCCATAACATGATTGTGGAGGATGAACGAGAAGAGAAATACGACTTCAACCTTGACCTCAACCCCGACTCCAGCTCTGAATTTGAAGGAGATCAAAACGCAATCATCACAACTGTCAGCGTGCTACGTCCACCTGACAGGACCTCTCCTTCTCAGCTTGATTTTGACGAGTTTTTGTCAAACTATCAAGCAATTCGGGACTCAGAAATCCATTTCCAGCTTCGCAATGATTTGATCAAACACCTCTGGGCTCTCAAAGGCCGCTCTCCTCAATGAATTTTCTATCTGTTTCTATCTCTATCTTCTTTCAAATTTTAACTTTATATGTCACCTTATTTCACCTTATCATTCCTCTCAAATCAATCATTGTATTCTTCTCGCTTCCACCATGCTCAATATAAATGAACAAAATATATATGAACAAATTATGCTGAAATTGCTTGAGACAATAGACCTACACCACAAAGAAGGTATACATTCTTCGATTGACTTGGATGGAACGTAAAAGATAATTAAGCCAAAAGACCAACATACCAAGACTAGAAGCCATGGGATCGAAGCCATCAAGGTTATCCACCGAGCTTTTGAATAAACTTTGGTTCATTGATCTTGGCTCAATCGGCGCATTTGAATTTAACTCAGATTTATTCACAGTCATCATGTTGGAGGAGAATACTAAGAAAACAAACCAGAAAGGTGTATGGAAGAGAGAAGGGGCAAAATGGACTAGAGATAACAGATATGGATAATTAACAAGACGGATATGGATAATTAACAAGTCTAGCTAGTGCTCGTGCTTGATTCAAGAGTATCAAGGATTTTTTTTTGTTTCAAATCAAAAAATCTACGGACGGTAGGATTACAGTCGTCCAAATCCTTTGTCATAATTGCTACTTGGACCTCGAGTTCTAATACATCATTCTGTCTCTTCAACTGTGCCGCTATTTCCTTCTGAGCTTCTCCAACATCATATTTCCAGTCTTCGGTGCCTTCGGCTTTTGAATGATGAAGGGCTTTGGCCTTTTTTTTTCCCATTGGGCGATCAGATCCTACATTTACAGAAGAATTTGCCTGCGTTGTTGTAGAGACCGAGTCATTTTCTGGGGCCGTTCCAGCGGGGTCCGACCTAGGTAGTGATTGAGGTGCTTCGATGCTTGCGGCTCGGTTTTTGGAGTTTGATTGTGGCTTCAATGTCTTTTGTCGAAAGTAGTTGTTCCATTTGGGACACTTGACAAGTAGGTTGTAGCATTGAAGGTGAGAAAATGATGTGCCTTGATCCTCGGAGTAAAGCTGGAGAGCCATGTTCAAGTGGTCTTCGACAGAGGCTCCACTTGGATTCAAGTTCTCAACTTGTACTACACATCCTCAAAACTTGCTGATGTGTTGCTGAAGTACTCCCCATCTGTTCTTCAAGCCCTTTGGAGGTCGTGGCGGAAGGGGGATTGCTTTAATGTAGATCTTGTGGACTCGAACCCAAAATGTTGTAGCGCTTTGATCGGTACCAATGCGTGGATCTTCGGTTATAGTAATCCAGGCCTTGCACAGCTCCAAGTCCTCGTGCTCCTGGTAGTGACTCGATTTCGTACGCTTGGTCTCGGGTTCATCCTCTTCCGCTCCATCGCCATCGCTTGCTTGATTTCTTTTCTTTTTTGGTGTTTTTTTGCTGGTACAGTTTGCAGATGGGGCTGGGGCTTGATCTGAAAAGACATGGATCCAAAGAGTCGTCAATGAACAAAACAATAATACTGCACAAAATAAATGAGACAAAAAACGTACCAGTTGTGTTGGAGATATTGCCTGTTTCATCAATAGTGTTGGGGTTTGTTGGGAGTGGGGAATTGGGGTTGGTCGGAGGTGGAACGTTGCCATTGGAGAGAGAAAGGAGGACGGGGTCAAAGGCAACCATGGTGTATGTTGGTCTTGACTCTGGGGGAATACAGGGAAGACCGGGAATGAAGGTGCCTGTGAAACCTTCCAAGGTTGGAAGGTTTCACAGGGGATTGGGCAATAGGGCCAGTCCCGGTTGAGTCATATATATACAGCTTGGTAGGGACTTTTGGCCGTTGTCCCTATTATAGGGCCCCATATAACTGCGGTGGCTGCGTTTTGGGGACCCGCGGGCCCTATGTGGTGGTATAGGGCCCGGGATAGGGCCCGCGGTGGAGATGCTCTAAGTTTCTCCCATGTCGAAGCCTTCGAAATTTCTTTGATTTTTTTTTTTTTTGAATGCTTGATAAAAAAAATAAAATAGAAACCAAAAAAGTGCGTCCGTGGTGTATGTATTTATGCATTTAAGTACATAAACATGCATTTATGTATGTATGTAAGTAGAAGTTTATGTACATAATTCAAGCTCTCCATCTCTTTTTCTCTTACCCATTCCCCTTGACCCTTCTCTTCGCCATCAACCATCCATCAAACATCAGTCTCATCATCAGCAAGTCTTCCACACAGGCTCCTCTTTAGAAAACACCTTGACTATCAACATGGACCACAGTCAAAGCATGAATGCTATCAGCCAGAGAAATAATCTACCCGATCAGGATGACTGGGTCTCAAGTCCTATCAATTCCAATCGGATGCGTACTGGTACCGGTCAAGGATCGGCTTCCAAAAGTCCATACCGCGGCTCAGGTGGCGGACTGTTTGCCTTTAAAGAGTTGGTTACCACTTTACAATAAAAATCCATGCGCCTCTAATCACCCGTCACACTGATCCCATGCATCTCACCTTTCTTCACCAAAACTCAGAAGCTCAACCCCTCTCAAGTCCTCCCGTAACTCCGGCCTGTTTGGATCCACGAGCAAGATACCCAACTCGATCAAATCTAAACGAATGAGTCATGCTATGGAAGATGACGCTCCACCCAAAGAAAGCCTACTCGACGATGAACCATCTAATTCGAAATCCTCACGTCACGTAAGTTTTGTTGTTGAACGGCGTACTCACGACACATTCGCCGACCAAAGTGAACTTTTCACCTCCCACTAGGATCTTCCTGGCCACCGTTCACTAGCCTCTTCACTAACAACCCACCTATCCAACCAAGCCACCGAACCGTCTTCTTATGCCGACCAACCCTCACAGACGAGCTCGTCAACTGGCTACAAGGTTCATGTCTTTGGATTCACGCCCTCCCAGCAATCGTTTGTCATGGATCACTTCAGCTCGATTGGCGAGCTTGTCTGTCCACCAGAAATTTCGACCGAGGGAGGGAACTGGGCAACGGTAAGTTATAAGCACAGCATGGCAGCCCAACGCGCAGTCCGGAAGAACGGTGAGATCCTTGGTGGCATCATCATGATTGGCTGCAAGTTCGCCGACAGCTCCTACAACCCGAGCGATACGCTCGACAACCGGACAGATTCCGAGCAACGTAAACTCGGTACCACTGCTGCCGGTCTGCCTCGGTCTGGTAGCATGATCGTCAGTCGCTCGCTCAAGACATACGCCTCCACAGAAGCCTTTGCAACCCCTACACAATCCAACGACAAGGGCCTCCTCGGCATGATCAGCAACGCCGGTAAACCCAACCCGTCAATCTTTCAGAACCAAGCCGAAGATCCATCCCAAGATGGGGCCAAGAACTCCTACATCAATCGCGCATTAGATCTCGTCTTCGGTTGGTAATCTTCCTCGAACCCACTCCTTCTTCTTCCTTGCCCTTTCTATCCTCGATAACCTACCTGGATTCTAAAACATGTATTTAGATTATTCAACTGCGCAATCAATAATACATCATCATAGTCGCGTAGAAACTGGTATATTTTGACTGTCAGCTCCAGCTCGTGTAAGCATGGTTGAAATTGCGAGCGACTCATGACAAGAAGCAATTCGAACCTTGACTCAATGACCTAACTACTAAGACGGAGGGAAATGATGTCACAGATCCGCTGATTGGGGGTTGATGTCACAGATCCGATGATTGGGGGTCGATGTCACACAGCCGGATTGGGGGTGGATGTCACATAGTCCACTAACCATTGCTTTTGAAGTTCGTCACCGTCAAATTTTCCGCCGGGTGACAATGGCAGGATGTCCACCGAGTTATTGGCTACCGGACTTTCGCTGATCGGGCTCCAGCTGATTTCTAGACTACTCACCTTCATCCTCAACCAGACCCTCGTCCGTGTGGCTTCGCCTGAGGCACTTGGCACGGCGTCGATCCAGTTCGAAGTCCTCATCAATACCGTTCTTTTCTTTAGTCGGGAGGGCGTTCGCAATGGACTGTCGAGAACTCAAGATGAGTTCCATCGACTATCAAACCCCGGTCTGTCCTCCGAACAAGCACATCTTCCTCAAGGTCAGCACTGATCCGCCCTATCTTTCGTAAACTATCCATCGGCTAATTTTAAATCCACGCTCCGCGTTTCAAAGGAAGCCCCTCATCCACAACGCGTCGCCAGCAAATAGTCAATGCCTGCTTCCTACCGATACCGATCGGAATTCTATTCTCATTCATCCTGTTTTTCTTCTATCGGCTCACGGTCCATCCAGCAACAGCGCAGCAGCCTCACTTCCAAACTGCTCTGTTATTCTATCTGCTTGCTGTTCTATGCGAACTGATCTCAGAACCGGCGTACATCCATCTGGTCCTGGCTGGCCAGACCCGTCGTAGGGTCAAGGTAGAAGGTACCGCGGTGTCCATCAAGACCGTTATGACCCTCCTCGTAGTCCTTTTCGGTTATTACCTCGGTCGCGATTGGGGATTACTAGGCTTTGCGACTGGCCAATTGGCTTACAGCTTGTCATTGGCAATCTGCCTTTGGAGCCCCCACTTTCGATCTCGACATGGGCACCCTGAAGCCTTGCATCCCCGTCAGACTGCCGAATCCCAGTGAGTATCATCACTACCTTCCGATCAACGTTTCTCCACCAGTCACCAGCCCTGACCTGCCTTGTAGGGTCAACTCAACCAAGTCAGTTTCTTTAGAATCTTGGGTCGCCAAATCAGACTTGAGCCTTTGCTACGCTCTAACCCGGCAGTCGATCATCAAGCAATTTCTTACCGAAGGAGACAAAATGATCATATCAAAAATTTGTCCTATCGCTCATCAGGGGGGCTACGCTCTGGCAATGAACTATGGTTATTTTATTTTATCATCAATTAATCGTCCCTTTGTATTGCATTTTGGTTGATTCACTGGTCACATTCTCTGATTATCATTTGGTCTCCCCATTCTCAGGCTCACTGATTGCACGGATACTTTTTCAGCCCATTGAAGAAACTTCTCGTTTGTATTTTTCAAGAAGCCTGTCGATATCCCGTTTCCCAGAAAAAGATCCAGACTCTAACTCAAAAACTGTAGCGATGGCTACTGTCATGCGAGGCTCCGTTGACCTACTAACCAACCTAATCCAAGGCCACCTCCATCTGGGGCTAATCCTTGTCAGTTTTGGACCGCCATACGTTCGGCTGGGATTGTGGATACTACTTGGCCCACGATCGGCTTATCTACACGAAGGGTCCAGCTCGACCATCATTCAGGTTCTCCGGGCGTATTGTTACCTACTCCCACTTCTGGGGCTAAACGGGATCCTTGAAGCATTTGTGCAATCTGCAGCAGACGAGATCGAGCTGAACCGGATGAGCAAATTGATGGCCATCTGGTGTGCCGTCTTTGTGGGAGCCGTCGCGCTCTTCAGCTCCTCGTGGGCCTCTGGAACGCTGCTCATCACTTCCGAAGTGGCCATTGTCATCGCCACCGGTGTCAACATGACCTGCCGAATCGTTTATGGATGGAGGTTCTCTAGTCGATATTTCCAACTTAGGATGGCCGCCCGAACACTGTCACTCTCAAACGTTGCTCCCTCCGCTATTACTATCGTCGCATTCATCATCGCTGCCGTCATTGCCAGGTGGAGTGAGTCTCGCTATTCTAAATCCTTCGCCACTGAGAAAGCAGCCGAAGGACTGTTCTCTAAGGCTCTACTCAGCCATTTATCGTGTGGTATTGGCTCTCTTGTTGGATGCCTACTGGTCGTGTGAGCTCGCAACGATTGTCTTCAAGTCAAACAAGCATCGATCGCTTTATTGATCCTCTCCCTTTTTTTTCTCTTCAATAGAGCTGTTGCCCAGCGTGCTCGGATCAGTGAAATCATTTTATCTGTCAGAAATCGACCCAAGTCGGAATAACCTTGCATTGAAAGAAAAAAAAACCCCTTCCACTTGTTGTAACTTTCAGGCAAGCCCTTTGGGTTAGATTGCAGATACGTGTTTATGGCCCAAGATGACGAGTTTCACGATTTAACCCAAGGCCTAGAAAAATGTACAGGCCACATCACGACATGGGTAATCTCGGTTAGTATTCGCTACGCGTGTAAAGTGGTGTTATGCGATCTACAGCATTGGATTCTCTGGTATGTTGCGAGCTTGGTCAAAGTTTTTCCGTAGAGGGAAGGCTTGTTAGGATTCCTGTCTCATCCTTCCTGCTCTCAGTCTGATAAACAGACATCCCCAAACCATTATTCCCTGTCACAAAGTAAATACTCCTTAACTGTTACTGTTTGTAAGTGAAACCTACAGAAACACTTCCTCATCATCTGCCTTTTGTGGAGCAAGTTTTTGAAAGAGGGGCTTGTACGGTATCCCTGACTTTTTGTGTGAGTGGTGTTTTAGTGGGAAAAATTTGCCGCTGCTTCTGCACTTTTTCTGCTCCCTGTTACACTATCTCAAAGGTCCATGTCTGGTGCCTCTCATATCCAAAGAAGGATAACACTAGGCAAACCATCTCAATGCCAGACTGGGTTGAAGTTTTGTTGTTTGAGATTAGATTATCATGGTCTTAAAGCATACCCCCTCCTGTATCATACTCCATCATGTTGTCGTCATGTCCTGCTTGGGGCTTGATCTTTACATGCTTTATCACTCCAGCTACTTGAACCAGTTATAGACTGGGAAAAAATCTTGACCACCAAGCAGCAGAAGCAAAAGGGAGAAAAAAAAGGCAAAAGGACCTCAGATGACAGGAATATAGGACACAAGGTGTCAAAACCAGAAGGAAATGAGAATTGATCAAGGATAATTAATTTGAATCAGACTACTACTACTACTATCTATGGATAAAAGACAACAATAAATAAAAGACAACAATAAATAAAAGACAACAATAAATAAAAGACAACAATAAATAAAGACAACAATAAATAAAAGACAACAATAAATAAAAGACAACAATAAATAAAAGACAACAATAAATAAAAGACAACAATAAATAAAAGACAACAATAAATAAAAGACAACAATAAATAAAAGACAACAATAAATAAAAGACAACAATAAATACAGGACAACAATAAATAAACAACAACAATAAATAAAAGACAACAAAGAAAATAACATATTTAACAAAGTATTGAACATATCACAACAAATGTTTGAATTTGATGTACCATATGGGATGCAGGTGGGACCTGGTCAGGAATTGGAAAGTTCATGGAGTGTGACAGATAAGAAGTGGGTTTGAAGCCAGGCGGTTTCTCTGTGGTAACATGAGTGATTGGAGGTATTGAGAATGAAAAAGAATTGGGTAGATAATTGGAGAAGAGGGGAAATTGTTGGAAAATTGGAGGAGGAATGCTGGAGTTGGATGGGCCTTGTAAACAGGGGTTCTGACCAAATCAACCTTGTGGTTATGGCTGATCCAGGCAGGAGGCAGGGCAGGGTGAGTAACTGGGTTGGCTTTTCAAACTAGAAGTATTACATTACCCCCAGGGGCAGCATGTACAGTGCCTAGACAAAAGTTTTTGTCGGGGGATTTTTTTTTTTAAAAAAAAGGAAAAAAAAAAAATTGCCATGGGACATTTTTCTTACTGGGTCCTCAAGGACTGATAAGTATGAATTTACCACTTTGTAACTACAAATGATAATGAAAAAATACTAAAAATTAACAAAGTTTTCACTAATTTTTACATTTTTTAATAAATGTTTTGAGAGAAAAAAGAAAGTGGTACGGGGAGTGTTGAGAGGGGGGAAGAGTAATTATAAAAGAAAAAATTGATTTTTTTTTTTTTTTATTTTTATTTTATTTTTATTTTTATTTTTGTTTTTATTTATTATTATTATTAATTATTATTATTATTATTTTATTATTATTTAAATTATTATTCTTATTATATTATTATTATTATTATTATTTATTATTTTTTTTTTTTTTTGAAATGAGAAAATTACCATCTGGTTGGCCCTCCTTTGGCGTCAATTACAGCTGAAACTTGGTGGGTCATTGAGTCAACAAGATGATCCAACGTCGAGGCTGGAAAATTGTCCCAGGCTTGCTTGAGGGCCTCGTGCAATTCAGGAATCGTCCGGGGCTGATAGAGTTCCTGGACGTTGCTCTTGAGGAGGAACCAGACGTTTTCGATGGGATTCAAATTGGGTTGATTGAGCGGCCAAACATTTTGTTGATTGATTTTTCAGCCAGATAAGAGCGGCTCGCTTTTGCCGTGTGGATTGGGGCATGTCCTCCATCAATGACAATTGATGGAGGGGATCCGCTTCGTTGAGAAAGGGGAGTAGAGCCTTATTGTAAACGTTGTTGATGAAGTCACTCGCTTTGCGTTGACTCGGTGGAACAATGATGAGGGGGCCTTTTACATTGCTGAAAAGGAACCCCAGACCATGGTTGAGGATCGGCCGCTTTTGAATGTCGGAGCAAGGTATTTGCGGCCATCATATTTCGTCTTTGCTTC